>JAODKC010000001.1:17040337-17053816 GCA_026777985.1 Mormyrops attenuatus
GGCTAGCGTAAAGGCTAAAGTGAATGTTATTGTTAGGATTAGGGGTAGCATAAGGCTAAAGCTAGTGTTAGGGCTAGCGTAAAGGCTAAAGTGAATGTTATTGTTAGGATTAGGGGTAGCATAAGGCTAAAGCTAGTGTTAGGGCTAGCGTAAAGGCTAAAGTGAATGTTATTGTTAGGATTAGGGGTAGCATAAGGCTAAAGCTAGTGTTAGGGCTAGTGTAAAGGCTAAAGTGAATGCTACTGTTAAGGTTAGGGCCAGCATAAATGATACATTTAGGGTTAGGGCTAGGGTAAAGGCTAAAGTTAGTGTTATCATTAGGATTAAGGCTAGCATAAGGCTAAAGTTAGGGGAAGCGTAAAGGCAAAATTTAGGTTTATTTTTAGGATTAGGGTTAGGGTTAGCACTTAGGTTAGAGGAAGTTTGATATTAATAACAATAATCAAAGTAATATGTACTGTAATATTATATGAGCAATTGTTTTTCTGCACGTACCCTAAGCCCTGTTTCCGAGGGCGACAGCCCTGGGTGTCACGCTGTGGCCAGCTTGCTCATTATTCAGTGCATGTGTTCATTTAAACAGGCCCGGCTGCAGCTTTAAACGGCCGTCAATGCGGCATCGGCGCTGGCTTAAACACCGCAGCCTCCCTCCATCGCCTGATGAATGGCTCTCGCTTTAATGCTGCCATTATTATGATTATTATTTTCCCGTTTCAGCTGTATTGAAAGAGCGTGGCACAGATGGAGGCGCTCTCCCCGTCAGCGGTGCACAAAGGCACGTGAGAATCGCAGTCAAAGGCCTGCATCCAGCTCCATTTAGCTGGGACAAAAGGTGCTTGTGGGGGGGGGGGGGGGGGGGCCCTGTGGGTGCTGTAACTTGTCTGGGGCATGGGCGCCCGGGTGTCCGGCGGATCCGGGGCCTGGGGGGGCGCGGGGGGCGGGGGGGGGATCACGGTGTCAGGGGATCGCGGAGCGTCGGGGGGACCGTGGGGTGTCGGGGGGATCGCGGGATGTCATGGCGGTCACAGGGTGTCATGGGGGTCGGGGCGGCTCAGGACACTGGGGCAGGAGCCCAGCAGATGATGAGCTACTACCAGGCGTTATTCACACAGCGATGCAACACTGCACGACATCCTGCTTTTATTATTATTTACGAGATGCTAAACTTTTACGCAGTATCCACGGCGATTACTGTAGAGCGATGGATTGTTAGCAGTGTGGGCATGGCGGAAGGAACATCCCACAGTAGGAGGCGTGCTGGCTTTGAAGTGCCACGTAAAACAGCGTGTGTTTGTTTAAGACGCCTGCTCTGTCTAATTGAATGGGACTGAGGAACCTGAACCCGGTGCTCCAGAGAGTGCAGGAGATGGGCAGTGCTGAAGCCGACTGTATTTGTGAGGCGTTGCATTGCAGGACCCATAACAGCCAGGAAACACAGGAAAGCCGGCAGTGAGCCGCAGAGTCGCGTGTGAGAGCCCATCTCTGTCTTGTGGTGCTGCGCCTAAGTGTGATAGTTCATCTCCGGTTTGTGGTGCTGCACGGTGCTGACATGGCTCAAAATATCACATTTAACACTGATTCTTCAGAACCCCTTTCACACTTCAATCAATTTTAGCAGGATGTTAATCATTTCTGGATTGTTGAGGCCAGTTAAAAATAAAGAACTATTGTTTAAATGTAAATGTAATGTAATTTTTCACTGTGTTGTTGGACCTTCTGCAGGTTTCACACACACTTTTGCTGTGTACCAGTGCTGGCATCATTTGGACCTACTTGGATCACTTGAGGCCCGATGCTGACACGTAGCCTTGATGTCCCTCTGGCATCACTCCAGGTTTCAGTATAACGGATCTCCATGTGACCTTTGCCCCAAGTGACGTTTCCCCCCTCTGCCCTGCAGGCACCGTCCTCGTCCTCCTGGGGGGCCCAGGCTCATTTTTAGGGCCCCCGCCTCCCTTGAATAAGAGATGGTGTTGTTCCCCCAAACTGCTGGACTTATTTGCCTCCCATCCAGAAGTCAGAGGTCGCCGGCCTAAGTGTAACAAGCAGCCTCATTCCTGTGTCACCAGCTTTTATCTCAAGCTGCTCACTTCTACTGGACGGGGCGATTAGCACCAGAAGCTGTACTGTGGGATACGGGACGCATGTAGCTGCTGTGTTTGGGCCCAATCAGAATCAGATCTCTGTGATTCAGATGGCAAGGTTACCAGCTCTCACACATCTGGTGTGACATTTATGCTCACTTCAGAAATTGTACAGCAAATCTACTGCATATTGTTCCTCTATAAACCTAAAATTAGCTACATCAAATGTGTTGGGGTAGTTTGCAAACTCTACAGACTACTTTCAAGGTAATGAATGTGTTACATACATGTAAAAGTGTGTGCAGACTTGTCTCGAATTGAAAATCTCATGCCTGGCAGCTGACTGAATCTGGCAACCCTGAGGTGGAGAAGTTGTGTTCTCAGTCCCATTCAAATCTATATGGTCCCAAATCCTTGCTGTGAATCAGTGATGTCTGACAGTCGCAGAAGATCAGTGGTCGCTGGAGATGGTCTCTGATTCAAACAGGAATATTAGTAGATCGTGCTTCATTTTCTGCTGTGAGTGTGACTCTGGTTTCCTAAATGAGAGTAAATGAAAAAGGTGCTTCACTGCAATCCAACTCCTCACCCGGTTTAACAAGCATGCCTTATTTCTGCTGCGCGCGGCTGTCAGTCGCACAGAGCGCAATAACTCCATGTGTTGTGCAGATGCTGTGAAACACAACTTGTGTTAAAAACGAGGCAGGATGTTCACCGTTTACTAGAGTATGTTACACATTATTGCTGTTTTGCGGTTAGCTTATATACAGAGTGCGTTCCAGCAGTCTGACCACACTCTCATTAACTCTCCTGATTTAATAAAACAAACGTATTGATATGACTAATGTTGTATTATCGTTTGTTTTCTGAGCTCTTCCATTCGACATAACTGGTTGTTTTTCAGACTTCAGACACATTTGTTGAGGTCTCTCCTTTATGTCAAAGGGCGCCTCGGTTACTCCCTGCTGACTGTCGTAAGACACACACTTTGCGTGATCTGACCGGTCTGATGCCATTTGTACACTGGAACCTGATTCAGAGACAGGAGCAGTATGGCCGCAGTTTGCTCCTCCTGCTCTCCGGCCTGAAGTCCCGCCCCTCCCCCCCATCCCCCATCCCCGGGTAAATGACATCTCCCCTAACGAATTAGAGTTAATGAAATAACCATCAGAATGTCATTACGCAGACAGGCTCTGCTACAATTACCCAGCATGCTGCTGAACACCTGCACACCTCCACGTGACGTGGCACCCCTCCACACGACGCAGCACTCCAATTGGCCTGCTCGTACCCGCCTGCACCCCAGGACCAACTGTCTGGGCCGAATGTGGGCTGATGCAATTAGAGTAGGAGCGCAGAGTGGGAGCCCAACACTGCGCCTTAACGTCGCTCCCCGGGTGCGAAGGCGCGTCTCCGCATGTCACAGAGAGGAGCAGGAGGAACACAGTGTGATGTTTCAGCACTGCTGGCACGATGCAACACCACTGGGGGCGCCCTTCCAAAAAGGACGCCAGCTCTGAGTGCCTTCCTCCTACATGCATTCCTCGGCCCACTCCCCCCACGCGCCCCCCCCCCCCACCTCGGATCTGACAACAGATGGTGTTTTAATAAAGTCCAGTAGGAATATGGCTGAGGGTAAACAATCGGCAGCTCCTGCCAGCACCGTAATTGCTGGGCACTAAGACAAGCGAGCGCCTGGTGGGGGGAGACGCCGGCGTGTAGCCCAGCCGCCGCAAGGAGGGCGGGGCTTTGACCGGCGCCGCCAATGCCGGCCCAAGCCGGTGCCTCCCCAGGAGCACAGCCATGGTGGCGTGACGGGGCACAGGGCTGCGGGTCAGCAGGCGCCATCGTGGTGTGCCCAGGCATGACAGCGGGGGACAGCAGCATCGCACGGCAGGCAGTGGGGGTCACCCCCCCCCCCCCCAGGTCCCGAGCTGGTCCATCCAGCCGCAACGAGTCACAGACCTTGATTACGTAATGACCCAGATCTGAGGTTAACAACAAGTGTAAATCAATGTAAACAGCCGGAAAGGAACAGTACTGTGTTCAGGCCAGACACAGTGTAATCAGTGTAAAACAGTCTGAATGGGGAGTTACTGTGTTCAGGTCAAATAGTGTAATCAGTGTAAACAACGTGAATGGAGTGTTACTGTGTTCAGGTCAAACAATGTAATCAGTGTAAACAGCCTGAATGGAGTGTTACTGTGTTCAGGTCAAACAGAGTGTAATCATGTAAACAGTCTGAATGGAGTGTTACTGTGTTCAGGCCAACCAGAGTGTGATCAGTGTAAACAGCCAGTGCACTGGCTTGTCTTTATTTTTAGTGTTAGGTACCTGGAGACCTTGGTTCATTTGATTGAGTGCTGCTGGTAACTTAGCCTGGCAATTCCCTGTGATGTTACAGGCTGGAAGTGACGGCCCTTCTGTCATATAAAACACCACACGCCACCTCACTGCTAGTGGCATAATATCCTGTACGGGATGGGGTCTGCACAGTCACATGACCTTTCCAACGCTAATTACCAAAAGACAGCACGGCCAATAACGACTTGATTATTGACTCTCTGACTTCACCATATCCTGCTCGTGATTAATTGTATCTAGACGTTACGGTTCTGCTAAAAGTAATTTAACTAATAAGATGTTTATTTGTTTATTTATTAATGTATTTCTTAGAAGTCTCTGTGTATTATTAAGCCTGTGATGTCTGCTGTAATTGCTTTTCATGGCTGTAATTCTTTGAGATTCAGGGGAGTTGATGTCAACACTCCTAGCTAGCGTGATGTGAGGGCGAAAGCTGCTTTCCTCTGATTTAGATACAGCTCTGCTTAAAAAAATAAAAGAGCAAATTAGTAATGAAGTCTTTCACGAATAAGCGTGGAGAAAAACATTACATTTCACACGCAGCGGTGCACTTAACTGCTCGACACAGGCAGGCAGACACCAGGATGTCTTGTGCATGAAAACTCGGTTTTATAAAGCTGCCTGAAGGCATCACATGAGTTTGCTGATGAGCCCAAGCACCAGGAGATGTCACAAAGGCACCTATTAGTCTGGTGATCCTTTTCCCAGCCTGTCCCCATGGCTTGTTGTGGGCCTGGAGGCCTAGGAGCAGGCCGAACACCGTCTACCACGTGCAGAGACAGGGCGTGCAGCTTTCACGCTGATTGAGGGCCCCAGTATCCTCTTCTCCTGGAGAGTTCGCAGCTGCTCCATTTGGATGTTCTCGGTGGAAGACATAATTTCAAGAAACTCCATCTGAGAACTAGGGGTGCTTGGCCAGCGGCCTGCTAGGACAATCCCCCACGTAGTTCAGACAGCGTACAGGTGCGGGTTTGCCAGAAGGATGGGGGCAGCTCCATTAATCTTGGCTTGCTTTGGCCAGGTAAGATGGAGTGGTTGGAGGTGGAACAGGTACCTTTCCTCAGACAGAGATGCGGGGTTAGAGGTAACTGGGTCATGGGCCTCAAAGCGCCCAGAAGTGAGTCTTCCTTACAGGCCTTTGGACTGTGTGCTTCTGAGCTGCCAGCTGCTGTTGCAGACGTGGCCTTTGCTTCATGGAGTAGATCCAGAGCAGAGCTCCAGACGCCATCAACATGAGCGGCTGGACAAGCAGCCATTATTCTTTACCTCAAGTGGATGTTCAAAGTGAAAACAGAGTGAGAGAGTGTGTGTGGGTATTACTCCAAGGGACAACACTAACAGAGATGAAGATGGTAACTTGGAATGACCTTGAATGGCCCTGAATGACCTTGGGTGCTTTTCAGTCTATGCTTAGCATAAATTTAATGGAAGACACAGACAAAAAGCTGCAGAGTGTGTGTTTGTGTGTGTGTGTGTGTGTATGTGTGAGAGAAAGATAGAGAGAAAGAAACAGGTCTTAAAAACAGTGTTGCATCAAACTGATTTACCCTGATGTGTCTACTTGAGGCATTCTGGGAAACGCGGTCTTATAGAATAGCAGACAGATTGTGTCATCTACATGATGCAGGACATGCTGTAAATAACCGCAGCTGCTCGTTATTTTAGACCTCTCAGGCTGTCCTCTATGTGTTCATAGCAGTTGTAAATAGGTCAAATTCCAGTGTTGTGGCTAAATAACGGAAATGGCCCGTGGATGTAAAACTCCACACTGAAGATTAGCTGGTGTTAACTCACCGCTCAGCACAAACATCTGGTACCTGGCAGCGCTTACCGTTCCACGATGCCCGGTCTCTGCACACTGTCTGTCCCACTATTTCCAGCATGCCAAATGAGACATCCACATGCGACAGGTGATTGGCCACGGGAGTCACATGGTCCGTCATCAGGGGGCCTGTTTGAGATTGGACGCCGCGGACTGCCCGGATCCTACTGCGTACGAGAAGATCGCAAACAAACGCCGGCAAAGCAGATGGGGACGCATTTTTGTCATCTCACCATGTGGCACTTCATGCTTTGAATCAACGCATCTTGATTAAAACCATATGGGAGTCTTTAAAATCTGCGAGCATGGAAATTGAGAATCGAAAGAAAGTAACCCCTTCAGAGTTACTCGTGAACACTCGAATGGACAGCCTAAGCAGAAAAAGAAAACTTAAAGAGAAACAGGTCGTTCCCTTAAAGTAAAACATCCACTGTAACCTCCTGCTGTTTTCGTTATTCTTTGTGTGCTTGAAGATCACATGATCATTATTATTATTATTTGTAAATCGGCGCCTGTCCTTTATGACTCACTTTAACTTCCTGTATGTGTATAAGGAACTTCTTTGAAAATTTCTTCAGGGACACATAAGAGATTAAACCGTGTATAAAAACAAACCATCTACTTTATGGTTCCTGTTTCAAAAAATGTACATGGAGTTCAGTGAGTTAATTGCAGACACAACGCCTGTTTTGCGTTTGTTAAACTATGGTATGCAAATCGGCATTTGTACTGTTGCCATTATCAGTTACATTGTCTGTAGAATTAGTTATTATAATAATTGAGAGTGCAGTGCATGTAAAATAGTTGCACTGTATCACATGGGAAATTCCCTAACTGCATTATGAGGGCAGTTCCTCTAACCAGAAATCCCACTAACACCCTTGACACGGCACCATGAAGGTGCAGAGCAGTGCTGGAAATGCAGGCGCCTCTGCCGCTATGCTCTGTGAGGGTGATGAGAGGAGCTCACGCTATGCAGGGGCCGCCTTCGCGCGGGCCATTCGGCGGGATGTGAGAAAGGGCAAACGCAGCTGCAGCATGAGCAGCACAGGTGACACCGAGAACTTCAGCAGCGACGCCAGCGAACAGCCTGTGTTTCGTCTAGCTGTAATTCCCTGCAATGTGCCTTGGAATGCAGAGTTTCATTCCATAATCTTTTAGACCAGATTTTCTAGTTGATTAAACCACTAAACAGAGAGTTTCACAGGCAAAAAAACAATAAATTATTCCTTTCCAGTCAATTCCATTAGAGGGACTTCTATTCATGACAGAAACGCCTTGATAGCATTTTGCACTATTAACTACATTTGTTCGTGTGTGCGTCATCAAAGGATTACCCATTCATACTTAGGAGAATTGTGCTACTATCGTATGATGACGCCTTCAAATAAGTGTCAAAAAACAGACAGGAGCCAAAGAAATGCGCTGATGTCTGCTCTGTCAGACGCTCTTTTCATTCCCAAACATGTAAAAACAGGCGTAACTGCTAACAGACAACGCATGACGGTGGTGACTGGTGATGAGTCCGTTGATACTGTGCACGATCCTACATCCCATAACCTGTTGTCATAACAACCCCAGACTTGCAAAGACATTCTGCAAAGCATTAGGCAGTTAGTGCTGAGCATCAGTTCATCGCTGTGTTTGGGTCTGTCGCCAGCCCAGGCGCCTCTGGGGGGCACCCTGTGGAAGTGCTCCCCCTGTGGATGTGCTGAAAGATCGAAGGACATCTGCTCCTCGGGCCACCTGGAGCAGAAGAACGTGGCTGCAATACGGGAGGCTCTGTTAAGCTGCCAGCGCCCCCCATCCCCCCCACCCCCGAAGTGCCTCCTAGGTGGAGCTGGAGACCCTGACCCACATGGGCTGTGTACATCTGAATCTCCCCGTTCAGGTTCCTTATATAGTTAACACTATAATATCTTTATGTTCAAAAATCTACACATTTGATATTATGAAAAATGGCACTAGGGAAAATCAGCATATTGATGGACAGATTCCATACAGCCATCATGAATGATGTGTACCCAGGAAGTCTTATATAACAGTAGGTCTATAATGCAGGTTAGCAGGTAAGCAGGATGTTGATGGTCCTTGAGGTCTTCCTGGATGAGCCAACGGTAGAAGGCATGTAGTATGGTCATCTCTGATGATCAGGAGAGGTCCTTCGCTGAGTGACAGATAATGTTGCATCTCTGTTTGGACAGGAGCTAATCAATGTCGACTTTAGGCATCACAGGCTGCACAGGAAATATATATAACTTCAAGTGCATGCCAGTGTAGATCCCTGCTGATGGGAACTCTATTCCAAGGCACATCGAGCAGCCCTGAGGAACATCTAAAACACATTTTCATTAGGGCTCCACTGCCACCATTAGAGTATCTGCTGAGTGTGGTGGGAATTGCCACCAAGATTGTGTGTGTTTAGCCTGTGTTTCTCCAGCAGTCTGTAATATGCTACTTTAATAATAGGGACATAGTAACGATCAACCACAATCTCAAGAATCAACAATACCACTGAATTACATTAAAAAATAATTTTTAAATCTTAATCAAGTATTGTACGAAACCACAGGATATTTACTGAAATGATCTTCAATGCTTCAGAGCTACAGGGAAATGACCACTAGGTGGTGCTAAAACACAGTTCTCACTGGTGATATTCTTTTATATAATTTCTTTTCCAAAACTAAACCTTATACTGAGCAAAAGACAGAGAGTTTCAACTTACTGACAGCACCCTGTTCATGTGATATTCAACAGCCAAATTCTGTTAATCCCATCTAATCGAGAACAGAGCTGTGATCATTGGATCAGCAGCCAGACTCGGCGAGCTGAGAACAGTGCAGTGATCATTAGAAGATCAGCAGCCAGACATGGCCAGCCGAGAACAGAGCCATGCTTGTTTAAAAAGCAGCGGCCACATGTGGTGGTCAAGCCGGCTGAATTACAGCAGCGACTATCCTGGGGAATAATGATCAGTCTGGGAAGTGAAACATTCTGCACTGGCTGTAATATAATAAAAGTTTGTAAATGACATTTTCAAATGACAGAAGTCAGTTTATATATTGCTCATTGTAGAAACATAAATGCTGTTGGATATCCATTTAAAGTGGGAAATGACTATGGAAATCCCCACACCGAAATGTCAGCATATAATGAAATACCTCTGACACCAGCCTACTCTGCCTTGGTCTGATATCACTGCTTTTACGAAAAGGATTGTGACTCATGCTAGGGGCTCTTCCTCCTGAAGGAGGCCACATGTGTGTAGCAGGCCACAGATACCACACATGAGCAGGAGGCCATGGATACTACACATGTGAAAAAGGCCACGGATAACCACGCGTAAAACATTCCGTGGATAACACATGCAAAAAAAGGCTATATACACTACATGTGGAAAAGGTCATGAATGCCTCATGCATGAAAGACCACGGATACCACATGTGACGCCGGTCACAGACTCTACATGTGAAAAAAGCAAAATAATCCACATGCCACAGATACCACAAATGAAACAGTCCCTGGATTCCACACGTGAACATGGCCATGAATACTACATGTTTGAAGCAGGCCACAGATTCCACATATGTGAAGCAGGCATTGGTTACAAGTGTGAAAAATGGCATGGATACCATATATGGAAAAAGCCACGAATTCAATATGTGAAGCCAGTCATGGATACCATACATGTGAAAAAGGCAACAGATAGCACACAAAGCAAAGCAGGCCATAGATAACCCATGCAGCAGAAACAATAAGCCACTGATACCACATGCCACAAACAGCACATGTGAAACAGGCAGAAGATGTAAAACCTGTATATGAGGTATGAAAAAGGCCATGGATACCACACATTCAAAAGACCATGGATACAACATGAATACCACACGTGAAGTGGATCAGTGATCCACACGTGAACCATGCCTCAGACACCTCATGTGAAGCAGGCCACTGATACCACACACGAAGCAGGCTGGGGATACCACATGTGAAGCAGGCCTTGGATACCACACATGAAATAGGCCTTGGATACCACATGTGAAGCAGGCCTTAGATACATGAAGTAGGTCACTGATTCCATAAGTGAAGTAGGTCACTGATACCACACATGAAGTAGATCAGGGAAACCACATGTAAAGTAGATCAGGGAAACCACATGTGAAGCCAGCCATGGATACCACACAGGAAGCAGACCTTGGATACCACACATGAAGCTGGCCTTACATATCACATGTGAAGCAGGTCACAAATACTACACACAAAGCAGGCCCCGGGTACTACACGTGAAGTAGGTCACTCATACCAGATGTGAAGTAGGTCACTGATACCACATGCAACTGTAAATGGACCTTTTCTTATGTCCTTCTGTGGAGATCTGCAAGATCACCAACATGGAAAACTCAGTATTGCAGTTTGCATCTTACCATAATATCTGTGAGATTCCACCTCCACACAATACAGTACTCAGAATTTTGGTCATTTTTCAGGACATGATCTCATATACACAATAAATTCTGTCAGAATGAATGAACTATTTGTTGACTGCAACTGTTCATTAAGCAGTCATAAAAAGAATCTCACCCAGAAAAAATCATTCATGTAGATCATGGTCATGCCATACATAGCAGCTAGCAGTTTAACAGACATTCCCGCCTTGGCCCACAGGATGCTCTGTGCTTCTTCTCGCAGACAGAGACCTTTGTGTCTGGCTGAAGGCAGCGCCTTCAGACACGGCGCCGCATCTCGGGAAAGCCGGCACTGCGGGCTGAGAGGCAGCCGCTGGTAAGATCGTTCCTTTTGACGTTAAGCAGCTAAGCAGCTGCAGCTTGCAAGTCCATGGATAATGAAGTCCGTAAAGGCTTGCAGAGTGCCTCGTGTGGCTTTGTTTAGTTTTTCCAGAAATTCATGATTATATCCGTCAGACATATAGCGCCTGTGCAAAGGTGCTGCGGAGGGAATCCGCATGGCAAACGGATTCTTTTCAAGGCCATATTTGAAACACCCCCTTACCCTGTTAAGGGGGTAAACAGCCAGCAAGCACACGTAATGTGTCATTCAAATCATTGTTTTTATTGGTTAACAAATATGCCATTTCATTAGAATATACACTTGGCAATACTTAATGGAAGCATTTTTTTATGGTTATGCAATGTTTACCACAGACTGCAAGCCAAATAAAAAGTAAAATCCACAGTGTCAAATGAATTTTTACAGATGTTGCTTAGGTGGTAAAGCTAATTAAAAGTGTGACATGTGGTAGATGGTGTGGATAGCTGTCTGGCAGCCATCTCCCGTACCCGCCTCCTGTAGCTGCCTCCTGTACCAGCCCCCTGTAGCCGCCTCCTGTACCCACCTCCTGCAACTGCCTCCTG
The DNA here is from genome assembly GCA_026777985.1 of Mormyrops attenuatus. Classification (NCBI taxonomy): domain Eukaryota; kingdom Metazoa; phylum Chordata; class Actinopteri; order Osteoglossiformes; family Mormyridae; genus Mormyrops; species Mormyrops attenuatus. Next base: position 17,051,983 of record JAODKC010000001.1, read on the forward strand.
TACTCACCTCCTGTTCCCGCCTCCTACAGCCACATCCTGTACCTGACCCCTGTAGCCACCTCCTGTACCTGTCACCAGTAGCCACGTCCTGTACCCGCCTCCTGCACCTGCCTCCTACAGTCACCTCCTGTACCCGTCCCCAGTAGCCGCCTACTGTACCAACCTCCTGTACCCGTCTCCTGCAGCTGCCTCCTGTATCTGCCCCCTGCAGAATCCTCCTGTACCTGCCTCCTGTACCCACCTTCTGCACCTGCCTCCTACAGTCACCTCTTGTACCTGTTCTCTGTAGCTGAGTCCTGTACCCTCTCCTACAGCTGCCTCCTGTACCCGCCTCCTGCAACTGCCTCCTGTATCTGCCTCCTGTAGCCTCCTCCTGTACCCTCTCCTGTAGCCACCTCCTGTAGTCAATTTGTGTGCCTGCCTCCTGCAGATGCCTCCTGTACCCACCTCCTGTACAATCCTCCTGTATCTGCCTCCTGCAGATGCCTCCTGTACCCGCCTCCTGCAGCCACCTCCTGTACTCGCCTCTTGTACCCACCTCCTGTACCCTCTCCTGTAGCCACCTCCTGTACTCGCCTTGTGTGCCTGCATCCTGCAGATGTCTCCTGTACCCACCTCCTGTACAATCCTCCTGTACCTGCCTCCTGCAGCCACCTCCTGTACTCGCCTCCTGCAGCCACCTCCTGTACCCACCTCCTGCAGATACCTCCTGTACCCGCAAAAAACGTGGTCCTGCATATCATACTTTTTCTTTTTTTCCTGTTCTCTCTAGGCCTCTCTAGTGCAGTTTCAAGTCTTTTCGACATTTGTTTAAAACTCATGCATTTGGTTGGTTTTATCTTTTGGAGAGGAAATTTTTCCTGCTCACTGCCTCTTCTCAGAGACTCATATTTTCATGAAGCCAAAGAGGTGAAAAATGCGCCCCTCCCCCACCTTCCTCATTGGAATACACTGACTCCCTCTGGTTCATTGACTTTTTATTACAGTCTGGCGGTAAAACCACTGTCAGCAAACAGGAGGAAATTTGTTTCAGTCATTTACTTGAAAACATTTGAATCTCTGACATTTCTATTTTCTGCTGGGGTGGGGTGGGGTGGGGTGAAGGGGGTGCATGGGAAAAAAATGGGAGGGGTTATTAGAGGGAGGGGAGTGGGGGATCAGGGATCGGCCCACACGGTCAGAGCTGCTCCACCATTAAGCCCAGCAGAGCATCTGTTTCACAAAAGCGCCCCGGCACACGCAGACCCCCCCCCCCCCCCCCCCCCCCCCTCTGGGGAATGTTGCCGCTGGATTCTCGGTATCGTTCCAGTCGGTGATGTAAGCCGGACAGCCCATGCGCATGCTGCATGGGTCTGCTTCTTCCAGACAGTGTGAGCTAGAGGTCCAGGAAGGCAGGGTCACTCTGAGCATGGAAAGGTGACGGGAATGAGTCCCATAGCTGGCCTGTGGCATCAGGGAGAGAAAGAGAAATATACAGAGGGAGAGAGAGAGAGAGAGAGAGAGAGAGAGAGAGAGAAAACACAGCTCTAGAACAAAAACGCACAGAGAGTGCATCTACTGGCCAGATCATACACAGATCATTAGGTGACACTTGTCAGATTTCGGTTACTACTGCATTTTTGTGTGTGTGACAAGTTTTAGTTTCCTGGAACCTCGATCCAAAACAATGAAATTATGTCCATTTTCACAGCTGTGCAGTTTATTGACCCCCCCCACCCCCCATCACCTTATCCAATACATGACTGCTGTGAACCTGAAGTCCGTTCGAGGAAACATGAGGCATGAGGCAGGGGCACAATGGGAGGGGCAAGGCGGGGGGCAGTGGGGTGGGATG
>JAODKC010000001.1:17054616-17121728 GCA_026777985.1 Mormyrops attenuatus
CCTCCACACCCCTCCGCCCTGCTTTGCCTCCACACCCCTCTGCCCAGCCATGCTTCCGAACCCTGCCGCTTCTCCTCCAAACCCCTCTGCACTGCTTCCCCCGAACCCTGCCACCCCACATCCCTTTCCGATCCCACCACTTCCCCTCCAGAGGTGATTACTTGCAGCTGGGGAGCATTTAGGATATTTTAATATTATGCGGAAGATTAGAGCAAACTAACTACATTATTCTCCAATTACGCTCATTTCAGCCAGCTGACGTCTTTATTTCCTTCCTTTCGTCGATTAGCTTAATGCGAAAATTGGAATGCGCTTAGGACTCTTCCGATTGTTCCTTGGCCGCCTATTATGTCACAGTGCCGTTAAGAGTCGCCTTTATTGTAAGTGTAAATAAAACGATTAGGGCCCCATCCAGGCAGGCAGGCGGATTCCGTGTCGGGATCTGCTTATCACCATTCTTGGACGCTTCGCTCCGGCTTCGCTCTCCCGAGTCCCGCTAAAGCCTCTCTGAAGCCGCATTATAGTAGTAAATCTCAGTTTAAAAACTGTTATGCATCATGTCAGAAATAAATAAATCAATTAGGTTCCGAGTGCAAATGTGCGCCTTTACCAAGTGGCTTCAAATCATTTCGTCTCACATGATGTCTAAGCCCTCTGAATATCCCACAGCAAAGCATGCACAAATTATTAGGAAACATGTATCAGTATTGTGACATACTGCTGGGCTGTGCGCATGCTAATTCAACAGCAAAAGCCCTCTTAACAACCCTGGAGATGGCAGGCACCCCTTTGGATTGTGAGTGTTCTGCACAAAGCATGCCTGAACCCCCCATTTCTGATCCCAGAACAGGGCTTATCCCCACTGTTCTCTGCACATGCAACAAGTTCATGGTTCACTGTGTTTCCACTGACTTATTCACTGCAGGACAGTATAAACAGTGCAGACGGCAACACACCACAATACGGATAAGGTTCTGTGCAGGATTGATGACCGGGGCCTGCACACAGCCTGCAGTGACCAGAGATGGACTGGGGTGAGGGCTGAGGTCTGTGCCGGGTGACTCGAGCTGACAAGCTGGACTGAAATGCGATCGGATCAGGAACAGCAGCTTTGCCTGCCTGTTCGTGAACAGTCCAGGGACTTGGTTGTGTTTTCATGACTCTATGGCACAGAGTCCACAATTTGTGGGTTTCATTGTAGTTAATAGGCTGCTTTTATTATACCAGTCTCACCTCTCAATTTTAGCTTGTTTTTTGTGCAAACCAGAATTTCCAGATTGCTGTGTTTTATCTGAATTGTTCCTCCTCCCCATCCTGTTATACATGATGTCATGTCACTACTGTCACTAGAACTGTCTTACATTCCATTATGGTGTTCTGATATTACTGTAAAGTCACCGTGTGTCCAGAAGCTCTTCATTAAGGTTTATTTTATTGTTTCATTTGTAGCAGAGACGCTCCTAAGCCGTGACCGCCATCATTTACATGAGACTGTGACACGCCCCGCTTATTCTCCTCTGATGTAAAAGTAGCCAGCACTGCCCATGGGAGGCGCTGTGTGCCGGACCCCACCTGGCTTAGTGGGAAAAGTGCACCTGTGTTTCTGTTTCCTCCTGTTTGGTCTTTGTGATGCCCCAGGGCACAAGGAAGGGATTGAATGTCCCAGAAGTGGCTGGCTGGGTAACAGTGGCTAACACGTACCAGCTCAGTGTGAAAACTGGAAAAGACAAGCAGGTTACATGAACTCTGTGCCCCGTCATGGCCGGATTTCGGGTGCCGGCTTTCAGTCGCGCTAGTGGTCAGATGCTGGCTTTCAGTGGCACTGGCGGTCAAATGCCGGCTTTCAATCGTACTGGTGGTCAGATGCCGGCTTTCAGTGGCACTGGCGGTCAAATGCCGGCTTTCAATCACACTGGTGGTCAGACGCCGGCTTTCAGTGGCAGTGGCGGTCAGATGCCTGCTTTCAGTGGCACTGGCGGTCAGATGCCGCCTTTAGTCGCAGTGGCGGTCAGATGCCGGCTTTCAGTGGCACTGGCGGTCAGATGCCAGCTTTCAGTGGCACTGGCGACCAGATACCGGCTTTCAGTCGCACTGGTGGTCAGATGCCAGCTTTGCACTGAAGGCTGTCTCACGGCGTTCGGTCTTCCTGGGTGAGATGGCGAAGATGCTTAAATGTGGGCCATGAAGAACCATCATGTGTGTCTTTGATAAAGAAGTGACGGGGCAGCCATTCAGCCACACAGGACGTCCAGACCTTTCTGAGGTGTGCTGTCCACTCTGGTCTGAAGAAGAGAGCAGAGACGAGATGGATGATGACCGCCCTGCCATTGATGGGGAACTCATCCAGGCTATTTGTTCAGCCTAGACTGTCACATTGCAGAAAACACATCCTGAACGGAGTGTGCAACACTCAGCAAAACAGTGTTTAAATGCTTGTATTTACATTCATTTATCTGGAAAGGCTACAGTCTGGAGTCACACAACAAGTCAGAGAAAATCACATATAAATAAGCTATTTAAATTTCAGCAATGATATTTGAAATGCCAGACTTGTACTAGTTGATTGTATTTGAAACTGTGGTATCAGGCACTTACCTGCTAATGACTCATTCATTTAACGTCCCTAGATAATTTAGCTTAACTTCTGGGTTCATATCCCAAAGGACAGGAGACATGCGATCCTCTCGCATCGAGACAAAAAGAGGCTCCACACGATGTTTACCACCAAGCCGACACATGGAGCTGTTTAAATGTTTGCGACTTGGATGTAAATATTAAATATTCATCAGCCACTGAAGTCGTTCACGTTTCCCTGCTGGTCCACATTCACATGACTCATTCAGATTTTATTACAGTTTGTTAAACATGCTTTTTGAAGAACAGCTTCCATAATAAGTGACTGTGGATTGGCATTACTGTCCACTTCAGTTTGTTCTTACTGGGTCTGAATGGTCATTAAAATAAAAGTGATAAAAAATTTGTTTTTCATTCAAGGAGGAAACCTGTCTTTGTAAGCAACCTGACACCGTATTACAGGTCGGGGAGGTGATGGCAGTACCTGTGAGTAGTGCTACTCAGGTGCTGTTAGGGTTTGGCTTAGGGTAGGGTTAGGGTTGCTTAGGGCAGTGTATCCCAACTCAGTCCTCAGGGACCCCCAGATACTTCAGGTTTTTACTCCCTCCCAGCAGCAAAAATGTGTACTGTCTGGCAGGGAGCTGGGAGGGAGCAAAAAATCTGGACTGTTTGGGGATCCCCAAGGCCCGGGTTGTGAAACACTGAATTAGGGACACGGTGTGGTTGTAAGCTCAAATGGAATACGGAACTAAGCCAAACCTCTCCAAATCATTTACTTTGGATTGTACATTGATGTAAGGCACATAAATATAAAACACACTCCTAGTTTAATACTGACCGCTGATTACAGTTATGGTTCCTTTTTGGCTTCTGTGGTATGTTATTAAATTTATTACCTTACAGATGATAACTGTTGCTGTGACTGAATCCACTTTAAAATCAGACAGGAATTCCCCCTCTCCTCGGTATGGGAATTCCCTTGGCTCTTACACTACGATGTTTTCCCATGTGTAACGCATCCATTTTTACATCCCGTGACATTAATATCACATTTAGGGCTGATTGTTAAAACAGGATCAATCAGGATACAGACTGAATTTATAGGTAAGTGTTCCTCTGAAACTGTGAGGTCAGTGACACATTAAGTACGTGATGACTGTTTGTTAAGAAGTAATAAAACAAGTGCTTGCTGTTTCAGTAACATGCAGGAATCCCTGTGCAGCTGTAATATGTCTCCATGCAGAAAAAAACCAAGGGAGTCCTATTCACAGTGGCTCAAAGAAAAGGTCAGTAGTTCGACCTTATAAAGAGCCGTTTCACATGCAGCTTGATTTGGAAGATCGTGCACAGTGATGCTTCCTCAGGGACGATATTAAGAGTTACCAGTGAGAAGGGATCTTCTTAGTCACATCAAGCATTTCAGCTGTCCTGGGTGCTGTGTTGAACTTCTGGAAAAGACCTTGAAACTGGTAATATCTGAAAATTCTGCCCCAAAGTGCTTCAATTAGTTACAGCCTTAATTTGCTATTCTCCATGGAAAACTGAGGTCCTCCTGGACTTATCTGCAGATGGCACAATTCTCAGAATTGCCAGGAATGATGCCATGGTTTTCTTGGGCCAAGCTACAATACATCATTAGATTGCATCAACATACATTTCAATCAAGGCTTCATCTTGATAGATTCTAATCCCTGCACATTCGCCTGGGGTTTGTCCTGTAGTTTGTTCTCCTGGCTCCTCACATGTATTTTGAACGTTCCCCAGGGTTTTCGCCTGTAGTTTGTTCTCCTGGGTCCTCACATGTATTTTGGATATTCCCCAGGGTTTTCTCCTGTAGTTTGAACGTTCCCCAGAGTTTTCTCCTGCAGTTTATATGCTCTCCTGGGTTCTCACATGCAGTGTGAACATTCCCCAGGGTTTTCCCCTCCGGTCTGTGACTGTGTGAATGTATCTCCTGGGAAAGGCCCCATGTTTTGCAATATCTGTATTCCACAATTGTTTTTCCTTTGTTGGCTTTTTAGAAGCAAAGAGTGATTCTTTTAGCACGTAAAATGCTGGAACATTCCACTTCCATGACTAAGAGTGAACTGCAAAATATGCCCCATGACAAGCGTTAGCTGAAGGTTAATTGGGAAGATCTCCCATCTCCGGGGCATGGCTCATATACAGTTTCAGAAATAGGAGAAGCTGTGTTTCTCTGCACTTGTTTTCTTATCTGTATCAGGTTGTCCTGCAATTAAGTGACATTTCAATAGTACGAAATTCCCTTTTGTCTGAATCAGGTATTTAGCACATTTTCTCAGTGAATGTAGCTCAACAATGGAGCAAAAAGGTACAGTAAATTGTCTTTAAGCACATCGGGCAGTTTAAGCATGATACAATGATTTCACGGCTCCGGTTTCCAGATAACGATGCTCAGTGTGTCCTTTGTGATCCCTGGTGTGTGAAAAACCCTTGTTCAAGCAAGCTTCCCGTTTTCAAATTTCCTGCTCTGTGTATGTTTTTGAGATACTCTTCAAAGATGAAATTACAGGCAATTTAAACTTGATACTTTATTTTCTCGCAGTTTAAAATGGACATGTTATCAAGCACTGTAATAAAATATTGTCTTTAGTAATAATGGGACAAAAACAAATAAAAAAGTTCACAGATTGTGGGACTAAGAGGGGAAACTGAACTTAAACAGGGACGTTTTATCTATGGCCTTGCGATTCCCTGTTTTGTTCCCACACAGAAAACAGAAAATAGAAGATTATATTGGTCAGGTTGTGAGGACGCATTAGCGGCTGGGGGGGCTTGCACCACGTTAGACACCCCCTCCGGCTGATACACCCATGTGCATGGATCGCGCTGGCTGAGCATTCAGGCCACTTGTGGCTGCACAAGCGAAGAGTGCTGTGCACCCTGTCGGAGTGTCTCCGTGGACCTGGAGGGGGGGAGGGCTCCCCTAGGAGACCCCAGGGTATTTGATCCTCGTGGCTCTGCTGGGAAAGTGGCCAGGCATCCCAGCCCTGCCAGAGGAGTAGAACAGGACTGCTGGTTGTGCTCTCTGGACCTCGATCGCAAGCTTCGCTCACGGCTCTGTGACCGGCAGTATGTGGCCAGCCTCCCAGAGCCGCATCCAGCATCAACGCCATCTATGACGGAGCCGCAAGGAAGGCACTGGGGACGCAATCCCTCAGCTGGGGGGGCCGGCTTGGACGGGGCTCCGCTCAAAACAACCATGTGGGAATGATTACAGGCGCGAAAGAGAGACATGGCCCTAATGGGAGCAGGGAAACAAAATGGCGGATCAAACACAGCCCCGCATGACCCCCCAGCTTGCTCTGGCCACGATGAAAGACGCCGGCACTTTCCTGCCCTGATCATTTCCTCCCTAATCAGCCCGGGAGGTCGGCCGGCCTGGTGCGATTAACTGGAACAGATCCCCTAATCGCTCTTTCCCAAGGTTTAAGGAAAAGAAGATGTGAGACTGAACATCAGGGGGGCCTGTCTGCCTTAGTGGGGGATGGGGGGGGGGGGTGCCGTGGCCCCACAAACCCCCCCGAGTGGGCAAATGACTCCTCATCACTTGTCACAACGACAAGGTGACTTTCCCCTCCCCATGTGCGTGCCCTGCAGAGACGGCCCAAACCAGGACCCGAGGGGTTAAACACTGCAGAGCTTACCGGGTTTCCTGACCTCAGGACACGTATTGCGCATCCATGCAGAAGAAGATGAGGAGAAAGAGGTAAAGCAAAACAGCTCGCCTGTCTGAACGGGGGGTAGGCACTTTATGGGGATTTTCCCAAGGGGGCCTGAAACTCTGCTCAGAGGAGGGGGCAGATACCAAGCTGTCACCACAGCAACTGATACCTGCTGCCGCTGTGCTTGCCCCCCCCCCCCCCCAATAGTGGGACCACAGGGTGGAGCTGGGAATGACAGCAACTGATACCTGCTACTGCTGCTACCGGTAACCCCCCCCTCCCCCCCGATAGCGAGAGTGATACTTTGATCATGTGGGACAGCAGGGTGTGGTTGGGAACGGGTGGTGATTTTGGCACCCCCGCCCCCGATAATGGGGCGATACTGAGATCATATGGGACAGTGGGGCGCGGCTGGGGATGGGCATCACCTGAGCACAGAAACACGGCATGAGAGGAGGGGGGGCGTGGGACACCTGCCAGAGAAGGCAGACCTGAGGTAAACCTACACTCTGGGGGTGAAGGGGGGGGGCAAATACCTGGATCTGAGTCCCAGGCCTCATGTGCACAGTCTGCTTTCCTCTGAGAATGTGAAAACGGATCCCACGGTGTGGTGGGGGCCGCCATGTGATGGGGGCCGTCGGGGGATCCCTAGGGCTACTGTCAGCAGCAATAAACGCCCCCTGGGTCCCGAAAGCTGGTTGGTGCATCAGTGTTTTGCGGGGGGTGTCACTAGCGTGCTTAAAGAAATGCAGAAGTGTCACCCTGATGGCCAAGCACTGTGTCACACAGTCAGGGTGAGCAGAGTTAGGGGCACTCGGCTTTGGGGGGGGTTACTGTAGCATGATCTGCTGTTTGGGTTTGATTTTGATATGATCCCGGTGTGAATCCGACGTTGAAGTCTCACTTCGACATCTAAAGCACACCTACAATTTACTGAGCAGGAATACTGGCCAAAATCGACGTGAGATTATTTTAAATTAGCCATAGTCTTAAAGTAACTGCAGGCACCATTTTTGGGTCCCTCTATTGGCAAAATTATGAGCTGTTTAATTTGTCAAAAATCCAATAGTGCCATTAAAAAGTATTGATGCATGACAGTTAATTATGCTGCTGTATGGCCCACGGTAAATATATCAGTTAAATGAATCCTGAGGCAGAAGGCAGTTTAAGGTTAATTGACAATAATTGCAGATCAATCTACTAAAATCAGCCTGCGAGGTTGACCCACCACACAGAGACTGGTAGTGGCACAAACCAGCCAATACACAAGCCAGCTGTGAAGCCATGTCAACACACCTCTGGCTAGTCCAGAGGTCCCAGCAGGCTCGGCGGTCACTCTCACCAGCCTCAGGCAGGTCCTGTGTCTGCCGCTTTCCATGGACAGTCATTCTGGATGTTTCCGCCGGGGCACCATGGCAATATGTTCAATCACACCATTTAAAAATATTGATGCATGAGCGCTGAAGCAGGTCACAGCTGCCTGCTCTGTGTTTTCAAAGCTGATGCTCCTTATTTATAACCCCCCCCCCCCCCCGGAAACTGGACCTTTGGGAGCCAGCAGCTAGTGCTGCCCTAATGTCCTTGAACCTTGGACCTTCCGCACATGCCTGTGTTCAGGAGTGCGGTTTCTCACTGCGGTGTAGTTCTCGGATGCCTGCGGGGTCTTTTTCTCCCCACTGTTTTGCAGTGCCTCTGATGATGTCTGAGCTGCAGGGGGGCATCTCACTGGAACTGCCAGAACATGCAGTTACTCCTCCACCTCCGGTGGGGGAGCTAATCCGTTTCGCTGCAGCTTCCATCATGCCCCCTTCATGACCAGGGATCCTACTGCGGATCAGAAATGAGATGGATCAGGAGATAAAGACAACGGGTTTTTGCTTAATTACCATTGGAGTGGCATAAAATTGGGGAATTTCTGCTAATTACTCAATGGGTCACTCCTACTCCTAGCTGGTATGAAAAGGGGAAACCGGTGACCTAAAGGAGGAGGGGAGAGAAGTGGGGTGAGGAGGAGCATTAGGAGAAATATGAGGAGGAGCGTGAGGAGGATTGTGATAAGTGACTGGTGCCACGGGTCTCGCTTGGATATCAGCATCTCCCACAGAGTTGCTTGTGGCCTTGGAACAAATAGTTAATTCAAGAATTAATTAAATCATTAGATCATACTTCAAATGATGAAATAAAGGGAAATATTTTATAAACATTTTCAAATTTCACCTTTGTTTCAGCATTGTTAAAAACGAATGAACACATTTAGTGTAACCTGATTTGTACATAATGATTGATTCATTCTACAGCTCAATCACAGCAGTTAATTAGACGATCATCTGGGAAGGAGGCTCTATCCACTGGGGGCCGCAGAGGACCAGGCTGAGCTGCACACTTCATTTTCTCCTTCATCTCCTTTTTAATTCCTGTGAATTCCCAGGTATTCTTGGGGTTTTCGGTACTTGCACATTCAAACACAGCAAGCAGTTATGTTTGCAAGGCAGAATCGGCACATCGATGCCTCTGATTTGACATTAACTAGGGAGACCATATTTTGCTTTGCAAAAAGAGAGAGCACCAGGGGTAGGATGCAAAGAGAAGTGTCTAAGCAACGCAAATATGCACACAGAAAGTGTTCTGACTACAGAAAGCAAATGTCAACATGGAACAAATATTTAGGACAAGTTCGGGAAACCGAGGATGCATGGTCACCCTATTTTAATGTGTGTTTCTGCCTCACACACCATGCCTCTGATTTGACCTTAAATCATTCCTGCATCACACACTATGCCTCTGATTCAACCTTAACGTGTGACTTTTGGTGCCCCTGTGATTGGCGTATGTCCCTGAGTGACCCTAATGAATAGGAACGGGTGGAGGGACATATGGATGTTTCTAGTCACAAATTTCTCATATGTGATTGGTAATCACTCACAAAGAAAACACTCTGCGGTAAGGAAGCTCACAGAAAGGTTACAATGTTCTGTGGCTTTCATGTGGAGAAAGATGCATCCCGCTTTACTGGGAATGATTGGAGCAAAGACCTTCCAGAGCATGGAAAGGGTGAAAGCCAGTCTCATGCTAGCTGGGGAAGTCAGCTGAGGATATCACCAGCCCCCGTCTCTGTAATGATGGCCCACATCTATCACTATGCTGGCAGTGGCTGCTGGATGGAGGAGCAACACGGCCAGCTGCTTGTCAAGTGGGACGAACCCCCGCCAATGGAGCATTAAGGGTATCCGGGGGCTCAGACGCACTCCACTTCCCTAGACGCAGCGGGACTGCGCACAGGCGGCAGGATAAAGGAGGGGGGCACTGACTGAGGCTAAGCTGGCCTCACGCATTGCATGAGTACTATAGACACTCTTTTAGTCTTTTCAGAGAGGAGGTGCTGAACATGAGCCCTGTCTTGACCGTATGCTGGCCTCCCTACCCACTGATACTGGGCCCAGAATTCATGTCTAGAGAAATCAAACAAGTTTCCTGATTGCACGTTCCTACCGTTTGGATATTTTCACATTTCTTTAGGGATGAAATATATGGATGTTATAATGGTGACAGTAAGAGTCTGGGACACCTTGCGTGTCAGGGCTGGACTGCTGAAAATACACATCTTAGAAAATGAACACTTTTGGACGAGGCCTGTGTGGGATACACGCACATCCGTGCAGCGGAAATCAGGTTCTGCATCAAGCAGCGGAGAGGAATCCATGGGGGGGTTAGTTTATACAAAGTGCTACCATGAACAACATGGCTGAAAATGGTACAAAAACAAAATGGAAACAAAATACTCCACCATCCAGGTGATTCTGCCCATACAGCCGCTTTTCCAATTTATTTCCCATTAAAATTATATTTTCCAGATAGTCAGAATAGTTTTGCGGTCTTCGATATATATGTAGTGAGCACAGTGACAAACAGGGGCTTTAGTAGGAATAACGAGTCTGCGCATCAAGGCCAAGGCACTGGCAGATGGAGTCGCCTGCAGCCTCAGTTGCAGCCCCCCAGGGACGCCTGCCTGCGTGCCCGCCCGCGGCTGTACATTTTCATCTCAATGGGCCCTAAATATTCATCACTTCCCCCTCTGCCCCACCTTCACCCCCACATTAAGTACGTGAAGCTGGGGCAGCCAGAGCAGCCTGGGCAGCCATAGCAGCTGAGACAGCCAGAGCAGCCAGGGCAGCTGAAGTAGCCAGTGCTGTTGGGGCAGTGCAAAGCAAACCATCAACAGCCACCATTTGTCTGTGAGCGAGGTATTAAAAAGCATTATGAACTACATCGATCAGCCATAACATTAAAACTACTTGTCAAATATTGTGAACCAGGACAAAGTAGCCTAACAGAAGAAGACAATGGTGCAAAGACTAAGATTAAACTTAGACTAAGACAAAGACTGTGTCTTTGTTACTATCCTGCTAGAGTGGTAGACAAATTGTAAACCATGGAGAGAACACAATTAAATGTATGGAAAAATTCAAGACTAACCTTACCCTCAGGGGCGGTGTAAGGTACTGGCTACAGCCTAGTGCCACGGCAAAAGAGGGAACAGTTAAACTTCTTAAATTTGGCCAATCAATCCATCGGCATAATGTCCCCCTCCCCGATCGCCTCTACCCTGATTGGTAAGTTTTTCCGCCGGCACCCCATACTTTGATAGGCATATTATTGACCTGCCATCAGACTTAATTCCTTCTCATTTCTCTTTCATCTCCAAAAAATAGCTCATATGGCCACCTTAGTGGACCCCCTACCCATGTCAGCTTAGGCCCCCAGAGAAGTTAATCCACCCCAGGGAATACCGTTGCCATAATGTGGTATACTTGGCATGCAACAATGTTTAGGTAGGTGGAATATGTCAAAGTAACATCCACATGAATGCCAGGACCCAGTGTTTCCCAGCTGAACATTGTCCAGAGTGTGGCTCATGGGCACTCTGACCTGTTTGTAGCTATGTAAGCCCATCCACAGCAACACTTTTTCAGCAGTTTGTGTTACAGTAGCTGTCTTGTGGGGTCAGAGGAGACTGGCTGGCCTTCACTCCCCACACACATCAAAGAGTCTTGGGTGCCCAGGACCCTGTCCCCAGTTCACCGGTTGGTCTTCCTTGGACTGAATTTGGTAGACACAGACCGCTGCATACTGGGAACACCCTATAAGACCTGCCATTTTGAAGATGCTCTGATCCAGTTGTCTAGCCATTACAATTTGACCCTTGTCAAAGCTGCTCAGATCCTTACGCTTACCTGTTTTTCCTGCTTCTAACACATCAACTTCAAAAACGAACTATTGCCTAATATAAAATGGCACCCTAGACATGTGCCATTGTAACAAGAAAATCCACGTTATTCACTTCACCTGTCCGTGGTTTTAATGTTATAGCTGATCAGTGTAAATCATATGTGCAGCTGGAAATGTCATACATATTGTAAATATAATATTGTAAATGTAAACTATTAGAGCTATTAAATGCGAAATATGGTATTTTATGATGAATTGAAATGATTCTTGAATTATTTTATGATTATTTTATGATAACATAGAGCTACATGTGAGTAGGTGACATTGATTGTGTTGGATCTATGCTGTTAAAGGTGAAAGGTTAAGGGACATGACTGGATATTAAGGAGCCAATCAAAGAGGCCATTGGCGTGCAGTCCCACACAGCTGAAGTAAGCAATTTGACGTGAGTCTGACCCACAATCCATCTGGGGGGAAGTGGGCTGGCAGCCACGCTGGGGGTTTAAATATTTAAACATGTTTCAGTTGGCACTGAAGTGACTGTTTCTGTTCCCTTGCGGTTTCTGTTCACTATAGGTAACTGAGACACATTTTTTTTCCCAGAATATGAGTGCAGAAATATGAAAGTTTGGCTGTAAGCACAATGTCTTTAAATACACGATATCATGCCATTAACTTTGCTTGTGAGTGGCATTTCTGTTTGCACGTGAGGGCATTTCTGTTTGTGTGAGATAGAAGTTCTGTTTATATGTAACAGCATTTCTGTCTGCATGTGAGGGCATTTCTGTTTGTGAGACGGCAGTTCTGTTTGTATGTAAGCATTTCTGTTTGCCTGTGAGTGGCATTTCTGTTTGCATGTCAGGGCATTTCTGTTTGTGAGACGGCAGCTCTGTTTGTATGTAAGTATTTCTGTTTGGGTGTGACAGCATTTCTGTTTCTATGTAACATTATTTCTGTTTGCTTTTGCAGGCGTTTCTATTTGTTGGCTATACCGACAAACAACACAACAACAGCACCATCACCAACATACGTGTCTCTATGGACACAGGCATGTGTGCATCTCTTTGAAGGAATACCATAGACATGTGATAGCCAAAGAAGATATCACTGAATGAAACAAAGACGTAGGATCTCAGCTCGCCTGGGGGGCTGAAGTTGGGAGGGGTAGATAATTAGGTCAAGAGGCATGTTGTTAAATTATGAGGATGTGCAGTAACTGTGATCATGGGCAGTGTGATGGCTAGGGTATGCTGAATCACCCCCCTGGGGGGGATGGGGCGTGTCTGTGTTAGGGCAGTAGGATCAGGGTCAGGGCCCTCCGCCCCCCATTTCTCTGAGCAAATCCACATCTCCACCTAGACATGGTGACCTTAGGACAAGCTGGCCTGTGAAGGCATGTTCATGCTCAGAGTTGCTCATGTTGGTTTTAGAGAAACAGCCTTTCTGGCATTTTTCAGGAACGATCGCCTCATTTCACTCGGATACCCTGATGCCTTTTTCTGCTCGTAGCATGAATGTTAATGCGGAGTTTATCATTTCTATCGCAGGCCAGAAGTGTTTGTGCCCGTACTGGATAAACAGCAAGTCGCAAGAAAACATGCTGCTTAGGCCATTACAGGCCGCTTCCTTCAGGACGAGGAGGAAGCTGGGCCTCACAGGTTAAAGGGGAATGCTGGCGGGCTGCACCAGATCACATGAAAGCTTCAAGACATGCCGAACCCAGAAAAGGCATGGAGGGTGACCCCTCCCACTCCACCTGGAAAACGGGGGGCAGCACTAGAATTATTAAGTATCCACTGAAGACACAGCATTTAATGAAGTCGTGGTGCGGGGCGGGCAGTCCCAAGGGAGCCTCTGCATTTTCACGGGTAGCATGCTGACACCCCCAGCAGAAAGCTCCGCCCACCGCCTCCTTGATCCCGGGCCCCCACCCTCCAGGAGGCTGATTCTGCTCTCTCTAAAGCTGCCCATTAATTACACAAACCTCAGAGTAAACGAAAAGGCAGAATGGAGGTGTGAAATATCTGGGTTATTTCCCAGTGAAGAGCTTGGTAACTTACCATTCGCCGGTAAACTGTCCCTACTGCTGTGAGTTCAAACTAGCTGGCAAGGCTGCCGTCCAGGGACATCAGTTACGATCAGCCGATAATACAATAAGAGGTTTCATTGCAGTCGTACAGGGTCACGTACAGAGAGCTTTTTCTGCATGGCAACCTCGGATTGCTGTTCCAGAATAATAGAGCAAACTCTGTTTATGCTGTAGCACCTCACCCACAGTACAACACCCCACCATGTCTGCCATATCCTTCCAAAGGACACCCCCTCCCCAATTTAATGGGCAACAGCAACCTGAGGGCAGTCTGCTTCTGATGCTCCCTGTAGGGTCTCCAGCTGAGGTCACATTTCACCAAACTCAATGGTTTCCTGTACTGCTACTGTGTCTCTCTGTCCCCCTGCGTGCCCCTCTACCTGCCTGTCCCTCTTTCTCTCTGTTAGACCCTCTGTCCCTCTCTTGATCTGATCCCCATCTTTGTTCCCTCTGTTTATCCCTCTGTATGTCTCTCTCTCCCTCTGTTCCTTTCTGTCTGTACCCGTCTGTCTCTCTCTGTCTGTCCCTCTCTCTGTTTATCCCTATGTCTGTCTCTCTCTGTTCCTCTGTCCCTTTCTGTCTGTACCTGTCTGTCTCTCTATCTGTCCCTCTCTCTGTTTATACCTATGTCTGTCCCTCCTATGGGATGAATGTGTTTCAAAAGATAGGCAGACAGCATTTACTGGGTGGAAAGTTGTGATTTTCAGCACTGATTCATTGTAGGGGGACAAATCCTTGAAGAAGCCATTACAAATGCAGTCGCCCACCCCCTCGCGCAGAACCAACACCCCCGGCACAGCCCAGGACCCACAGACCCTTTCAGGATGATTCGATTTCCAGCGATACCCGAAAACGGCCTCATCGTGCTAACAAGATTAAGCCCTTGTCTGCTTTTAACACTGGAAATTTGCTGGGTGATTAACACTTGGCTTTCTGCTGGAACCAGGGCTGGTTGCCAGGTAACAAGACCTGACTCCTGCATGATGTATCTACATGGCTGAAAGGCTGACGGTGCGAGTGGTCTCTCCGGAGCAAGAAGCTGAAGGCACGTCAGAAGGCAGGCATCTTCAACCGCATCCATACACAGACCGCAGACATGATGATAAACAGATCATCTGCAGATTTACATTCTCTGATAACAGAACATATTAGTTATGGGGGGAATTCCTTGAAAGAGGAGTGAATATTTTAAGAAAATACATGACATTTTTAAAGCAAAGTACTGCTCTGTGTTCGTCAGTGTTGTGATATTAGTTGTGCATGGGATATAAAGATGGCCTCCAGTCCATCAGATTAAACGTGACCCTCCAGCGTGCTGTTTACCACCAGGAGGGTGCGGTATTCATGGCATTCATGGTATTCATTCCTCATTTCTCGCCTGTATTTATTCTATCGGATTATGTATGCAAGGAAAGTCTAATGAGGATTTAAAAATGCAATTATTGCTTAAGCAAAAAAGACTTTTTTGATAAATGTTTCTATTAGCTAATAAATGGAGAATCAACAGACTAAAAAAACTGCTTTATTCAGGGGAGGAAATTAGGCCATCAATCACTGGGAGTTTGTTAACTATTTTTATTCTCTTTTTTATCACTGGAGGTCTAAGCAAATGGAAAATGATTAAAGTACTGAAGAGGGGATTACCCCACGAAGGATCTTTAAATCTGAAATGCATTTGTCACTGTGACTGAGCTGAAAATTAGTCATGGTTTGATGGAAAGGTGGTTGGTCTTCATCAGCCAGTCTGTGCCTTACCCACTTTACCAGCTCTTGTTATGGCCTGTCTATACCAGCCTGCAGTCTGTACCATATTGCTTCACAAGCTCTTATTATGGGTTATTTGTTCGAGCCTGTAGTCTGTACCTTACCCACTTTACCAGCTCTTATTATGGCCTGTCTATACCAGCCTGCAGTCTGTACCATATTGCTTCACAAGCTCTTATTATGGGTTGTCGGGATAAATGTAGGAATACCTGTTTTCGAAAAGCACTCTTTGTGATTTATAAAGTTTAATGCTAACCGTATAAAGCTAAATGCTCTCTGTGCAATCTGTGGTCTTGATTCGCCACCTCCCTCAGTCTGGGAATAAAGTCACAGAGTGACCCACGGTAACAAAGTCAGTCCAAGCTGGGCTGACTGGAAGGATCCACATGGGCCAGTCCAGTCCTGGAATAATAGAGAGGGGGGTTAACACCCCCCATCCTCACCAGCATGAAGGGTCTAGGCCCCCTAGATCTCACTTCTGAACTGAACTTCCCCTTCAGACTGGGCCTGCAGTCGGTCATCTTCCTCATCGTCGGCCATCTTACTCATCTTCCGGCCTAACAACTATCGAGATTAGCAGCACGAGCTGGTCTGAAACGTTGAAGAGTAACTTCCCAAAACGCCTGTGTTGCCTGAAGGCAAAAAAGGGCAGCCTGATGGTGTTAGAGTCTCAGAAAGTTGATGGAATGTGTTATTAAGCAATAAGCAAATATCAACTGGCCAGTCCCGCCACTCCCCTTTTTGCAAACTACCTATCCATGTGACCTGTGACCTCTGCCACTCCCCTTTCTGAAAACTACCTTCCTGTGAGACCTGTGACCTTGGTCACTCCCCCTTCTGAAGGCTACCTTCCCATGTGACCTGTGACCTCAGCCACTCCCCTTTCTGCAAACTACCGTCTTCATTTAACCTGTCACCTTGGCCACCCCCTCCCCTTCTGAAGCCTACCTTCCCATGTGATCTGTAACCTTGGCCACTCCCCCTTCTGAAGCCTACCTTCCCATGTGATATGTGACCTGAGCCACATGTCCTTTGCACCTGTCTTCCTGAACATAGTACTGATGTGGTTATGGCTGAATCACTGTTAGTACAATCTCTTTAATTGGAGGATCCCAAATTGTGTTTTATTTTGCTACTGAGTTTTGAAATATAATCAGTTTTCCTAATTTTATTGCTTTTCTTAATGATGCTTGCCTTAAGCAATTGTACTGTGTTCCTTAGCAAACAGTGCGTGTCAGCTACTGAGATTAATCTTGATTACTTTAACCCTTGATGAAGTAGCGTACAATAATACTCTAATTGGAGAATATTGCACTACAAGCCCCTGATAGATGGACAGAGAAATAGATGTTAAAATCTGCTGCTAATTATCATAGCATTTGTTTTATTAGTAGCGGAGGTTGGCGCAACAAGTCTGAGATCAGAGCTGTGGCTGGGGTGTGGAAAACAGACCTCTAAAAGAACAAGTGCTGCTCACTCCTGTCCTCAGCAGCGAGGCCCTTAATCTCCGTCAAGTTTGGCCAGCGGCATCCCTTTCACTTTGGCAGGGGGCTGTGAGCGTGTCTGATCAGATTACAGGACGCATTAACCAGCAGAGTCACTCTCTGCAGACTCTCCAATCCAGTTGTATACCATCGCCTGTATATTTTAATAGATCACACAGTATAAAATAATATTCAGATGCTGTATATCAAATGTCATAATTTGTAAGTGAGCTTACACATGGAAATACGGTGATTTTCCATTTACCATGGTGATCCTGGAGATACGGACGCCTCCATGGCTGAGCTAACTCTGCAGTTCCCTTCGGAGTATTGCAGCTCCATGACCCTCACATTTCCTGTCGTCATGAATTCGAGGTCCCGTCTGCAGTCTGTCTGCAGGCTGTCATGTCCTCTCTGCCCTGAGCTCGAACCCCTGGCCCTGTGCATTAATGGAATATTGATACGACCCAGACTCCGTCTATTCCTTTTGTAAATCCTTGCACTCCTGCAGTGGCAGTGCGTGCTTTAATTAGCAATTTTACTGCCTCGTCCTCTCATTAAATGAATTATTAATTAAGCAAAAACACAGAGAGCTTTAGCGCCTTGATTATATGAGGGCTTTAATGGTCACCGATGCTCATTTGCTGAAGGGGAAGTGGAGAGCATCGTGGGCGCCTTGCCTTCCTGCCCCATGGGCCACGTCCCTGTTCTGTAGACATTTAAATAACATTCAAAACATCTATGGTGAAAACAGAGCAGAGCAAATGGGGAAGGAGTCCAACCATATTCATGTAATTCCCGCCTACCCGGTTATTGAATAAACAGGTCTGGCGTGAGCATTACCGTTTCAGGAGCGCAGATGAAAGGCCTCTGTGCTGAGGGCTGCTTTCTGCACCTCATGCAGTCTGTTTTCATCTGGGTGTCGCAAATTTCATTGAGCAGAGACATTCATCAACAGGTCATGTCTGGTCCCTCTTTGTGAAGTGAATGTCAGGGCCTTAAAGAGACAGCACATAAATACCGCAGAAACAGTGCCATGAGGAACATAAGCCAGGAGCAGTCGTTCAGCGCCAGGAATTCTGGGCTCAATCACGCCATTTTCTGCCCGACACACGGACACCTGACCCCATGCGACCCCAGCCTCTCACCACTTTGACAAGGAATGTTTTCAGCATGCAGGCAGCCATTGAACACCCAGTGCTTCTCAGTAAAAAAAGGGAATTTGTAAATGAATGCAAATTCACTGACAGGTTCATTGATTTTGATATTTACATAATTATCAGCGATGCCTCTGTACGCTGGAGTGTAGAGACAGATGATTCATTATCTGGAAAAACACATGGGAGTGAGATTCTCTAATTAATTTCGTTTGATGGAGTCGGTGTTTTTGTTAAGCACCAGATTATTTGAATGATGCTTTGTTTACCAGGGGAGATCATCGTCGGCTGAGTAACTGCCTTTGCAGGCCTTGTGCTGGCTGGCTGCAGCACTAATGTCTGCTTTAAAATCAGCAACGGCTTCCTGGGCATGTAGGGCAGGCAGAGAGCGGCAGGTGGGCAGGGAGCCGTGAGGTCAGTCACCTATGCGCTCGTGTCAGATGCAACTCACTCACAGAAATGCTCATCAATAAACATAAACCCCTGGCATTTACCGACTTCAGGCATTTGACATGGAACCTTAAACTTGAGTTCACAGAAACACAGTAGAAATGCTCTATATTCACATTTATTCTGTAAATGCTGAGGAAGTTTATTTTCATTGGCTGTCAAACATGTGAAAGATGAAGAGGCTTATGGACCCCTTGCTCTGAGTCCCGCGTCACATGCACAAAACTCCCACAAGCGAGGGGCCACTTGGTCCATGACGAGAGAGTCACGCATGTCACAAAAGTCCCTCAGACTCCCACTCTGGGTTATCGCATCCAAAACTATTTTCGATAATTGGTTCTGAACTTTAATTGAACAGTGTGAGTGAGTGACATAGCTCATTATTTTACTCATTAGTTAATTATCAAAAAAGTAGGACAAGTCAATAAAACGGAAGGCTGTAAATTCCAATACTAATTAGCGTAGTTTCCTCAGAGACATATTTCAGGGCTGATTAGTTACCTGAAGCTCCTGGGCCGGCCGGGTGGAGGAAGAGGAGAAAACAAGCGAAGGGCAGCCGCCCCCCCTCCACCCCGCCCCCGCCTCCCGCTAATAGTGCTCCTGGTGTTATATAACGCTGAGAGCGACTGGGCTGGGCGCGGAGACGAGCCCGAATTAGCCTCTCATGGCTTTCAGACAACAACAAAAAACCCTTTGGAATAAAGGGAGCTGAAACTAATTAGAACTGACAAAATAGGGAAGGGATGAAGGTGCTTTGTGAGGGAGCAATCAGATGTGGGATGGAGGGGCGGGGGAGGGAGGTGGGTGCAGTAACGGCAGCTCCCAAGGTCATCTTCTCGGGCATCGATGGTGGCGCCCATAGCAGGGCACGGCACGGCCGAGGCGCACTCTCACACGTCCTCCAGCTTGTTTATACCTACAGAGTTGTGCTTAACTCGACTTTTTGTCTGCTTTAATGGCGTTACGATCAGGGTTCCAGAGCCTCCTGTCCCCAATTTAATCAGGCGAGCCTCACTAAAGCTTTTCACACGTCGCCGCTGAACACGACGGCCATCATAACAGCGGAAACCCCACTTTTCATATGCTAATGGGGAGACGGGATCAAAACAGGCCCTTTAAATGCCACCCCCAAGCGGACGGCTCAGTCCCGCACCCAGACCCGGTGTCACAGAGCCCCTCGTCTGTCGCTTTTGTGGCCCTTTGCTGGCGCGGCCCGGGGGAGGAAGTGACAGAAGGCTGCCTGTGTTTACCTTGCCATGTCACACGCTTAATCATGTGCTTAATCGACAGCACCGGTGCCCCCCCCCCCCCCCACTCTGGGTTGGACAATAGTGCCTCATTCATGTGTAACACAATGCAGTGTTTAAGTCATTGCACACGCTCGTGGGGGACGCCGCATTTCATTGTGGTGAGAGGCGCATGCTCTGCGCGGCTGCTGACCGCTGGACCCATGCAGCTGCATGACCAGGATGCATCAAAGAATTCATTCATATAATTAATTCAAACGGATAAACCGGCATAACGGTGGATTCACATATAAAATTACCAAGACAAATATGTGCCTCATTGAATAATTAATGATGGGTCAGTTTAATTACTCGGCAGAGTGTTAAAGGGAACTCTTCCCAGCTAATTCCTTTTAGACCCACCATTCCTTTTAATTCTTTTATGAAGCTGCTTCTCTGCAGATTCTGGGCGAGACAACCTGTGTGAGTCAGCTGACCACGGCGGCCCCCCCCCCTCACTTTAGGTGGATTTTCAGGATCTCTGACGAGTGGCGTGACACTGACACCGATTGGCGATGCAATGAGAGGACTAATCGGCCTGATTAAGTGAGCACAGGCCCCTTTCACTGTCAGAAGCGGCTAGATTTGCCACCCGTCCCCTAAAATACAGGAAGATCCCGTATTGGAACATGCTGTGTCCCGACTTATACGGGACGGTGGGAACCCCCAAAGTGACAGAGTGCATTAATACTCCCATACCGACATTAATACTGCCATACTGACATTAATACTGCCATACTGACTCTGCTTACGAGCCCAGTATGTGTTCATTACAGTTACTGCACACCTGTGAATTCTGTCCTCATATTGGGGGTCACACCCCCACCATTTCCCCCCACACAGAATACATTCATTACAAAGGACACCGAACATGTGGCTTGGAGAGCCCCCAGGACAAAGATCTTATATAATAATACATACTATAATAATAATAAGAAGAAGAATAATATAATAATAACAGATTATTACTAATAATAATAATATAATATAATATAATATAATATAATATAATACTGCCTGGCCAAAAAAAAAGTCACACACTCTCATATTTCATAATTTAGCTTTGATTATGGTACACATTCCTCATGGCATTGTTTCCACATGCTTAGCAGTGTCTCAGCATTTTTCTCCATCTATTTTTGCATTCATTTCTCGTCAAGATCTTGTATTGATGATAGGTGAGTTGAACCACTCAATAAGTCTTCCTCAGCACATCTCAAAGACTTTCAATGGGGTTAAGGTCAAGACTCTGTGGTGGCCAAATTATGTGTGAAAATGATTCCCCAGGCTCCCTGAACCAGTTTTTGATGATTTGAGCCCAATGAGTCTTGGCATTATCGTCCTGGAATATGCCCAATGCCTCTAGGAAAGAAAAAAATCCATTGATGGGATAACCTGACCATTCAGGAGATTCAGGATCTCAGCTGACTTCACTTCATTGCTGCATAACGTTGCTGAGCTGTAATAATGATTCAGTCATTGGCTCTTAAGGACTTGCTGATTTAAATTCAAATCGTGACCTTTTTTTTGACCGGGCAGTGTATTTGCCAATATCCAGTGTGATTCCTGCAGCAATGTAGCACTTTGTGAAGATGTTACCATGCCTAAGTCACTCAGGTATGAGTGTGAGGCCCAGCAGATTCTGGGGAGTGGACAGCCCGAAGAGCTGGTTCATGTCTGTCAGAGTCCACCACTGTCCTGCTTCTCATCCAATGTGTGATGGTTGATGAGTGTGATGTTCTGCAATGGTATGCAGATGTAGCACATTAAACGCTAGTCAGAAAGCGAGACCCCTGCTTCGGATTGTCCCCCAGAAAATCCTGGAGATGCTGGCTTTGTGATGTTTGCCAATATTATCTATGGAAGCTTTATGTAAACATCACGCAGGCACCATTTGTGAATAAGAAGATTTGCGGGTTTATCATTTTAGCATCATAACATGTGCAAGGTTGGAAACAGCAGACCTTAAAGCAACCGTTTTCTCCTTTGAGATTAAATCTTCAGAGCCTAGAAGTGATTTGTTTAATTTCTTTTAAATACTCAATTGATTGTTTATTTGCTCCTCTCTGAAATGAAAGGGGGGATTTATGAAGCTTGCGTGCCTTCTTGTTGCACTAAGGACTTCTCTGAAAATTTCTTGAAATAAAATAAGATTAAAATATCACAGTTCTTTGCATCAGTAATTATACTGTGTTACAGTGAGTAACAAAGGATGGCACTTTGTGCTTTGCAACCACATCACTGTAGGATTTTATCCCACTATTTGTTTGTAAACATGAACATGATCAGTGGCACAAAATAAAAGGGCATTCAGTAGCCAGGGTCATCTATTTATATGCTGATGAAAGGGTCACCATACTGCGGTGCTGCAGTACTGCTCCGGCCAGAGGCCATGCTGCATCAGTGCCTTGGAATGTGGACTGCTGATTTTTGGAGACTCCACATGACGCCTTAGCTAATCGGAGCCAGGGTGGCTGGGCCTGCTGGCATTATCACTTCCAAACCCACTCCGAAGGACCAAGAAGTCACACTGTCATCCTACTGTGTCATTCTGACGGGAAGATGCTGCCTACCTTCTTATTTATCCTGCAGGAAGTCGAAGGTTTAGCCTGGAAATATTCCCGAAAAATGCCGCTTTGCCTCCATTGAGTGTTACTTTTGGTTTTGGGATGGGTCACGTGAAGGTAGTGACAGATTTTATACTGTGTAATTCCCAAAAATGGAGCATTAATGTCACATGTGACCAGCTTAGAGACGCATGCAGAACATCATGGCTTGAATATCCTACTTAGATTCTATAACAACAGAACATCCTGCCCTTATCCCACACAGACTCTATAACAACAGAACAACCCGCCCTTATCCTACACAGACTGTATAACAGCAGAACATCCTGCACTTCTCCCACACAGACTTTATAACAGCAGAACAGCCTGCCCATATCCTACACAGACCCTATAACAGCAGAACATCCTGTCCTGCTTCTACTCACTCAATAACAGCATAATGATCCTCTTTATCTCCCCATGTCCATCAGCCGAATTTTATTTAGTTCCAGTACACAGCAGAGTTTATGGAAGGAATCATTTACATCTCCACTCACCTCTACTCTAACTGTCAGTTCTTCAAACCTCCACACGCGACCATGTGACTCTAGCCCTAACCCCTCACTGCAGGATATGCACTTCATCTTCCGGAAAATACTTCAGCAGAGCCGGCATGGTGCTTAGCCACGCCTTTTTCTGTTCTCTGCCGTTTGTGTAGCGACCCTTTAAGAAGCAAATTGAAAGGTCCTCGGAAACCAAACAGGACAAGGCTGGCAGATTAAAAAGAGGATCTTCTCTAAAGTCTCCTAAAAGGGCGGCTTTGTTTGCCACTTCATAAGCTGTGATCTCTGCTTAAAGACGAGTCAAGGGCCCAGGACGTGTCTAAAGAGCCTCCCCTCCTTCCACAAAGATGCGTCTTTGTTCCCCGCTACAATGAGCCTTCTTTAGGCCGTGAAAAAAATAGCAGGGGAGGTCACACACTCGCGAGATATCGTGAGAACTTAATGAAAGTTTTATAACTCTTGAAATGTTTACGACCCTCACGCTCAGCAGCTTGTCTCTCCAATTACTGCCAGCGCGGCTGGTGGAGGGCCAGCCTGTCCGTCTGCGAGCGCCTGGACAGCGCTTCCTCTTCCAGAGCCTCCATCCTCTTGGCACACAGACAATGCACTGCTTTCACTAGGCTCGCATGCTTAAACGCAGCTCTGCTGCACGCACACTTGACGGTGATGCTCTTCCACAACGTGGAATCATACCATTGGGTACAAACACATGTAACTGTGCACCAAGATTGAATAAAGGCAGCATCATGGCACACGGTGGCATTTACAGAATTTCTGTACAGGTTCTAACAGTGGAGACCCATCACTCCCTGGACTTACAGCAGTCCATCGGAAGGACAAGAAAACGCATCAGAAATGAAAGACAAAATGCATCACCCAAGGCGTCATCTAATGGTTGCGATGAGAAGCTGGCCACAGCGATCTGATCAAAGCCGTGCAGTAATAGGATTCATAAACATGCCTAAATACAATTTGTAGAAATGTATTTCGGGAAAATACAATCATTTACAACTTCTGAGGGGGATTTAGAATAAGTATGTTTGTATGCAAATCTGCGGCATGGTTTATGTTGCTGCTCTCGCGCTTCATGAAAGCACATTAGATTTATGGGTGAGCATGAGCATAATCGCGAAGAAAGGGGAGAAGCCTTTGGCTTTATAGAGAGACACGTTTGGAGCTTTGATTACAGTGAAATGAGTTCCGCTTTCATGCTTGTGACATTCAAAACAATCCTATTGAGTCGACTCTAAGTGTTCAGTCCGCCTCTATTGCTGCTGTATGGGATGCGGCCAAACGGCTATGGGCGTCACGCATTCAGCCGGCATTACTGCGGCTCTGCACAGGACCAGGGAGCGGGAACAAAAGGCGAGCAGACTTCTCCCTCTGCATTCGTCTGGGGCTCCTCTGCCCCCCATCATTTAGCCCATTTTATTTGTGTACTATAGGGCGTGAAAAGCAGCTCATTATTTTTACCACGATAACAATGCGTACAGAGGGAAGGAATGGCCTGCAACGCTGTGGACCTCTCTGTGATCCCAGAGTAAAGGATAAAGTGAGCGCCTTTCTCTACGACCGTCAGAACAAGTGCAAAAGTAACAGCCTTAATCATCAAAAAAACCCCGAAACACCACCTTCAAACTGACATGGTGATGTTAGCCAGTGAAGGTTTAGAGCTGTGTCTTATACGTTTATTTTTTCTGTATTTAAGAAAACAATTAACCACATAGTCTCGAGTTTCTAAACTATAAAAATGTCTAAGACATCTACAGCACAGACACGAGCAGTAGACTCGCACTGAGCTACAGCAAAGAGAGAGTATTCTAATAAAATCCAATTGACTGACTTGTTTATTAGCCATAAGGGGGGTGTGGGGCGGCTCCATTTCGGGCCTCCCAGCCGTGTCGACTTTGTTTCCTTCTTCTTCTGCACACCTCTTAGGGCCTTTGAGGACCTGGCGGCGTGGCTCCTCTGCCCAATCTCTCCTGACCCCTGATAAAGGGATTGCAGTGAGGGTTCAAAGGCGCCCCCCGCAGCTCACATAAACCACACTCAATTGGCACAAAAAGAAACTCAATTTGCAAGGAGCCCCACTATATACTTTTTATGGAGGAACTTTAGTCATTAGTCCATTTACTCGGCTGTGCTGAATCTCGACGGGGGACCGCGGGCTCCATGCACAGAAACGGGCCGCCTGGCGCCCTAATGAGCGCTAGCTAGTGCTCTCGGCTAACAGCGTCCCCTCCAAAGCGGGAGCTTTAACCCCGGCTCAGCGAAATCTGCTTAGAATATGTAATCCTATCTAGCACGCTGTAGCGGTCTGGAGGCAGCGCGGCGGAAAACAGCCAAGTGCGCTGTATCAAATGAAACATACGCGCGGAAAACAGCGGCTGCGCCCGAATCACTCTGCGGCAAAGGGAATTATATTAAAATGAGCATTTTTTTAAGGCTGTCATATTCTGTTTATTTCAATGGGATTTGCAAACAAAAACAGCCTACCAACAGTATGAGGATAAATCTAAGAATTGATTTACAAAAAAACTGCCTTCAAACAGCACCTGATGTAGTGCTGTTAGAGGGGAAATTTCCTTCTCTTTTTAAAGTGCCATATTCCTTCATGTAAGTATGGAATATACTCTCACACCACTTAGTATAAATGGGATGGGGCTTAGTCGATGTATTCAGTTATTCACTTAGTGTAATTGAAAAAACTTACAGGCTGTGAAACAGCCAGATTCACCACAGCGCTTTGCAATGTTCACTATAGCTACATGTTTAAATCTGACTCTTTAAAGGAGCGTAATGCCATGTGGAGAGGATGAGGTCAGGGTATGTCAGGACCAAGTGTCAGAGATTTACTGTGATGGACATCTCAACATTCATCAACTAAACCAAGCATTGACTCTCGATATTTTTGAGAGTTCTTTAGCAACTTGTGTAGATCATTGTGGTGTTTCTGTCTCCCGACTGGAGTTATTTTCTAACAAATGCAGGATCGTCTTTAGCATAGACATTACAGAATGTGATGAGATCAAGATCGCTGACCCAAGGGGATGGGTCTTCCCAAGGGTGTGAGATGTGTGTGTGGCAGGTAAGGCGTACATTCAGATACCTGTGCTATATACACCTTAGCGAGGGGTCATCACCAAATTATGTAAGGCAGGAAATGTGTAGGCTAGTTTGTGCTGGTTCATAAATCAAAGTGGCAATCTCAGTTACTTAGCTATTTTTATAACCATGCTGTTCACTATTTAACCTAAATTTTTATTCTTAATACCTTTAAAAATATTCTGCATATGCATTATTATATATACATTTCTTTCTTGCTCGATTCATCATCTCATGTGTTGTGTTTAGAACCTCTCTGTACAGCAAATTAATGCCCGTTAATGATATGTGATGATTTTTGATGGGGTCACAGAATAAGACGCCTTCCCTGGGCATCGAGGGGAGGGACACTGCAGACACATCCCCCCAGCATAGTTGGCCTTTAACAGCACAGACTGAGCGCACATGAAGTCAGCTTTTGGGAAGACAGATTGAGCGAGACGCAGACACACCTGACACTGCATCCGCATGGACAAAGAAGGCCTCTTGTCAACATTATTCCTGAGAAATGAAGGAGAGGCAGGTTGCCTTCATGGTAACATTATTCCTGAAGGGCTGATGGCAAGATTTCATTATGCTTTGACTAATGTTAAAACATTTCCTGTGAAATGTCAGCATATGTAAATGAGGCCAGGCGTCATTACTGTGTCATGTTTTGTTAAAAGTTCTGCCCCCCGTTCCTTTCCCTCCATCCACCGCCTCCCCTCGTTCTGTCTACCTCCATTTTACTCCTAATGGGGAAATACAAAAAACATATTTTGTTTTACTCCCCACGAACATCACTGAGTAGCTACTACAACAGGCGGGTGACAGCCATGTGACCACCAGGGGTGAGGGGGGATGGCAGGGTAATGTGGCTGTGATGACTTATGACAATAATGTCCCTGCTGTTTGAATGAGTCACACAAGTAAAACAACATTTAA
The DNA here is from genome assembly GCA_026777985.1 of Mormyrops attenuatus. Taxonomy (NCBI): domain Eukaryota; kingdom Metazoa; phylum Chordata; class Actinopteri; order Osteoglossiformes; family Mormyridae; genus Mormyrops; species Mormyrops attenuatus. The sequence goes on from JAODKC010000001.1 coordinate 17,081,471, forward strand.
GATCACAAGGATTAAAGTAATTAGTGAAATTCTTTCCTATTCCTCATCTTGTTATATAGCGTGTGGACGATGGGAATGTTTGTAGATGACCCTCTACTCACAGCAGTCCATGTGTCATGCTCTATCAGACAGCAGATCATCCCACAAGAAACTGTCTCATGCTACCGGCGCAATTAACCAGTGTGGATAGTCCAACAGTTGCTGGAGACCTCGTGGTATCTCCTCATTATTGAGACCTGGCCGCTTCATTGGGCCACTGACCTCCTGCCAGGAGTCAATGCCCCCAGAGGTCCAATGGTCATGGTCAAGTCCAAGACCTTGAAGCAATATATTCAGGAAGATTTGGACCAAGTCCATTTTAAACTAAATGTTGACTTCTTGAATGACGTATCCATAAAGTATCGCTGCGTACTACCTCTGGTTCCAGCCGCTCTGGAGTAATCAAAGGAAGCAAGATCCTTTACCGAGCTGGATCTGTGAAGTGCATATAACTCCATCAGGATCCATGAAGGAGGTGAGGGGAAGATGATGTTCCACACACGCAGCGGGCACTATGAATATTTGGTCATGCCTTATGGTTTGTCAAATGCACTATCAGTGTTTCATTAATGAGATCTTGCTTGAATGTCTTGGGAAATTCTTCCTTGTATACAGTATATAGGGGTTACCCTGGCATGCTCCTCCAATTATCATGGTCTTTTGTATGATTCTTGGTTTCTGACTGCAGATTGTCCACAGGACCATTTGCACCTGATTTGACCGCAGGGTTTCGACCCTGAATTTGTATGACTTGGCTTTTGGAAGTAAACCCTGGATCCTAATCAGTTTCTTCTCCCCATGACACTGTAATGTTCCTACAAGGTGGGGTACAGGGACACGCTGTACCAGGAGCTTCGGGTGGACTCACTCTCATGGGGAATTTCCATTATATCCAATCTAGTGCCACCGAAGTGTCTAATGATCAGTGAGAAATAAGTCATAAAGATCCTAGTGTCCTTTGGCTTGTTCACAAACCTGTAAATACTCATAAACTCTGGCATATTATTAGTGCTTCACTTCAGAAGAGGCTGAAATAATGAAATAATCACTGCAGCTATATTTACTATAAAGCATGTCCAACTTGAATGATGGTTCATTGTGAAATTACTGACAGAATGTTTATACATCACTGCTCTCTCTCTCTCTCTCTCTCTCCCTCCCTCCCTTGTTCTCACTCTATATGCTATTATATTCAGTGATCTGTTGAGAAAGGCTACAGAACAAGTAGAAAAAAAATCACTTAGGGCTGGGTGTATGACTGGGTTTAAAGGCACCGAGTCACGTATCCAAGCCCTATGCATGGAAACTAACCCTGTAAACACAAGAGAACATAATTCCAGCAGGATTTCCTTATAATTCATCCAAGGAAAAGAATGTTTAAGAACAGTCACTCAGAGCTCATAACCCAAGCCGCCCTCTCTGTTGATATGATTAAGTTCTACAAAATGTATGGTATAATATAGAAAATCAAGTTAAGAAGGAAGTTATGTGTTGCAAGAAGGCATTCAAATCTGCATGTAAATGTATAATAATCACACATTTCGATATTACAGTGTTAAAAAGGAATACCTTGGATTGAATTATCATGTGGGGAATAATCCTAATGTTATTGGAAACTCAATTACAGAGGCAACCCTTGTCTAGAAATTAGCAGGATTTAGCCAAGGCAAGTCAAGCCCAAATTCATCAAATGCAGATTATCACAATATTACATGTACACTTTGATTCTGTCCAGAGACATTGGCATTCACTTCCTGTGTCAGTGTTATTCATGAACAACACTGTGATCTATTATACATACAAAGCAGATCCTGTCCTACATGCCGTAGGCTACAAGTCACAGAAGCAGAATTAATTTTATTATATACATATGCATGATAATTGTGTGAGATTTTGGTCAAACACTGACAAACTTTCCTCTGTGTGATTCTTTGTTTCATTTCTAATACAGGTTAACTGTTGAAAGTCAAAGCATGGTCTCATTGACTTGTCATTATTTTTCAGTAATTGATGTTTTCTGGGGTCATGGCTGTTGGTGGTATTTCCAGGTGCTGTAACTTGCCTACACGAATCATACAGCAGGCTGCTGGGGCGTGGCCTTTATTTCACACGCAACACATGATGTATGTGCACATGTGCTGTCTTTATACGATTAATATTTCCAGGATTAAAAAGCTTCCACACTGTCATTCTATTTTCCAGTGTTTACCAATATCATGGCCAGAATGGATTTTCTGTAATTATTTATATATAATTATTATTTAGTAATTAATTAATAATAAATTAATTCATTGAATTTTAAAATTCCATGTTTAATATCAACAAAAGCACAGTTAATCTGCATGAGCTGCTCCCGCCAGAGACGGCCTTGGACGTGGTCTTGTTGATGTCGATTTGCACAGCTTGATACAGCATGTTTGCTTTGCTAATGTCAGCTGTGGTTTAAAAATGCTCCTCTTAGGATTAAGAAGCCCTCAAGAGAACTGCAGAAATAAATCCTCCGCAAACAAACACTGGCACGTCCGCACGCTTGAGAGAGCTGCGCAGGGTGGGATTCGGTGACTCTCACATTCCGCTTTAATGTGCTGGAATGCCATTATCGACATCGTCACATGGTGTTTGTAATATTCATGCACAAACATTTTCACACACAGTTGTAGGCGACTCACAAAGATAAAAGTAGGTCTGGTGGTTTGAAATGTGCAGCCTCTGGTCACAGGCCCTTGACGATAGACCACAGACCAGGGGCATGAGGTCTCTTTTAATTCCTTCCCATTAATGGCTGAATGACTTCGTCTCTGGGCAGTGAATATTTGTTTGGCACCCATGCCAGTTTCTCCAAATATGAAACCTGTGAGCTCCTCCCTCAACCTGGGGGACCCTCAGCTGTCTCTCCTTCTGCAGATCCTTCCAGAAAAAGGTCCCAGATGACGAAACCTCCTGCCATGAGACAGGCATCTGCTAGTTGGCTAAACGGGGTTTCCTACATTAGTGAGGACTCCAACTGTGGAGGCTGAGGCTCTGCTCACCCAGTGGGGAAAGGTCCATGTTCACACCCCCTGTGCTGCTCTGGATAAGGCTGCCTGTTAGACAAGGCCATCACTCAGAGCTTATCTCGCCATAGCCGCCTCTCCCAAGCGGAACCTGTGCCGATTCACTCCCCAGCTCTGCCGCTCGTAAAAGCCCATGTCACCGTGCCAATGTGCCCGTGACAGATCAGAACCGGACAGGCCTGTGTACCAGATGGTGCTGCTACGCTACCAGCAGATGCAGGGGTGTGCAGGACCATGCTGGAGATGGCTGTTCATACTGCGTATGGTGCAGCCAGCACTCTTGGTCATACCCTGGCAGGGCGCGCTGAGCAGCTGTGCCCGTTCTGAGGCTAGATGTTTGCTGTGCGTAACGCCGGCAGTTGGCAGGGTGTCCATGGGCTCTGTCCTGTCACCCGGAATTTGGAGTTACACCACTGCTGAAGCAGACAGTTAAAGTTTCTGTGCTTGAAATCACTCCTGCATTGAGGGGCACCGTTACACTAACTCTCCTGAGTAAATAATTCAACGTTGAGCAGGACCCCCCTCCCATGACTCCCCAAAAGCCTGCAGGACATCCAGCAGCTTCTCGGGTCTTTAAAAGCAATCTTCTGAAATGCCACCAACTGTGTTTAAAGATGCCAGTGACGCCAAACTACAGAAGCCCTTCAACGGCGGAAAAGGAATTAGCCAAACACGTGAGCCAAACCATAGGAAAGGTGCTGACAGATACAGCTTTAGCTTAACAGCTTAACATCATCAGGAACATCAACATACTAGTTTGGTAACCATCCCGATTGACTGTTTGTATTTTATTTACATTCAACTTCATACAGATTTTTTTCTTAGCTACTGAAATAGCTATGAAAAAAATCACCTGCATTATTTTATGAAGGGTGGGAATCTTCTTGGTAAAGACAATTATTCTTTGAACGATAACAAAAGACAGATATCATTTAATCTGCAATAAATGGTTCTGAGTGTCTGCCTGACTCTTCCTGTTCTGCCAAAGTGCTGCGTTTGTGTCAGACGAGGCCGTTAAAACAGGAATTAGTGGAGATTAAGGGTTGGGTCCATAATGGTGTGACTCATCACGGAGTCAAAGGCAGTGGGTTCATTAAAGGTGACCACTGACATATGAGATCCTGTGTCAGTCACCCTAACCCTGTCAGTGCTGATTAACCTGTGGTGAGTTCAATGGTGGAATGCTGGTTTTGGTTTGTATCTGAGCTATTCAGTGACAAGCAACATAAAATACAAAAGACCCTTCTACCCTGCAGTTAGAAGATGGATGGATGGATGGATGGATGGATTATTGATGGGTGGGGAGACATCGTCTTCTTCAGAATCCCCCCTTGGCTGTCCGTGTTGACCCGACAGCACGCCGAGTTGTCCTCCCCTAGCCGTTCTGTCACCCCCCAGTTGCGCCGTGCACACCACCACTGCATGGCCCCCCTGAGCAGATAGTAGCCCATCCTGTGTTATGGCAGAGACGTGAAAGAGCAGAGCCGCCCCACTGGACGGGATAGCGCTCCATACGTGACACTTTACTGCTCCACTCTTAAAGTCACATTTTATTTCATTCCAGCTCAGCATAGAATTAATTAAAATGACTAATTCACTCCATAATTAAGGATCCGCGTTTCATTACATAAATGGAAGCCACTCGGTGACAGTAAAAGTCAGTCTGGAGTTTTAAGGTCAGCCGTGGCCCCGTACCTCAGGCAGGAGACGGGGGCCGCATCGAAGCCGTGGGCAGACCCGTCGACTCCATGCCGAGGTCAGGCTGGCAGGAGCATCTGAGCGCGGCTCTCACTCTCTGGTGCTTCGGTGGGCCACTGGGCCTTGCATCCATTAAGGCACATGCTGCAGTAATCTCACACGATAAGACGAGGCTGGAGTGAAGGATTCTGGGAGCTCTGCTCACATCATTGCTGTCCGAGGTTCACCAGGGCTCCTTACCCTGCTATCTGTTCTATATTAAGAAATTTCTATTTAGAAATGCATTGTTTAATGCAAATTATAACCATAAAAACCAAATACCCCATTCTGTTAAATTAATAGAATTACAAAAAAAATGTAATGATAGCAATTAAGTCTTGAAAATGCTAATTTTATAGTCAAGGACGATTACCTCATTTATAGAGCGCTGGAACTATGCCAGATGAAGGTAATTTAGACCGCAGTTGCTCTCGGTTACATCATGACGGATATGTAGTGTGCGGCTCAACCCAACACCTTCTAATGCAAAAGTGTGGTGTGTTAAAGCACACCTGTGCCGGCAAAGGAGCCACATCCCGGTGAAAACACCACAGAACATGCAATCGTGTGTTTGCAAGGTGTCTGGGGTCAGGAGGGCCTCACATCATCTTGGATAAAGATACTGGGTACTTAGAGAGGGCAACAAAAGTGCTTTTAAGTTGTACTGTGAATTTAACCTAGTCGTTCTGTCTCTTTTCAAATAAAAAGATATGCCAAACTAAGTGCAGGAATGACATTTCAATGCAAGAATCTTAAAAGACCAATAATGTCTGGTGTCAGGCTAGTTAATTATTGAGAAATGAGGTCAAAACGATGATGTTTTACAGCTCGGCTTGGTTCCTGATCCAGAAAAGTCCTACACCCTGTACAAAATTGCACATATAAAGTCCTACACCCTGTACAAAATTGCACATATAAAATCCTACTTCCTTTACAAAGCTACACCTCTCATATTTCCTGTACAGAGGTACACTATTAAAGTCCTTCATCATGTCCAGAGCTATACCTACAAAGTCCTACTTCCTGTACAGAACTGCACATACAGTATATGGACAAAAGTATTGGGACACCTGGCAATTACACCTACAGGAACTTGATCCTTAGGCATCGATATGGAGTTGCCACTCTTCTGAGAAGGCTTTCCACACATGTTGGAGTGTGTCTGTGGGAATTTTTGCCCATTCATGAAGAAGAGAATTTGTGAGGTCAAGCACTAATGTTGCATGTGAAGGCCTGGCTCACAATCTCTGTTCAAGTTTGGTGTTTGATGGGGCAGAGGCCAGGACTCTGTGTTGGCCAGACAAGTTCTTCCACACCAAACTCACTAAACCATAAACCATGTCTTTAGGGACCTTGCTTTATGTACTGGGGTATAGTCATGCTAGAACAGAAAAAGGCCTTCCCCAAACTGGTCCCACAAAGTTGGAAGCATAGAATTCCAAAATGTCTCAGTATGCCAAAGCATTAAGATTTCCCATTACCGGAACTAAAGGGCCTACCCCAACCCCCTGAAAACCAACCCCATACCATTATCCCTCCTCCACCAAACTTTACAGTTGGCACAATGCAGTCAGACAGGTAGGGTTCTCCTGGCATCCGCCAAATCCAGACTCATCCATCAGACTGCCAGACATAGAAATTTGATCTGTCACTCCACAGAACACATTTCCACTGCTCCAGAGCCCAGTGGTAGTGTGCTTTGCACTCCATCCATCTGATGCTTGGCATTGTGCTTGGTGATGTGAGGCTTGCATGCAACTGCTCGGCCACAGAAGCCCATTCAATGAAGCTCTCAGTGCACAGCTTTTGTGCTGGAGTTAATGCCAGAGGAAGTTTGGAACTCTGCAGTTATTCAATCAACAGAGCATTGGCAACCTTTACACAGTGTAAGCCTACTCTGTTATTTTATGTGGTCTGCCACTTTGTTGCTGAATTTCTGCTGTTCCTGAATGCTTCCACCGCTTACAGATGACTGTGGAACATGTAGCAGGGAAGGAATTTCACAAACCGTCTTATTGCAAAGGTGACATCCTATGGCAGTACCACGCTTGAATTCACCAAGCTCTAAAGAACAACCCATTCTTTCATAAATGTCTATAAACCTGACTGCATGACTAGGTGCTTGATTTTATACACCTGTGGCAGTGGATGGGAATTAAACACATAAATTCAATGTTTAAGTGGTGCGGTCCAGTACCAAATAGTGTATAAAGTCCTATTTCGTGTATAGAACTGCTCCTAAAAAGTCCTACTTCCCATATGGAACTACCCCTTTATATTCAAACTTCCTGTGCAGAGCTACACCTCTAAAGTCCTACTTCCCGTATGGAACTATACCTTTATATTTATACTTCCTGTGCAGAGCTACACCTCTATAGTCATACTTCCTGTGCAGAGCTACACCTCTAAAGTCCTGCTTCCTGTATATAGACTATTATAGAATAACAGGCTGTCCCTTAATTACGAGTACCATCAAAGCCCATATAAATAGCAGCGTCTGTCTCTCTGTTGCATGTCCCTCGTAACCGTGGCAACGCGATTCCGGTAACATCCACGTGTCAGGGGTGTTCAATCATGGAGACAGGAGCTCTGTCACCCCTGACAGGGATCTTTGTTGTGTAACAGTGTCTTTACAGAATCACTAATAAATCTCGGTACATTAACAGTGTCATAGGAGGTGCAAAGCAAGCACAATTTCATAGCTGAGGAGCAGCTAATGGCCATCCTTAGGAGTGCTCCTCATTAAGGGCCATTAATCACGCACAGCCTCATCCCGTTAATGCGGCCACCATAAACGCCACCTTCCTGGGCAACTTTAAATCTGTCCCTCCCACCTTAAGTAACACTAAAGTGGTTTTAATGATGGGGGGGGGGGGGCTGAGCCATCGCCGGGTTTGGGCGCCGCCCGACGCAGCCCAGTGCGTGCACGACTGCGACGATTACACGCTTTCCTCATGGAAAGATGTCTGTGGAAATTCCTGCGAGGACATTTAGGAAAATTAGTTTTTAATTGTGTAAAAGAGCAGCAGCCGCTCTGCTCCACCGGTGACTCAGCAGGTGAAGTGCCAGACGTCCCCCAACCCCACCCTGGGGTGACACGTAGGTCGGCACGTGTCACGCAGGCTGATGGAACGTGTCGGAAAAGTGAGTGATTTTTATAGCAACGTTACAGTCTGCTCAGCATCAATGATGAATTATTATTATTCTGGGCATGAAAATATATTCATGAAATTTCAATGCTGAGTAATATTTTACTAAAAACATCTGACATTCTGTTTCTTTCTCCAGCTCAAGGCAGTGAGTGATTTTGGACAAAATAAATCTATTTCCCCTCCATGTTCCCTAGGCCTGCGATGGTCAGCAAGCCGACACTAACTCAGCCCGACGTTCTCCACCTTCCAGGGCGGCAGGAATAGAGCGCAGTAAATCCGCTGTCATGGGCCCTTTCAATGGAGATAGACTCTGATTAGCAGGTCAATCTGTCTGACCCCACAACAGACATCACCGAAAAACAACATGGAACCCATACAGCTCACATGACGGTGATGTAGGAAGAAGATTCTAGACAAACTATTCAGGACCTGCATGTCACATGAGACTGATCTCATCTCGTCTGAGGTCATGCTCACATTGAACGAATAGCTATGGGTTGTGACCCAACAGTGCAGATGCATGGTGTAGGGTCCATCCCCAGATGGGCAGCCTTACGGAGGCCGTCAAAAGCATGCTTCTAAACCTGGCTGGGAGCACTGGATCTGTGCGGACAGTGAGCAGGAATGTGGCCTCTCCCCGGGAAAGGACAGCTCTTTGGGAACCCAAGTCTGTACATGTGTATGGGAAGCCAGAGCAGAACACCTCCTATGCAGTTATGGGCTGGAGTGTCTCTCAGCTCAGATCCATTGTTATCGCATGTAAGCTGCTTTGAACACGATTAGCCGCAGCACTAAACCGCGAGGTTAATACAGCCCATTACCACCATCTACGTCGGCTTCTACAGGCATGTTTGAGTGATGACTTTCCTACAGGAAGTAACAGCTGTATGCGCAAATCGGGCATATAAATCAATTAGCAGGGCCTATGTACTTTAAATGCGCTCATTAATTAAGCAATGTCACATACAATGAACCATGAAGTTCATTACATTCTTAGTATTCACTCAGGATTATTTGAAGAAGAAACGCGTTTACTTAATAATTAGCACAATAACGGTGAGTTTGTGCCAGAAAAGGGTCACAGATGTTCATCTGGGATGGTCTTGTGACCCAGTGCTGCCGTTTTTGATGTCCACATGCTGGATAGTGAACATCGACACACATCGGAGTGACAGGGATGTAAATAGGGTCGTGTGGTTTCATTGCTTGGATCAGTGTCTGTGAAGATGGTATTTCAGCAGCACATTCCTCCAGCACTGAGACAGGACAGGAGACACACAAAGGGAGAGCGGGTGAGCAGAGCAGAGTCTCATCTGGCTGCATTAAGCGATGACCTCTCCGTAATGAAATATGACGAGAACATTTCCCAGTGTTATAACGGTCCACATTCGCACATCATTTGCATATTCATATTTTTCCCTGCAAATTATTTTCCTTTGAGCAGGACATGTGCCTTGCTCCGAAGGAAAAAAAATTATAAATACATAAATCAGAGCCCATGATGGATGGGAATGCTGAGGGTCCCCTGGGTGGCACGCAGCATCTGATTCCACTGCACTAGGGCACGGACTGCATTGTGTAAAAACAGCCAAATAAAGCATGAGAATACCAAGTAACCTTCGATTTTTCACAACTGCTTTGTTTAAAGAACAGATATACTCTATAGCACACAAAACACAAGAGTTTACTGAGGTTATTTAACTGACACCAGGAACTGATCAGAGCCTAATAAACATCGGGTCATATCAGTCCAGTGCATGCAGTCATGGGGATCCAGGCCAGAACCACATTGACAGGTGGGAATCAGTACATTTTAACAGTATCTATTACCTGAACAATACCAGTTAAGCCAGTTCTTTACCAGTTCAACACCAGTTAAGCCAGTTCTTTCTCAGAGGATATTTGATTGGCTGTCCTTGTGAATGACAGCAGTAAATCCCACCCACATGCCCTGAAGCCCTAACACCGCCACATGTCCTTACTGTACACTGTGATTTACAGCTGGGTCCCCTTCATTCATCTGATTGGCTATTATTTATTCAGATGAAGACAGAGGTGGAGACACGGCCAGGGGGCTGCCTTTGCTTTTGTGTACACATTATGGCAGGGGGCTAAACAACGGGCAAGCAGGGGGCACCCAAAAATAACACAATGTTGCCCTAGCAGTGTACCGCAAAGGTCCAAGTGGTTTCAGAGACAGAGACCGGCAGATGACAGGCTGTGATTTAACTGAAACCAGCACATGCAGAAACCTAGAGGCAGTCGGGGGAAATAACAACTCCTCCCATGACTAAGTCTGAAATGTAAATAGTAGGCAAACAGTGTTTATTGCTGACAACCAAACCGTGCTACTCTGAAGGGTCCTGAGTACTGCTGATAGCAGGAGACACCAGCCTCGTGATGGATGACCAATGTTCATCTGAAGCCTCATATTTCAGCACATAAGTACAGCCACTCAATGAGTGTACAATGTCTGAGATTATTTATTTATTAGTAAATCTTATCGCTGTCACTTATCTGCATGTTAGGTGTTATAAAATCCGCAGGATTTTGGAACAATTCTCTATTCAAAGAGATACCAGAGATAAACAGCACTCAGCAAGCAAGCAAAGCATCAGAAATCACTGCTAAATTGTGCAGGCGGTCGCCACGTTAGTCTACATATCTTGCTTTGTATTTGCCTTGATTTATTTTGTCAGGTCAGCTCTAGTTCTATTAACAGATCATCCATATCCAGTTCTTATCCTGATGATATACAGTTGTACTCTTGTTCTGTTAATAGACTGCCCTTATGTAGCAGTTGTGCTTTTCGGACCCTGAATGTAGCTATATTGTTATGGAGATACCTCTCTCCACGACCATCACAGCAAAAGATACAAGAGAATGAGAAAAGTTGAAAAGTCTCAAACATTAAGCACCAAAACAGTTCCGACTCAACAAATTTGGCGGTAACGAGCACTCGTAAAATCATCATCAGTGCAAACGACGGTATATTAAGCTTTGGGCTTACACTGAGCATGATGGGGCCGAATAAAAGCTTTACAGCCGGGGCCCGGCAGCAGGGATCACAGAGCCGGCCCTTGACGCCAAAGACACATGTTAATAAGCCCACAACCTTTAATTAAGCAATATGTGTAAGTAGGCTCCCATTAAGGCGTGATTTGTGGACGAGTTCATTACGCCGCGGCCGAGTCACCAGGCGCACATCCAGTGCAAATGAAGGCAGCCGGAATGTTATCCGGCTTAATGTGAGCCACTATTGATTTTTATCACTGCCCTGTGATTAGTGACTTTTAGAATCTTCACTTTTCATCCCGCTGGAGTCGCAATGAAGCCCTAACGACCCTCATTCGTTTTATAAGGCAATCACTCATTTGCATTGTTTATTGGCTGATAAATGACCTTCCCATTCACCATATTTATGCTTCTTGCCTGTACAGTATTTCTTTTAATGGTTTACACCACACCCCTCTTCGTTCTGATAAATCCACTCTCATTCTTTAACGTGACGAATCCCTGCATAATATCCAGTGAGCGATTCCTTCTAAAATGTAATAGTTTTGTGTGTCTTGATCAGTAGCTTATGGATCTGATATTTTTCAGCCCGCATGGCAGCAGTTGTGAATCACTGCCAGCATGTGTGATCACATGACTGAAAGGCTTTGCGATCCCACTAATTAAATTGGCCCAATGGAGCCGCTGGTCCACGGGCCACTGTGCTGTTCGGAACTGCAAGCGGAGCTGTGCCAGTCGATCCCAGGGTCCTGAACTCTCTGGGCAGTTAGGGTCTCAGAGCAGCAGTGGAGCTTCCCTCTGCTGGTTCAACTCTGTAAGATCCTACAAGAGCAGTTAACAGTGTGGTTAAACTGAAGAGTATGCAGTTCTCACACTACACCATTTATGGGGTCGAACTGAACAGTGCACGCTACCCACTCCACGCCATTTAAGGGGTCAAACTTAAGAGGGCACACTTCTCACTCTATGCCATTTAGGGAGTGAAACTGAAGAGTGCACATGATTCACTCCAAGCTGTTCAGGGGGGTTAAATTGATTAAAGTGCACACTACTCACTCCATGCTGCCTTTCTCTTTCTCCTTTCCCTGACGAGACAGGGGGCGCGTGGCTGCCCTCGCTCTGCCGGACTCTGTTTGGGGCAGATGACCATCGTGTTTCGGGGCTCCACCTGCCAGAGCACAGAATCAGGACGCTTTTACTATTATACAGCACCTATACAGTAACCCTGAACATGTCACTGGGCATTTTTATTTTCCCCAAACATATTTGATTATATATTTGGATTAAATCATTAAGTGTGTGTTGCAGCGTGGGCTGGCTGAATTTTGGAGAGTTCTGTTAATCACAGAGCCAGAATTCCAGAATTCATGTTAAATTGCCAGATTCACTTTTAATTTGCAGTGGATTTACTATTTATTTATCTTGCAAGGCTGTAAAGAAAACAGGGTGGCGGCAAATTAACTAGAGAACGTTACCAGCATGTCCTGGCTGCTACTCCCTTTAAGTTATTATGTTTATGTTATACCCTTTATGTTGGTCCTGGCTGTTACTTCCAAGTTTCTCCCTTTTTGCTGGTCCTGGCTGTTACTCCCTTAAAGTTACTCCCTTTATGTTGGTCCTGGCTATTACTTCTTTTATGTTACCCCTTAATTTTGGTCCTGGCTGTTACTCCCTTTAAGATACTCCCTTTATGTTGGTCCTGGATATTACTCCTTTTGTGTTACTCCATTTATTTTGGTCCTGGCTGTTACTCCCTTTATGTTGGTCCTGGCTATTACTCCTTTTAAGCTACTCCCTTTAAGTTGGTCCTGGCTGTTATTCCTTTTATGTTACTCCATTTATTTTGGTCCTGGCTGTTCCTCGCTTTAACTTACTCCCTTTATCTTGGTCCAGGTTCTCTGAAACCTGCTCCAGCTACATCAGAGAGCCACTCAGACTCAAACTGTGAAACTGCACTTATTACTGTATGATCTGATAAACTAAAAATAAATAAGAGCAGAGGCAGCCACAGAGGGCAGGTAGAAGAGGAACCAGCAATGTTATCCCAAAAAGGCTGCCTGTTATTTTAATGATGTTGAAGGTTCAGCAGAGTTATTACATTATGCAAACCAAGGCATAAATCTGCTCTTTAATAGTATGACGACTCACAGAAAAACCCCTCAGCAAAGTGCATGTGCCTGGGGCAGAAACAGTGGACGATGGTCCATGAAATGGTCATGAGCAAGGACATCCTGATGGGGCGAAAATGAAGACATTGTGTGAGCATGATGTGGAACCTTAAAGAGCCAACCACGGGATTGATGCAGACTTTCAGTTAATGTTGCTGTAAGGTTTTTTTAAAGGTCAATCTTCATATTTGAAATCTAAATTAGGTCAATACTGGCAAGCATCAATTCATTTGGAAATCTGAAAACCTGAGTCATGAGATTCTGAGGAAAGAGCAGAGCTAATGTCCTCTCTGGTAAATTATCTTGGTCAAAGACGGGGATACTAACGGCTGTTTTTCTGCCCTCATCTTGAAGGCTTGATGAAGCCGCAGTGGTGATTTGACCTCTACCACACTGATAGAAAGCAGGCAGTTTGGGTTTATGTCTAATTATAATGAAAGTTTACTCTTAGAGTTCATGAAATCGACTCTGGCACAAAGTTTTAATACAATAAAAACACGCCCTCAGTGTTCACTCACTGCAGTCAGGATACTCAGCAGCTTTTAGTCACATCATAAATAATTTGTTTAAAGGTAATGTTCCAGCTGTGCATTATTCCCAGAGGCTTTCCATATGCCAGGTGACTTCCAGGCAGGACAGGGATGACAGTGGGGCTGGTGCTGGGGTGGGGTGGGGGGGCTTTAGCTGGATAAATGCCAGCCTGGGACAGGTACATCGGCAGGGCCGGCGCACGGGGGCCACAGGCTGTGATGGGGATTACACTGAGAGTGGTGTACAGGGGGCCACAGCTGGATAAGGGCCAGCCTGGGACAGGGACATTGGCAGGGCCGGTGCACGGGGGCCACAGGCCGTGATGGGGATAACACTGAGACTGGTGTACAGGGGGTCACAGCTGGATAAACCCCAGCCTGGGACAGGGACATTGGCAGGGCCGGTGCATGGGGGCCGCAAGCCGTGATGGGGATAACACAGAGTCTGGTGTACAGGGGGCCACAGCTGGATAAAGGCCAGCCTAGGACAGGGACATCGGCAGGGCCGGTGCACGGGGGCCACAGGCCGTGATGGGGATAACACTGAGAACGGTGTACAGGGGGCCACAGCTGGATAAAGGCCAGCCTAGGACAGGGACATCGGCAGGGCCCTGAGTGCTGGCAAAGTTCTTGTGTAAATACTTCTATACACAAACCAGTACGGGCAGTTCTATGAGTTAATATTCCAATTTTTTATGGGTTACTATTCCAAAATATGAAGTGCTACCACGAATTTCCGCTGGGAGAACATTCCTCTGTGTGTGAATCTGGATGTAGCTGGTTCTCATTGGTCTGTGCAGAAAAAGAAGCTGCTTCGACAATGGCATCGCCTTGGAGCAGAGTGTTGGTGCGGCTCAGTATAACTGTCATCTTTGATGGAAAACTTTAAAATCTTCACGTTGTTGGGGATGATCCAGGCTGCTCTCAGGAGACGTGGCTTCATTCATGTGCTTGCAGTTATTACTGAGCAGGATCAGCTGTACATTTCATTAGACAGTAATCTGAATCTGTATTGCGTGGGCTGTCCCATGTGCCCGTATCAGGAATGCCATAGATATGGGTGTGAGGCTTCAGGAGGGAAGGGGGCACACGCTCTGCGGGGGGGTCTTAAAGCAGCAGAGGGAACCCGTTTCCACATAATAGCTTAATGATCTCCTGCACTGCTGGTGTCTGTGAGTTTTACATCTTTTTGTGTGGCATTGTGAGATCAGAAGAAGATCAGGGCTGTATGAATTCTGATATTTCTTTCTGCCTCTGTGGTAATGACAACATCTCATCTCTGACAACAGCTGGGGGCACCCACCTCCATGATGGCCCCATCAGGCTGGCGGAGAAACTGTCGGTACAGCTCGCGGAAGCTGCTCAGGTGTAATGTGTAGATGGTCACGTGGGTGCTGGTTTCACCTCCCACCAGCACATCACCCCCCACTGGGTCGGTGCTGGAGGGGTCGTCTGTCCACACATAATCGTACACTGCCACCTAGTGATATAGAGAACACCCCCCCAACACAGACAGCGACGTCACCGTCAAGCCCCCTGACAACAAACTCAATTATGTACTGTCAAGGACTGGTTAGTGCAGATGAGACTGGCTCACAAGGGACGCATAGAGACAGGCAGACACAGAGGGACAGACAGACAGATGCAGAGAGACAGACATACACAAGCAGAGGAACAGGCAGGCGGGCAGACAGTCACAGAGGTACAGACAGGCAGATGCAGCAGGACAGACAAACGCAGAGGGGCACACCTTGACAGGATCCCTGTAAGCACAGATAACCACTATTAAAACAGGAAATGATACAAAAACTGAGATATTAGGTAAAATACAGGACTATCTTCTCATACATGCAGGATGATTAAATGAAAATCGCTGTGTTGCATACTTAATAAATCTATGAGGGCTGTGTGTCAACTCCAAATAAGTCACAAAATAAGGACATCAATCAGGAACTCCTGTGCTATGCGATAACGCTTTTCTTCCTGTGTTTTCTTCAACACAAAAGAAGTTGCACAGTGATGACGAAAGCGTGCTCAGGCCAGGATCGTTAAGTGCAATGTAAGAGCAGACCAGCGGGGGAGAGGGGAGGGGGGACAATCATGCTCAGGCATAGTACAAGGAAACCTCTCTTCCACGCCCTTAGATCCAGCTTTTTCAGGACTATCGGGGCAGATCTGGACTATAAGAGACACTGAAGAGCACTGTGGGAGATCCTCCTGGTGGCTTTGCTGTCTACTCACACCAGAACTGTTCAGTACCTGTAATGTACTGTATTTGGGGAGCAGGGAGGAAGCAGAGCATGTAACATATTATATAGGTCATGTAACCGGAAGCCATTCATGTGCGATGATCAGGGAGGCTCTCTTACATCTGCTCTTTTCACATGCTTGAACATGTCAGCTCAATCAGGGCCAGCTCCATTTGCTTCCAGGTGCATTGTGGGATACATGCCCTCAAAATAACGTATGCAATGCTAAACACTCAATTGATTAAATGTTGCACTGTAAACCCAACTTAAGATGGAATGACAATAAAATGCTCTTGACTTGAACCAGAAAGTTTAGCAGGCAAATTAAAATGGGGCATCTTGGTCAGCTTGATCTTAGTCTTTTTTGTGAGGATACAAACACCTGGTACGTCTAAAGAGGGACATGATCACTTCCTGGCTCCCTACCAAGTTGGTCAGTGACAGGGCTCATCCACGGTCCCTCTATGACAGGTGCAGAATAGATGTCACTATCATTAGGGTCCCTAAGGTCCCTGCATTTGTGGCATTGTGACATGTAATTATGTTTGACATGTGGGCTCTAAAACTTTGAGTGAAACTTTACGTCTTTCTTCTGTTCCTTCTCTGGCATTTTCCCTTCATGCAGAAAATGCTCCTGTCCTGCCGTCCAGCAGTACCCACCCTCCCACTCTCCCTTAGCGTTGTTTATATATAGCACGTGTTTCCTCTGGGATCCTTTTGCTTTCACTCTGTCCCACTTGGCTTTAATTTACAGTTGGAAAATAATTAGAGTCCCTCTTTCTGTGCAGAGCGCAGTGAAAATGTAAACAAAGCTGCCCCACGGGCTGGTGCTTCATCACCCTGACAGGTGCGTTTGAGTTTACTGGCTGGGCGAGGGGGGAGGTGCCTCGTTTGCGTGTGGGCTGGACGTGCTGCCAGAGATGGGTGGTACAGCAAGCCTGGGCCCTCAGCCCCTGGGGGCAGGAGCCCACACCTCAGGGGGCTACCCGACCTCCTTGGGGTCCGCTTTGTGAGGGACAGCTTGACTTGCCTCTGTTTCAGTTACTGTTTGATCAGAGGCAGGACACACAACAGCAGCGAGTGAGGCAGCATGGGAAACAAGGTTTTGTGACGATATGGTGAAGCCACACGGCTCTACAATGTGCTAAGATCTGGCTCTGTAATTACAGTGTTCAAAAGACCAAATGTACACAAGTGAGCTGTCTCTACAGATGGAATAAACTGAATCATAATTCATACTCGGAAGATGATGTTCACGTTGTCCTAATCAACACTGTGGGGATGATGTTCAGTCCAATGCCCAGATTGTACCTCACTTGCTGAAAGGAGGGACAATTCCTGCCTGGCCACCTGGGCTGTATCGTTGCTTAAAGCTTATACCCAGATATGGGATTTAATAACGATACATCTCAGGCAAAGTTCACCTCTGTTTGTCATCCAACCTTAAAAAGCCGCAAGCTGCCAGCTATGTGGGCTACAGGGAGTCTTCAAGGTCAAACCCTCTGAGACGTGAGAATATAATGTAGAGCATCCATAAGGAGGGGCTGCACCTACCCCAGGTCCTCTGGTCTTTACAGAATCACAAAATACACAAATATACTATAAAGAGAAATTTACACAAATACGCTAAAATGATTCCCCAAAACTGCAGCAGCCATCTTTGGTAATAGGTGACCAATATTTCCTTTTCTTCCTGTTTCATCTGGACATGCCCCCTCTGTAACAATGGCATTGTGGGGTAGTGCTCAGCCAGTCATACACAATCCAATTTGTTCCCTCTGTTTTGCATTAGGACCGGGGGGGGGGGGATGCAGTCTCATGGCCCAGCGAGGGACAGCAGAAGCTGGGACCAACATGTGGCTCCAATTCTGAGGGTGACAGCTGTACGTGTTTTGACAGCTGACGAGGCGTGCAGCAAGTCGAAATTAAAAGTCCTTCACAAACGTTCCAGCACTGGATGTGTTTGCCACATGGAAATAGCAGGCATGTTTTCTCCCGTGTGATACATTGACCCCATTCATAGTCTGCTTCCTCTTTTGGTGCTGGATGGATAGACTTGTTAAGGAGATAATCATATCCCTTTTCGGATTAATCAGGAGAGACACGTTAACCAGCCCCTGTAATTAAATGCTCACATTGAAGGGCTCAAATTGAAAGTATTTACATGCGCTAAGAGACAGATTTAATCTGATGACAATTCAATCAAGAATACTGTCGAAATCCTGCATGCTTTATAAAAGATAAATCCTTTTCACCGAGCACTATCATTATGGATGATACCATTTGATTTTGATTTTAGTTGCCACTCTTCCACTGGTCTGAGAGGAGCCTTCATCACCTGCATGCTGGGTTCGGACCAATGAGGCAATGCGAGGGAGATCCCTTTACTCTTTGCCGCCCACAGATTTCCATGACCTTTTCCCAGGCAGAAGCTTGTCCATTCTGTAGTCACCTCTGACATCCATCCCTGACAGAACCCAGGGAACGGGAACCCCAAGAAATCGAGGAAGTCCATCGGAAGCAGGGATGACCTCACCCCTCTGCCAGAAGGTCAACTGCTATCCAGTCACTACAGGTGTCACCACATTTATTACAGGTTTGAGTTAGACACCTTCATTACAGAATGTTCCAGTTTCTTTTGCTTTTTTGGCATCTTCCCACCCTTCAGGAATCTGGCTGGATGGGGAAAGAGCCCCAGCAGCCTCTCTGAATTCAAATGCTCTCTTTCGTTTTGTGTAAACTCTGCAGCTCAGCTGAAATGTTGACACGTGTAGCGTGTGCCGAAAAGAATGCAAAAAGATGTCTAAATGGTGTAAGCATACCCTGGGAGGAGGAAATGAAATTCAGCGTGCAGCTCAACGGGGCCGGGAAAACATCTGCAGGAATAGAGCGGCATCCAGCTCCGACAATAAAGAGAAAATAATGGAGAGGGAAGAAGGGACATGTACCCGGGGATCCATCAGCATGGTAGCCGAGGCTCTGTGAGCTCAGTAACAGGGGGCTTTGTGGTCACGGTAGCTGAGGTATCATGAGCATGATAACCGAAGCTTTGTGAGCATGAAGCATCAGGAGCACAGTAGCCATGACTTTGTGACTGTGGTAGCTGAGGCGTACTGAGTACAGCAGCCAGGGCTTCCTGAGCCTGGCAGCCAAGGGTTTGTGAACACAGCACCCTGCGCGCATCCGGTGCGCAACGGCTTCACATGACAGGATCCCTTGAAGTTCACCAGATGGGGTGGAGCAACAAAACCAGCCCTGGTGGTACAGTGCTAAGGGCACTCAAGTGCTATTACAAGACACTGAGGGCACCCTTATGGAGAACTGAAGATATGACAGGAAAAACCGCTCTGCCAAGACCTTCTGACAAAACAGTTTGCATACCTGCTGAAGTATTATAGATGTGAACACCTCCCTTCCAGGTATGGTAATCAAGAGGGTGACAGCAGACACTTAATTAGGTCCATCTGCATCACTGCCTTTACATAATTAATGGGTTCATTACAGAACTTGAATATAATTTTGTACTCAACTGGCTTATATCAACAGAGGAGAACAATGTAG
Source organism: Mormyrops attenuatus (assembly GCA_026777985.1). Classification (NCBI taxonomy): domain Eukaryota; kingdom Metazoa; phylum Chordata; class Actinopteri; order Osteoglossiformes; family Mormyridae; genus Mormyrops; species Mormyrops attenuatus. Next base: position 17,100,975 of record JAODKC010000001.1, read on the forward strand.
AAGATCAGCGACAGTCATGCTGTAAATCACGGCTGTGTGTCTCCCGGGAGTAAAATGTGCGTCTCCAGCAGCTTCGGTCTGCAGCCTCTTTCTTGTTTATGAACGTCCTTGCTGCTGTTACAGTTTGCTTGTAACCTTTACTGTAAAGCCTAAAGTAACAACCAATAATGCTAATCATATGGCCTGGAAGAAACCAGGGTGTGTTATGAAGTTATCTGGTAAGAAAAAATCTGATTATACTTTATGATTGCCTTGTGAAAAGTACAAGTTCAATAATAATAGGCTATTAGGGTATTTGTTATCGAATGTAGATAGTTTTTATTGCTTCTGTGCTTGAGGGAAACTGCGTAGCATATAAAACGAATCGGCTGTAAGCTGCCCGCTTTCAGTCCTGCCTGTAAGGTAGCGTCAGGTCCAAACCACGTGCTGCCTTGTTATCAGAGCAGTAATGTTCCACACATTCTACCACAGGAAGCCTGGAAACATGGAGGTAGCATGCGGCGGGATCTGCCACGCTGTCAGCCACACACCGTCCCCATCGGCTTGCGTTGGAGAAGCAGACTGGGACAAGGAGACCTATGTGCTCCAAGCTGGCAGACACCACGAGGCTTCATCATGGGGAATGTGGCGACACTAATGATTGTGTTTATTGCCGCTTTTCACTGTGATGCCCAGCAAACCTTAAGTGAGCCCGAACGCTACATTTACCTGTCAATATGTGTTTTGGTCTTTTAATTTTTTCCCAGCTAACAAAGGCCTTGTGGCCTATTGTTATTAAAATTATGCTTCCCCTCGAATATTAATTGAGTCCGTAATAAGAAACACGATGGATTCATTATTTAATTGCAAGGGCATATTTCGAATACAGTTTCTGGAATGTATTTTTAATGAAAAACACTACATCCTGACCTAATCATATCAACCTTATTCTATCTAATTAAGGATGCAAAAAATCATTAGAGTTGCAAAATATTAGTTTCAGCTCAGTCGGGCTGCTCCCCTCTGCTTCATGAATATATTTTTTCATGTCTATGATAAATAGTTAATGAGGGAAAAATGACAAAAATTTGCATGTAGGCAAATTAGTTTAATAGGGGTATGCCTTTGCTCAGTTAGGAAAGTGACCCTTTTTGCATGGAGAAATTGCTACAATAATTATGAAATAATGGCAAGGACCGTCTTATTTAAATGAAAAATTGCCTGCCTGAATAATGTAAAAATCATAAAATGCAATAACCCTAAATTTTCATCATGCTGGCAAATGTGTTTAATGTGTTAGCATTTTATCAGTTTAATAAAGGCAAATTAGGAGCAATATGAAATATGCAATAATTGTTGTAATGCAGGAAATACATGTACAGCGGGTTGGCACTAAGACCACCGTGAGATACCGATAGCAAATGCAGCCTGTTTCTTAATTGTAAACCAACATGAGGGGTAATTGCTTGCAAACTTTCACATTTTTCTCTCTCAACAACAGCTTGATGCCCACAGAAACCCCCCCCCAAAACTTTGACGTCTGGTTTGGCCTTGTATCCTACTGCCTGCCAACAATGGTGCTAATCGCTTCACTCTCACTGATGAGTGTAAGGCTGGTGGAAGAACGAGGGGCAAAAATGAGAACAACCAACCACTGCTAAGAGCAGTACCATATGACCTGCAGGGCCACATCTGAGGCGTGTGACCTAGAGGGACTGGACTCTGAGTGCAGCTCAAAACCAAGATCACATGGGAGATATCCAAGATCATGTGATGGTGGTAAATCAGGACTGACACTGTTGTGATGTCCCATAACTGCAGTGCATTCAGTGTTCTACATCTGGAATCTTCCAACAGAGGTCAGAGTGAGCCTGAAGCCCCGTGACTGTCATAGGGCAGCCTGCTGAACTCCTAAACCTCAGCACAACATTAGAAATGTTATTTATACTTAGGCTTTAATATGCATGAAAACATCAATGTGGTAAGCTGTTGTATAGAAATGAAGGCACCTGACGTGATGATTAAACTGCTTGTTTGGCGTTTCTCTGCACCCAGACTATTGCAGCTAAGCTGTGTACCAGACAAAAGGATGCTTCACAATCAACACATCCTCCCAAGGCAAAAGATGACTGCCAGTCAGAGTAACACCAAACTGCCGAGGTAATTCATGGTTCTCTTAACTCATGTTTCATAGTTACATCGTGAATGTTACAGTATTCACTGTGTACTGCCAATATATGTATTTCTGCAGTAGCACTAGCAATAAAATAATCTCTCTTCAAGTACGATAAAATTATTTAAGAAATAAATTGAATCCAATTGTAAAGCACTTTCATATCTGAGGTTCTGCTTCATGCTGCGGACTACAAATGAACATGCAGACTGTGCAAGTATGTGTGAGGCTGTTGATTGGACAGTCTTTCTTTAATGAGACGTCTTTGAAAATTGATTTCCACATACTAATCAAGCCACTAGCTGGGTTTCTGTTTTGGTAATTATCTTGTACTAATTAGAATGAAGTTAAAGACCTTTGAGATGAATTCTTGGCGCTCGGAAATGTAACTAAAGAAAATATAATGATATGAAATAAGGTGATTCGTGTATCTTTTTTAAGCTATACGTCTTTGTTAGGGGCTGTGAATGAAAGGCAATAATGACCATGTTGCACACTGATTGTCAGACATTTCCCTTAAGATCAATGCTGAATCTTATTAAAAACCACTAATTTTCCCGAGTGGTGCCTGCGTGGTGTTTGCATGCACAGACTGAATGGACGCTCACCTTCCTCCGTTCTCCATTAAAGCCCCTCCACTCCTCTGCCTTCTTCACAATGTAGCTCAGCTCCTGATTGGTCACCTCCAGATCCTGTGGAACGAAGAAGGAGCCTTCCTGACTGTGCAGACGATGGAAGACATCCATGAGCCGACCATCATTGTGGAGTCTGCAGTGGAGAGGTGACAGACTGTCATGGATGTACACTCGATCATCACTGGCATGCCAGATCTTTCATTTAAAATAAACAAAGTCTAAATAAAACATATCCAGAGTGTCAGGCTGGTTTTATATGCATACACCATAATTATGCTACTGTCATAACGGGTCCTTTCACACATAAGTCCGATATAGCTGTTGACCTTTATCGGCTGTAACCATCATGACGATCTGTAACAGGAGGAGCAGAACCGCGTTCTTTACGGGCTGAGCTGTGGCCGTTAGTCGGGGATAAAGCTGACAGTTATGCTCTGCTCTTCCTTTCACAGTCAGCCCCAACACGATGATCACAGACATTTACAAACGCAGAGTTAACAGCTAGTGTGGAGATGCTGAAATGTCTTCAGAGCTGTTTATGTTCATGCCATTTAATCAGCGCTTTGAAATGTGTACACATACATTGCTCTCCCATATAACTGCTCAAATACATGTTTAACCCTTTAACATCAGATCAGAAAAACTCATATTTTGGCCATAAAAATTTTAATTTGCTCACAAAGAGATGCTTAACACTTTAATGTTCAGCACAAGGCCAGGTGACCCCTGAGCATTCTCCATTCACCTGGTGTTTCCTTTTTCTGAAAAACTACCCTGGCATTCTAGACAGCACATACTAAAATGATGAGGAAACCTTATTACAATCCAGCCTGGGTTCATCTTCATGTTTTGCTAAAACAGCACATGAGTAATGTCTGTATAAAAACGTACACCACATCCATCATGAGTCAAGCTTACAGGGAAAAGGTTTCGTGATGAGAGCTCTTTCAGGCACCATCGCCATACGTATGACCAGGGACAGGAAGAAACGTTAAAATCAACAGTTTCCAATATCCATAAAATCGAGGTGTTTACCTTTCGGTCATTTGAATGAAGTAACACTGCTATCGATGTCACAGTACAGACCTTGTATTTGTAATGTTTTGGGTGAAAAATCTGTAAAATATTTTTCAGGGAATAAATCAAGGCTGCCTAAAATGTAATTAAAGAAGGATAACAGTTCATTCTATCTATATGTGGAGCCTCGGGGCTTCCTCAGAAATAGGTCACATGCCATGTCACAGCTGCTCCTTACAGCCAATAGGAAACAGGAACCCCAAAAGGGATCCGCCCCTCTCAGCTCAGTGCCCTACATTCAGCATGTTGCGTGTCCCTGTGAGTGGCACTAGTCATTTTGACAGACTCCAGTATGAAAGTCGTCCATGCAGGGTTAACACAATGATGCGCCAGCCTCATTTGTGTACTGCCACACTGAAAATGCTGATTACCTATGCAAGGACTGACACTTTTCGTCAATGAAATAGTAAAATAATAAAGTTGAATAAAAATATTGTGCTCTTTGCAAAATAGAACAAATACATAGGAATAATAGGAATAGCAGAGCACAGAGATGAGCCTGATTCCTGTCAGTGGACGTGAGTGAATACCAGCGTTCAGACCATCCTTCCGTTCATCGACATGGCTGTGAACCTCCTCCCCTCACCTCAGGAAGTAGATATAGAGAATGGTGATGGAGCAGACCAAGAGCACGGCATAGAGGAACAGGGTGATGAGGACCCCGGCGGTGTGCGACTGCTGCGTCCGGTGGAAGTGCCAGGCCAGTTTGGCAGCATCTGCGAGAGGTCGCCCCGAGCTGTAGACCAGGCGCTGGACACACAGACCACATGCTTACCGGACCATTTCCATGGAAACAGATGCATGTGAGGAACTGTACTTTCACATACGAGCTGTGCTGTATGTCTGCATCTAGTGTAATCAGTGAGAATAAAACACAGCATTGTCTAGAAGCCAACAAAAGGCACCTTCTTTTTCTCCCTAAAGTGACTTTGTCAGGATAAAGTGAACTCCTATTTAAAGTCCACAAGTTATTTTAAGTGACTTACCCCCAGGACTGCATCCACTGCAAAGACCGCTAGAGGGTCAAGCACTGTCCAGACTCCCAGAGCCATGATAAAGTTTGACAAGAAGGAAGGTGATGAGCCAAATATCAGCTGACAGCCCCATCTGATCAAAACCAGGAGTAACGTGGCTGCATTCAAGGTCAAGGGTCCAACCACAACCATCACCAACTCCTCATGGGTACGTAGCAGGGAATTCTGGTAGACAAGGTCCACAGTGTAAAGATGAAACTGGAATCTGAAAGTGAGCAAGCAGGGCTTTAACCAGAGCACATATGGGTGTCCCGTCTTCATCAGGTTACCATTGGTTTACAGGGAACTCCAGACCTGCGGGGCGTGTGAGAATCACTTTACATGCTCACAGCTGTCCAATTAAGGATTAATGTGAAACTGCAGAGCGCATAATAATTCAATTCTAAAGGAGGTTACAGAAGATACAGATTTAGCAAGGTGCTACCGTGCCTGTATGAGGGAGGCAGAGGGCGGTTTTCATACAACATGGGTTTTATCTAAGATGTGCATGGACCCCCTGAAATTACATCAAGGCTCATGAGCTTCTAAATCTACCATCCACAAACTGTGGCTGCAGGAGGGGAGGAGGCCATTTTGTGGCCATTAATTCGACACCCTCACTCCACTCTCCATTACACCCTCCGCGGGCCATTTGGTTTGGCTGCGGCCGCTTCCCAGCCCCGTTCACCGCAATGTTTGTCATCTCTACCTGGCAGCTCTATTTTCTGTCCATGCTTCTTGGTTTCTCTGCGATGTCATCAAGTTTTTTCAATACTTTTTTCAGGTTTGATCTTTTCATCTTTTAAACTACTTTCCATATTGTTTTCGAGAGACAAATTCTGTACATGGTCAAATGCTTTGCCAAATTCCATTTCAGTTGGTCTTTACAAGCCAATGTGAAATTTTTGAATACAGACACTCCTCTACTTGCGAATGAGATACGTTCCGAACGGTTGTTTGTAACTTGAAATGTTCATATATCATTATTCAACATCAATTTATGGGTATACCCATAAATTGAACATTACAAGTACAAAGAACTAGGATGCTGGGAGCATGCACGCTACGCTGCTGCGCGGCGGGAGTAGCGGCCACGAAGTGGTAGGCTATGCGGAGTTGGTGTGCAGAAAAAAAAATGTTGTGGACAGGAAATGGGAGTCCAATGAACACAATTTGGGCTTACAGTCTTCTTCGTTCATATGTCTGAAAGTGCGTAAGTAGAGGAACGTCTGTATACCAAAATGGGTTTCCTATCTCTCTGTTACATTATAACATTATGAAGGCAAGTCTGTTGTCGCTCCATGTGGATATAAATAATGTGGCTTCCCAATATGCTCCGAGGATCCTCCGGAGAACTTCAACTCTGAACTTTTCTGTTTGTTTAAACATAACTAACAAAGTGTTTCAGTTCACATGAGACAATAATAATTTTAAAAAATCACATAAATTATTATGTGGCAAGCAAATGGGAAAGGGCTGATTCTGGCATCATTCTTGCTGACTGTCCTCAGCTAAAAAGCTGATTGTCTCCATTTGCTTGTTGAACCTAAACATGTCACACTGTTCCGTGATGTGCTTAGTGCTGTGTTGTGAGTTATTCATTTACACGCGATTCACACAGAGTATGGCGGCCATGTGCCATGTACAGAGAGTCCAGTAGAGCGGAGAGAAGCCTCGACGTGCGAGAGGATGACAGCACACATCAGCAGAGATGAGGGGGAGGCGGGTGTGGTGGATGGAGCATCAAAGGAGAGGCACTCACGTGTTGACAGGAACGGCGATGGCCTGGAGGAAGAGCCATTGGCTGCAGTAGTGCAGGTAGAGCCGGGCAAAGCTGATCAAAGCCAGTGGCGGGATAACAAGCAGCAGATCAGTGCAGTGCCACCGCGACAGACCCAGCTCTGACAGCAGCATGCGCAGGGCCAGCCGCGGGCCGGGCCGGCCGCGGCAGGAGTGCCGTGCACTGGGGAGACAGGCAGTCAAGCTTAGGCCGCCCCCCTTGTTTCCCCTTTCCTCCCAATCATCACATCCTAAGGGTAGCAGGCCAACAGGGGAAGGATGCACCAGCATGAAGCCGCCACCATCTAATGACTTTTTTAATGACCTGGTCCTCTGCAGGTCTTCAGAACCTTTACGACTGACGCGGTTTATATTCTGTATAACTGTTAAATGTACTCTGACTAATTCGGCATTATTTATATATTTTCCTGCAGTTTGTTTCTGGAAGAGGAGACCATCGTTCGGGGGATACTTAAGGGTTATTACAACATGACTCAGCAATTGGAGATACCTCACCGAATCTGGGCAGTAATGCTCCCCTGGCAGAGTACGGGAATCACTTGCAGATGGGAGATGAGGACTCGAGAACAGGATCCTAATCCTGAGTATTTCAAAGAAGTGTGCTATTCCTAGGCAGCTAGTCCTGCCGACATTCCAGCTGACACGCTGCCAGGTGGCCTTGGAGGCAGTGGTCATTTGGGTCTGCGAGGGGAAGTAAGCCTGCCACACAGTTTCTGGACCGTGCGAGGTTGCTGTTTTAATAAATGCAACATGTGGTTTTTTATAGACCTATTTCAAACAGCTTTCAAAGGTTTATAAGAAGGGAATGTAAATCCCTAAGTGTGAGTTTATCAGGCACTTGAGGAACACAAAGCCGACAGCTTCCTGCTCTCCCCCGCATCACGTTTTCACGTCACGTTTTCACCTGGAACACCACATTTTACATGGTTTGGCTCACGGGGAATAAGTCAGCTAGTGTGACGTGAGAAGGGCCCAGGGCCTTGCATGTGCATCGGGACATGGCTGTGTGTGCAGCGGGACACGGCTGTGTGTGTGTCGGGGCACGGCTGTGTGTGCAGCGGGACATGGCTGTGTGTGTGTCGGGACACGGCTGTGTGTGCAGCGGGACATGGCTGTGTGTGTGTCGGGACATGGCTGTGTGTGTGTCGGGACATGGCTGTGTGTGCAGCGGGACATGGCTGTGTGTGTGTCGGGACACGGCTGTGTGTGCAGCGGGACACGGCTGTGTGTGTGTCGGGACATGGCTGTGTGTGTGTCGGGACATGGCTGTGTGTGCACCGGGACATGGCTGTGTGTGCGTCGGGCCATGGCTGTGTGTGCAGCGGGACATGGCTGTTTGTGCAGCGGGACATGGCTGTGTGTGCAGCGGGACATGGCTGTTTGTGCAGCGGGACATGGCTGTGTGTTTACAGGGACATGAATGCATACATATAGTTCTGTGTGCACCGTGACAAGGCTGTGTGTTTACAGGGATGCAGTTGCATATGTACCAGGAAACAGTTCTATGGTTTAAGGGACACAGATGTCTGTGTACTTGGACATGACTGTCTGTTTACAGGGACATGGCTAAGTATACAACAGGACATGGCTGCATGTTTACAGGGACACAGACATGGAACAGACATGGCCACACTTCCACTCGATCCTTCTGGAAGGGGGATAAAAAGCTGGTCCTTGGAGATCTTAAAAGCTTCTCCTTCAACTACTCAACTTCTCTTCTTCACAAATGATTAGCTATGCATATTTTCTGAGCTCTACATATGCAACCACATGACTTCAAAAGGATCAGTACTTTCAGATTCAACCGACAAAAAGCTGCGGAACTAATAATATCAGAAAGTCCCATTCTGTGTGTGGAGTTGGGCCTTGGGCTGTCCTGTGGAAGGCGGGGCAAACTGTCAGAAGGGGAGTGGCCACACATGTGCTGATGACATCTAGCAAAAAATCCAGTTGAATTTGCCTGTCGGAGCTGATAGGCCAGGAAGACCTGGTCACTGCTCCATGCAGAAGGCTGCATTAGGACCTTGTAACATGCCCACATACTCCTCGCATGACAAGCTGTTTCTTTTATTAAAGATTGCTGCTGAAAACAGCAATTACGCACACCAATATCATTCTTGTGTGGGAAGAGCAAGAACAACGACGCATGCAACATCAGCATCTCTCGGAGAAAGGCTGCAGATCCATTTCTTCCTATATCCTCCTTTTTTTCTTTCCATAACAAGAAAAGTAGCAGAAATAATTGATCTGAGATTTAGGGGGTACATTTCAATGTAATTAGAGTCTTGATAATTGGGCTAATTAGATGGAATTGTTATGTGAAAGTTAGTTTGATTAAAATAGGTTTCCCCAAAACGAGCAAAAATGATTTAGAATGATAACAGTGGTGAAATACACACCACAGTCCAATTAACAAAGCAAATATATAAATGATGAGACTCGTGATGTAACTGTGACAGAGATCTACTGCAGAGGTGCGACACAGTAGCGCAACAGTGCTTCCCAAAAACGGGAGCCACTAGCTGCAGGAGCTTCCACCAACTCGAAATGCTACAGTAATAGTTCAGCGTTTCACCAATCTCCAGTAAGATCATTCTGCTGGGGTGCCAGAGCTGACTCTCACACATGAGGCCCAAGAGGGCCACTAAATCTCTCACCAAACAGCACCTATCAAAGTTTCCTTACAACAGGAGTTAGGAATGTATGGACGCTTTCAGAAGTCCACCTGCTGATCAAAGCTGATGAGGACTTTGCTATTTATATTAGCAGCCTCCAACCTCCAGCTGACCGCCACCCGTTGCGCAGCACCAACATGGCTGGATTTGACAACACTGCGGTTTGCAGGAAGCCCACTAACTACGCGGAGACCAATCCTAAATAGCTCTGGGTTCTCAAACATCAAGCACTGCAGACGGGTCACATCTTCAAACACAGACCTGTTTAAGAAATTGCAGAAAAACGCTGCCTGCCATATTTTCAGAATTGATTCATGTTCCTAAAATTGACTGTTGTTGTCAATAACAGTGCTTAGCAACACAGTGCTTTCTTTGAAATTATAATTTATGGTTTATGGGTATTATCATGCCATAGATGCTTTTTGAAGCTGCTTTTGAGGTTAGCAACTATAAGGATACTTTTTGATATGTAAATATGAAAGGATAAAAAGGAGAGGAAATGTAATTAAACTGAAAGACTAGAGAAAGGGACTTGATTCGAATGAAAAAGAAGCTTTATACCAAAGGATGTTACTCTCACTGCATTCAGCATTTCGCACATTAGCCGATATTGTTTTCGACTGCTGTTCTTTTTTAATTTCCATGCCTTTGGGTTACCTTTACTGCTTGGACTATTTAACCAGGTGTGGCTTCCAGTGACCAGTGGGTGTTTGGGGGGGGGGGGTCTCTCCCTTTATTTAGGACACTTGTTGGTACTTGGTGAGCTGAAGCCCATAGCTGCAGTAAATTGGATGCCAGTGTTTCATCTCGGGTGAATGTGACTGCGACTCGCATAAAAAGGCATTCCTCTGAAGGGCGTTGAGCTGCTGTTTGTACCTTTAACAGCCCGACTGTCAATTTTCCAGAACAAATGGCTACAGAATCAGCCCCCACTCAACAAGAATCACTCAAAGAGTGATGACAGCATGGGCTACACCTGTTTAATATATAGCTATTTTTATGACTAATATAAAGTCAAAAAAAAGAGCTTTAAAGAAGCATTTCTGTCAATGGATGCTTACAGATGTGTGAACTTTATTTATTTATTTTTGTGCAAGCCTATCTTTAAATGACAACAAGCACATTAAATATTCTGTGAACATGATAACTTTAGATACGCATGTGAAGGAGCACAGCAATCCAAAAGAAGCAGAACCGCCCTGTGGCTGATTCTAGCTCCCACCAGCTCCCTAGATGGCAGTAATATCCCTCAATTATCACAAAATGAATTGAAATTCTCCATAGGGGTGCTGCACAGCAGAGACCCCACACTGTTAGCAAACGTGTTCCTTACATGAAAGTGCCCAGAGGTTCACCTGCTTTTTTACACACATCTGTGTCTGTTTAGACAAAAGGTGGCAGATAAAAGAAAAATAGGTCCTTTTGTCTATTTCTTCTGCTCTGAGATATTTTTACCATGCTGGATAGAACCAAGATTCTAACTGAAGAGGTTGGAATTTACACCCACCTATCAGTTTGTCTAAGGCTGAGATTTACCACGGACAGGATTCCATCATGCTCCGGACAATTTAGAATTTAGTGATTAATTGTCATTGTTGACACACCACAGCACACAGTACACAACATTGAAATGTGTTCGCTGCATTTAACCCATATGTGACAATGTGATATAGCAGGGGGCAGCTAATTCAGCGCCCGGGGGGCAGTGTTTGGGGGCGGTACCTTGCTCAGGGTACCTCAGTGGTGCCTTGCTGGTCGAGGATTTGAATCTGCAATCTTTCAATTACAAGTGCGCGTCCCTAACCATCAAGCCACCACTGTTTGATAAGACCAATTACCTTCATGCGTTTTACGCATATTTGTAAACATATACATACTTTTTGTTATGTGCAAATTTCCCCCTCTGGTGCTAAATGAGGAGATTCTTTTGTTGTTTTGGTTATATCCCTTTCTGACAGGCTGAGCAGATGGATTGTGGTTGGATCATGTGAACCTCAGACAGGCAGAAGGATCCGGCACACCTCGCTCCGGAAGGCTGTCCTTGATAAAAAAGCAGCACCAGCAAACTTCAGCAGGCAAAACAGGTTCTGTCTCATGTTGTAACAGGCTCTTTTCCACTGTATTCCACATATTTAGTCATTAAAGAAAGACAAGTTCATTGTACAATTAATAGTTCGGATTATGGGATGGATTCATAACTCATAAAAGTGTAGAATATGCAGTGACATCAAATGGATGCCAGGTGCACACAATCAGGGTCTTACACACTCTGGGACTTACGCACTTGGGGACTTATGCACTTGGAGACTTGTGCACTTCGGGACTTGCACACTCTGTTACTTGCACACTCTGGGACTTATGCATTCTGGGAATTATGCACCCAGTGATTTACAGACCCTGGGACTTCCATACTCGGGGACTTACACACTCGGGGACTTGTGTACTCAGGGAATTACACACTCTGGGACTTACGCACTCTGGGGCTTACACACTGCAGGACTTACTTGCTGAAGGACTTACACTCGGGAACTTACGGAATCGGTGACTTGAGGCACTTACTGTAGGGAGAAGGTGTACTCATCCAGATCATCAGCACACAGGCCTGACCCCTCTCTCTGTTCGCTTACATGGATTGCACCAGCCTCTGGATTCTTCACCATGGGACAGACATCATGCCTGGTCAGTAAGCTAGAACAATCTGTCATCACATGTTGCACTGTAACAGACAGTATGTTACTTCCAATCCTCATTCAGCAGAGCCTGTCTGTCAATAAGGATTAACGGCACTGCTCTGCATATTTGTATGTTCTTCATTTATCTGATTGCAGAGATACACCCAGGCTAAGGTGACCACCGGGCTGACACTTAAAAGCAGGACACCCGTCTCCAAAGAGGACCAAGGGCCAAGGGTCAAAAAGGAGGACACCCATTAAAAGATTTTGAGTGCAAATAGCAACGCTAGTGGGATAATGGCATTAAAATAAATAAATTATTGCACATGGCCATTCTCGGCATCCAGAGTGTGTGTTTGGAGATTTCACGTTTTCATATATTTTGGCTGGGGAGGGGGAGAGTGGTGATTGAGAGTTTTTGACGGGAGGGCGGGTAGGGGGACGGAACAGGGAGGACAATGGGGCTAATAGGACGACACCCAACAGCAGTCCAGAAAGAGGGCTGAAAAACCGGACTGTTTGCACAAAACCTGGACAAATGGTCACCCTAACCCTGGCTGTAGTGCAGCAGCATGCTAATGGTTAGCACCCCCCTTCCTCTCCCACATCCTGGCAGAGGAGCAGCAGCATGCTAATCGCTAGCATCCCCCTTCCTGACCCACACCCTAGCTGTATTGCAGCAGCTTGCTAATGGTCATTAACCCCTTTCCTGTCCCGCATCCAGGCGGAGGTGCAGCAGCATGCTAATCGCTAGCATCCCCTTTTCTGTCCCACATCCTGGTTGTAGCACAGCAACATGCTAATGGTGAGCATCCCCCTTGCTATCACATGTTCCTTGCCCTCGGCTGGGCTTAGCTGTTCTGTTCAAAGGTGAACATGCTCAGTGCTGATGCATGCTAATGAGCTCCATGGTTGGAAACAGCCTCTACTGCTACAATGACAGCAAGCAGACAAAGATAAGCTGCCAAAAGCAGGCAGATGAGTAAATAAGGAGATTCCTGCTCGGTGATGGGGTCATCAAGTGCTTCATGTCCAGGACCATTGGACACGCAAGCCAAACAGTGCCTGCTCTTTCTATAGGATACCTGGGGAAACTTCACAGGAAGGGATTTACCCCATGACTTGCCCCTCTGGGGAAAAGGCCTTGAGAACATTTTAATGAGGGCTGAGCTCCAGCCCGAAAGGCTGCAATTTGATCGCCAGAAGCCGAGTCAGGGCAGGTTACAGACTAGCTTGCTTCACCAGTGGCCAAATGGGTTAAATACTGGGAATCCGACACAGGAAGCTTGTGGTTACAGATCCCCTGCACGTGATGACAAATTCACCAAAAAAAGAAAAGCTGAAGCCAAGAAAACCATCTCTTTTCTTAATCTTTATCCTGGGAACATTGGACAAGCGAGGCTTCTCCCACTGCACAGGCCCCCCTGACCGCCCTCGGTGAGAACGGGGGCCACTGCAGGGAGACGGCAGGGCCAGATCCGCAAGGAGCAGCCCCTTCACAATTACCACTTCAAAGCGTGTCAGGTAACCTGATGGCTCTGATTAATTGAGCTTAAGTGCTGTAGCGCAGGAAGAGGCGTGTTCACACCAATGAAACGGCTTTCTGGCACTGCTGATTTCACAGAATCTGAGCTGCTTTGGCTTGTCAAGCAGATCAAAACTGGCTTTGAAGACCAAAAATACCTGCTAGTGTGAAATGTATTTTGACAAATCTGAGATAATAGTGGGCAGGTTTGCCTGCTTCCAGCTCCTAGATCATGCTGTTACCTTGTAGCGGGTTCCAGCACCTCCTTTCAGCACTGAGGAGTCGCTTGCATTCTCTGCATGCCGGGGGATCGCACTGGAAGCCTCTCCTGCAGTAGGGAAAGGTAGCTCTTAACTTGTGTGGGGCTACTGCGGGGCGTAGAGGTGCGTGTGAGTAAAGCAGGACAGAGCCAAGGAAATGTTACCAAAAGATGGAAACTGAAGACCGATTTGGAGAGTAACCCTGCCAACTCGGCAGAGGCTAAATAACATTTTAAAAAAATAAAAAATCTGGCTTCTCATGCAAATTCTTAGGATATGATGAAAGAATGACAGACTTCTAAATCCACAAGAAGATAATAAATTAAAGAGATGAGCAATAAGGAATAAAGTGTGTCCCCTTGCTTTTTTAGAAGTGTGTTCTCACTAATATCACCTCTGTCACGGGTCGATGTTGCCTTTCATATGAATAAATCCCCTCCTGTCCCAAACTGCAGGAGGAAATTGTCTTAATGCACACAATTAGACGTGATGAAAAATCGAAAAAGAAATTACATTGAGTAGTGATACATTCCTCTGTTCTCTCTTCCTTTGGAAAATGACTTTTGAAGTGTTTTTTCTTCCTCTCTTTTGCTGTAATTTAAATGGTAAGCTGCCAGATGTGTGTCTCATGCTTGGAGAGCTACGGCTTTGCATTATTTAGCATATTAACATTTGCAGAATTTAAAAAAGGCTTCCTTCTTTGCCTGGAGCTTCTAATTAAGTAAACCTAAGCTTGATACATGTTAAAATTTCACTATGAGAAACTTTTTTCTTTGCTATTTTTCAGTCAGTCACATCTATATTATAAATATGGAAACTTCCAGGGTGATATAATTTTTCTCTTGCTTCAGGATTAAATATATCTGCAATAATAATTCTAAATCTAGGCAACATATCAGAGATCTCTCTGAAGGCTAAATGTACTTAATAGTAGGACAGTTTAGCTTCCAGAATGCAGCCATTTCTGGCAATTTGTTAGAAACGACAGGCTTGACTTTCACACAGATGTAGTTTTTAATTAGTGCTCTTGCTAGTAAACATTGAAAAATCCTACAGTTGCGAGTGGATGTTTCCTATTTAATTAGCGAACCACATGCTTATGTTATTACTGTAATGATAATAAATGCACTAATGTTAATCCACAACTGAAAAAAGTCGGTATAAGCAGACTTTTGCCATTATACAACAATATGAGTTACTAAAATGAAGAATAACTTCAATCTAATTAAATAATTGAAAATTTTACTGTCTATACCCAGTGATAATGATAATTCATTGTGGACATCCAGTACCCATATGGTAAGACCAATTTAATGAACCCACAGAATGCAATTAGTAAATATTTCTATAATAAAGACAATTAAAAATTCAAACAATACTAAGCAACAGCCCATTACGACACCCTCAGCAGAGGTCATGTGATCTTAGGTCACATCTAAGGTCACCGGAGATGGGCAGCTGATCTACAGCTAGTGCCTGTAACCTTGCCACAGTGACGGGGAGCGCTACACCAGCCAGAACCAGCTGTGGTCCTGTTATCCTCGGATGGTCGCCCAGCTCTGAGTGGTTCAGCTGGCACAGTGGCACTGATATTCCGTCATGACTTTACATTACACTGTAAATAATTACCTTAATTACAATGCTCTGTTTGTAATTACATTGTTTATAACAGTGTTTCTCAATCCTCAGGGACCCCCAGACAGTCCACATCTCCCTATTCCCAACTGGGAGCTCGGAGAGAGCAAAAATGTGGACTGTCAGGCAGGGAACTGAAAGGGAGCAAAAATGTGGACTGTCTGAGGATCCTTGAGGACTGGGTTGGGAAATACTGTTTTATAATGCATTTCAAAAATTACCTTCTAAAGCTTTTTTCATCATCAAATATTAAGCAAATGAAATCTGTCATGAAAATGGCAATAGCTTCTTAATGCAATAAGTGAAAATGTAAAAGTATCCCTGGAGAGGCAGTGTAAACCTCTTAAAGCACCTGGTCCTACTCCAGGTCACTCCTGACAGTTGCCGATATGACTGGCTGTGTTTCATACTTGAAGGTTACTCCATGCAGAGGAACTCACCCTCGCATTCACAGGCTTACAGACAATGAGAAAATCCAAGCTCTGAACTGTGTTATAGGCAGTTGTGATCTCATACCTATCAGCCTACATCATGACAGCCTGCAGTGCTGGGCGATGCCCTTTAATACATAAACAACACAATAAAAATGATGGTTTACAGTCCCAAAGCCATGTTTATGATACTTGAGTAAGATGAGGAGTGGTTTTGCTGTGAAATGATTCTAGTAGTGACACCAGGAAGAGAGATGTCAGTGAGCTGTGCAAAAGTGACCAGAAATATCCAGCTAAAAAAAATACAGGAGTGAAAGTCATTTCTGCCTTTGAATTATCATGGTTCCTTTACCTCCCAAAAATAATGTCAGCTGATCTGTTTAGCAAAACAAGCATTAGCACATGAAACAAGGGGCATGGGGCAGACTGAGAGACACCATGTGATCTTCTACCCTGCTTAAGAACTGCTGCTTCCAGACATTTGAGGTCAGGAAGGACATAAATCTCCATAGTATCCCCAGGAGCGGTGCGGACACTTCCCTTGTGGGTGTTAGGATCCCAGTGGGGGGTCAGGGGTCCCCCCACAGAGGAAGTGACAAGCTGTGAAACGTAAGAGGACAATCTCTTCCACATGTGGCTCTGCACTGAGAGCGGCACGAAGCTGTCAGGCTCCATCACGCTAAAATGGGCCAGGATACTACCCAGCAGACATGTGACGACTCTTTTGTAATTAAAAGGCTCTGTGATGTTTAAAGCTGAGCACTCCAGAAACCTTTCGAGCTGTTAAATAAAGAAGAATCCTGCCAAAAGGGACGTGTCCAGGCGGCTGGCTGCTCTTTGGGTCTGATGGCCTAGATGGATGAGCAGCATGAAGTTACAGGTGCAGCATCCTTTGCAAGCCCCAGCAGTTGCAGGAGGACCCCTCTCCCATCAGTCTCTGATACCCTACAACACCCTGCCGCCCTAGAAGGCCTTGCCGCTCTACTGGGCGATGCTGCTCCAGGAGTTTCTCCTTGTCCCATAAGGCCCGGCAGCCCTACTAGGTCTTGTACCTTTCTTCAATTTGAAAACAAGTTAAACATGTCAGCCACTGTAAATGATACAAATAAAGCAAACATTCCCTTGTAGTTCTAGAACAAAAATGGTGCAGAAGTCACCAGAAATCACTCAACAGTACAGAGTACAGGGCTCAGCACCTCATCCTAGAAACAATTTGGATTTTCATGGCATTCTTATTTCTCTAAGATATACAGGCACCCTTAACAGCGGAGTGCGAACTGGAAGCGCTCATGAAGAACACGCCATGCGTCCCGCGCCTCCTCTCTGCGTGACGCCGTCGCTTCTCATCTGCTGTTTCCCAAACAAATGTAGCATGTCCACAGAGAGAAAATATAAATATGCAAATCGTGCACGGAGAGGTTAAGCGAGAGGCGGCTGGAGGACGCCGCTGCACGGCTCACGCGCTTTGCTTGTATATTTTATGGTTCGTCACTGTTCTAATTGTATGCAAGGTTGTGATTCTGCTTATCGCGCCCGAAAGATGGAGATGCATGGCCAGGAGGAATATTAATGCTCTCCGGGGTCTGATCACAAATTCGCCTGCAGTAAATGTTTAGATTTGAGTGCTGCGTGAGTGCACGGAGTGCCGATGTCTCTGTAGTCACATTTGTACTACTGTATTTTTAACTACATCTGCATCAAGGCTCCTCAGTACACAGCAGCGGGACCCTGAGGGGATCTGAACTTGCCCACTATGTGCTGATCAGCATTTACAGGTAGGCAGGTGCAGTTATGAATACCAGCACTCATATATTCATGGCAGACAGATGGCTGTCAGTTACCCCCCTCCAGCACCCTGGTCAGGTCTCACCCTGCAGCGACGCTGAGGAACACACAGAGGGTGCCGATGGACTGACAGGGGGCTCCCCATGCCCTGGTTCCTGGCTGCCCCCTGGGATAGGCAGGCTGACGGTAAGGCCCTCTGCAGAGCTGCCCCGGGGCAGCTTCTTCACCTGAGGAGAATGAACCAGAGAGGAAGTGAGCCAGAGGAAGGGTCAATACTCATTTATGTGACAAAGCCATGTGGGCTGGAGATGATTGGTGAGGCTCCTGTACTGTGTCGTGTAACATTTAAGAGCAGCCATGATGGCGGCGGTTGGTGTTGGGGTGTGACTAGAGATGACCAGGCTTTGGTGAGATTCCTCTTAAATACTGTGTCGGGTCACATTTAAGAGGGCACAGCCATGACGGCTGGGGTCGGTTTTGCTATTGAAGCCATATAAACGCAGAATGAGAAACAAAGGTTTGGTTCCTTAATGCAATTAAGCTGTTGGCTAATTGGATCAAAGCATGGCCTGCAGTGCATCCGGCACGTTGTGTGAAGATGTGGCTTGTTTACAATCTGGATCCCGTTTCCAATTTCCCCGCTGAAGCGATTTAGCACAAACAGGCACTCCTGGCTGCAGAGGCATGCGGGTTCACGTCAGGCAAAACCGAGCCCTGCGACCCATGGGCCAGAGCCCCACCTGGAAGTAGAGGTTACACAGCCAGGCGTCCAGGTCCGCCGACATGACAGCCTCAACCTTACGGTATTGGTCAAGGCTTGGGGACGGGCATCCTCGCAGGAACGGCGTTTTGAATTTTCCCTGGATGGTGTCAAAGCTGCAATCACAGACGGGGAAGGCGCCCCAGGCCAGCACAGTGCCCACGTGGCCCTGCTCTCCGGAAAGAGACAGCAGTTCGAACTGCAGGACCATGGAGGGCAGGACAGTAGCGGCAGAAGGCAGGACCTGCACAGGGGACAGGAGAGCCTAAGGAGAGCAGTACATGATGCCTTTATTTATGCAGATCTGACAGGACCTGCGCAGGGGACATGAAAGCCTCAGGAATGCAGCACAGGGTGCCTGTGTTTATACAGGTCTGACAGGACCTGCAAAGATGACAGGAAAGGAGAGCAGCACAGGATGTTTGTGTTTATACAGACCTAGCAGGACCTGCACAGGGGACAGGGGAGCCTAAGGAAAGCAGCACAGGGTGCCTAGGCTTATACAGATCTGACAGGACCTGCACAGGGGACTGGAGAGCTTAAGGAGAGCAGCACAGGATGCCTGTGTTTATAGGACCTGGCAGGACCTGTACAAGGGACAGGAAAGCCTAAGAAGAGCAATATGGGGTGCCTTTGTTTATACAGATCTGACAGGACCTGCGCAGGGGACCAGAGAGCCGAAGGAGAGCAGCCTCGGGGGCTTGCGTGTTTATGCAGCTTCACAGGTGTCCTGAGAGCAAGTGGGGAAACTCGCCCCTCCTTCTGGAAGTAATCCAAAGACTTTTATCCCTTAAATCTTCCTGGCTAATTTGCTGTTGTGATAATTTAAAAACTCTTCAGGTTGCATAAAGAGATTTTCATGCTGTTTGGTTACAATATAGTAAACAAAAATTTGCACTGCACCTGCTATTCCTGACGGACCACAGAGGAGCATGTATAGAGTCTCACGCTGGTCTTCAATGTAAAAAAACGACACAGATATGACCATCGTGTTTCATTAAAGGGGCAAAGACATAAGATGGCAGGGACTGCCTGCACACTCACAGAGACCTCCACCTCTGAAAGAATGAATCAAAGTTCTTGCACTGAAACAGGAGGGAAGCGGTCATGATGGGATCAAAAATGAAATGGGGAAAAAAGCAAGATTTTGTTATCTCCATGTTCTTCTTTTCTGTGACTGCCTTAAATATTCGGCTTGGGATTCGCACGCTTTCCACTTGAAGGTAACTCGGCATGAAGGCTGGAGGGCCTCCGCCAGTGTACAAAGACACACGAAAGTGAGCTGCGAAGAAGCAGCGTCTCATCCGAAAACCAGCGAGAGAAACAAGCTGTCAGCCTCCTCCTACAATCGCTAATTCCTGATTCTGAACACGGAAGTCTCACCCCGGAAATCACACAATAACGTGGGTAAACACAGCAAATAAAGGCATTTCTGACACTCTCAGACAAATCTGATTGTCATTTTCACAGCGAACGACGGGCCCACGTTTGGGAAGCAGCAGGCCTTCTGACTCGCACTTTTAAACCATTTACCTCTGAATGGAGTCACGTGTCCATCTCACATCCCACTCTGCCAATTATTTCCCAAGGGACAGAAAACATGCGTTGGGGCTGCGGGATTTCACTCCCAATGGCACAGATGTTTCCCATCGTCTATTTGCAGGACTAGGGCCTCACCTCAAAGCCACTTTCTGTTTCGTTTTACATCCAAATGGGAAGGATGGTTTTATCTTTATAACAGTGCCTATAAACTACATCTAAAGAATCTAAAGAATAGTGTGCAGGGAAATTAAAACATAAGAAATACCACTGACTCACAGTATCTACAGGTCACAATAATCACCCCTGACAAATGCAACACCATCATGACATTTCTGACTAATATAAACAATACATCCTGATGTATCAGATTTGCACTGAAGGTGTCCTTGTCCGAAGTGATGCTTGTCAACTGGATAAGTGGACTCCCTACAATCTGCTCCTGTCATCAAAGGCTTCTGACACTTTCTCCATCATCCGTTAGGGTGATGGTGAGGGTTTCTGTGAGGTTTCTCTTTCCGACCCTGACACTTTCTCCATCATCCGTTAGGGTGATGGTGAGGGTTTCTGTGAGGTTTCTCTTTCCGACCCTGACACTTTCTCCATCATCCGTTAGGGTGATGGTGAGGGTTTCTGTGAGGTTTCTCTTTCCGACCCTGACACTTTCTCCATCATCCGTTAGGGTGATGGTGAGGGTTTCTGTGAGGTTTCTCTTTCCGACCCTGACACTTTCTCCATCATCCGTTAGGGTGATGGTGAGGGTTTCTGTGAGGTTTCTCTTTCCGACCCTGACAC
>JAODKC010000001.1:17121828-17154089 GCA_026777985.1 Mormyrops attenuatus
CCGACCCTGACACTTTCTCCATCATCCGTCGTGGTGATGGTGAGGGTTTCTGTGAGGTTTCTCTTTCCGACCCTGACACTTTCTCCATCATCCGTCGTGGTGATGGTGAGGGTTTCTGTGAGGTTTCTCTTTCCGACCCTGACACTTTCTCCATCATCCGTCGTGGTGATGGTGAGGGTTTCTGTGAGGTTTCTCTTTCCGACCCTGACACTTTCTCCATCATCCGTCGTGGTGATGGTGAGGGTTTCTGTGAGGTTTCTCTTTCCGACCCTGACACTTTCTCCATCATCCGTCGTGGTGATGGTGAGGGTTTCTGTGAGGTTTCTCTTTCCGACCCTGACGCTTTCTTCATCCGTGGCATGCCGTCTGGTTGATGTGTGCTCACAGCCCTCTAGAAAAGACACTAAATTTTTCACAACATTTGTACTTCATTTTCATTCCAATAAAACACTGTGCCCTTATATAAATGAATAATAGATCTTCCGTTTGATTTACATGCATGGATTAAATGTCATGTTTGAGAAGCAGCAGTGTTATTCATATTGGATTTCCCTGAAGTAAAGCCTACCAGCTCCCTGACACATTTTAATAGCACCTTCTCCATGCTCATGCACTCGCTCAGTGTTTAATATAAGTTTTCATAGCGCCTTCCGACTGGAACCGTAAAGTGGTGGGGGCCTCGTCCCGATTAACGAGTGTCTGTATTCTCTGACTGTCTGAAATGTGATTTTCTATGCACTGCATCCCCTAACCTGGGAGTGTAGGGTGTTGTTGTGATGTCTGATGCTTAACTATGGTCCTCTTCCCACATGATCAAAAACACGGTACTCCATGTGGCGAGAACACATGTGTGCTTACGCCGAACAGCCTTTGGTCCAGATGCAGCTCTGTATCATGGAAACGGCCCCGGTGCAGCACGGGCTGTGTGGTTGCAGGCCAGGGGTGCGTACGAAGGCGAGACCAGCACAAGGGTGCCCCCCCCAGGCGGCTGTGCAATGCAGACTTCACGGCATACCGCCCCTCTGGCAGCTTGTCCCTCACTGCACGGAGGCAGCGCAGCTGGATCTCCACAGGCTGCGGAGTCTCCTTCCACTCCACCTGTGCAGGAAAAGCTGCAGTGCATCACGCTCAGAGTCCTGCACACACCTGCAGCTGCACTGGTTTTTGTTTGGCTATTTTGCAGGGCACACATGCAGCACCATGCCCCACACATCCATCGCATTTGTTTCTGTTTGCCTTTTGTGCTGGGCACACACACAGTGCCATTCTTTCTTATCGTAGAAGATTCTGAGTGGTTCTATGTGCATACAACAGATATTTTTATCATGATTTTAAAAATGCATATAAAACATGCAGTGAGACACTGGAGAGCATGTATACAGAGCTGCACCCCAGCTGCTGCATTTCAACCCATCTCCGTATCTACATGCTTCAGCTTCCCGGGAGCTGAGCTGAGTACGAGCCTGGAAATCCACCAACTACACTACAAAAATCGAGGACACGAGATCCTCAGGATTAGTTAGGAGGCAGGAAGTTAAAAACGACATGTGAGCAGCCACGCTAAGCAGTAAGCCTCCGTGGCGAAGACGTGGGTGGTGATGACACACGGCATAGCGCCGGGAGCGTCCGGAGCACCGCCCATCGCATTGGCGCCAGAGTTAAACACATCCTCGCCAAACTGAGTTTAAGCCCCTGACAAACTAAGCGATTTAGCAAGTGCTTCTGGGATGAGCCTCTTGTTTCGGGGAGTGCCGTAGTGCCACATCCCAGTGAGAGGCAGCCATTCACCGTCAGGGTGAACGTTTGATGTCACATCTACACACGTTTAGCTGAATGTCGTTCAGTGCTCCACTGCTCCTTCACTCAGGAGGCTAAACGATTCATAAAACTGAAGGCTCATATTATTCAGGAATGTATGCCTCTGTACCTTATTTTTAAGGATATAATGTTCACGTTTTTCTCTCCAAACGCTGCTGAATGTCGGTAAATCCATACCGGTTTACAGCACTGTATTTGACATTTACCATCTGCAGAGATTCCATGGCGATTTCCTCCACTTATGTGCATATGTGTGTGTGTGTACACATTATACACGCAGATTGAGTGTCCACCTCAGCGGTAGCCAATCATACGCAGTCATACCCGTACATGGTGAAATACCACAGTGACAGTACTTTACCCCAGCTGTGGTGGGTTGAGGGAGACCCTTAAAGGTCTCTTAATACAAATGAAGCTTACACATGCCGTGCCGGGCAGCGTGGAGTAGGCAGCACTGGGAGCCCACGGCGGTCACTGGTAGCACCCCTGGTGGCGGGAGAGGTGTCCCCCTCCCAGTGCCTGACATGATTCCTGCACGCTTTTTTATCTGTGCCTCTGCAGAGGGTGGTGTGCGCGGAGCAAGACGCCTGACTTGCGCTGTGTATTGGGGGAGGGACTGATCTCCTTCCCTGGGTAGCTGGAGCTAAAGCGAGTTTAGCCCACACGCCTGCCACACGTGGAGGTTAAGGCTGTAAGCCGCACCGCCCGCCAGCCAGTCAGCCAGTGGCCCAGGGCCCTTTCATCCTGCTCTGCGCCCGCCAATGCCAGTGCCGCGCTCCCTGCAGCATGAGTGAATCTCCCAGTACAGAACAGCCAGGGCTGCATCAGAGATGACTGCATGGCCTGCAGTCGCGTGTGACTGAAACTCCATAAGATCCCAGTGGTCCTGCAGATGAGAGGCCACTGCACTTTTCACTGCAATGGAGCTGTATCCCTGCAGACGAGAGGACGCTGCGCTTTTTACTGCGATGGAGCCATATCTCTGCGAATGCCGACTGATTACTAAACACACACTTAACATACAGGAAATGCTGCATAAAAGAAACTTCTTTTCTTTCAAAGTACAGCCTAATATTCAGAGATTAAGCTTTCTTGTTAATTATTTTCATTTTAATTAGTAAATCTTAATTAACAATGAACATTTACCCCTAAAAATTTTGGCATCGGAATGAAAAAAAATATATATATGCAAATAAATAGGACAATCTTTTTGGAACCTGAAGGCAGGATTACTGATGCAGGCAGACTTAGTTATTAAACACATCCTAAATTAAATGCCTGCATGAATTTTGCACAGAAATACATTTTCATAGTTTTCCATGCCAAATGTGACATTTTATATTTTAGATTCATCTGCTGCAGTAATTTTGGAAATGTCATATAAACAAAGATTTTGTCATTTACCAATGAAATTACTATGCATGGCAGGCTGGCCGCTGCATTTTCTGGCTGCGCCGGTTGTTTCAAGTCAGCAAGCCATAAAAAATCTTTATCTCTGTGAAACACAGCAATTTGGGAGATAATCGAATGGTGACTGGGGGGCAGAAGTGCCAGTCTGAGGAATTATACCACAATCTCGCTGCATTTACAACCTTCCTCAAAGCGAGCTGTCACCCTGGCAGGAAGAGGCTGATGGGAGATTCATTACATCTGCGAGGCCGCACCGAGGCCGCGCCGGCCGCCTCCCGCTGGAACACAACGGCGCCCTCCTACACGCATTCAGTATGGCAGGAAAAGCGAGCTGTGTCTGCAATGCAGCTGTGAACGCAGCTCTCTGTCCCACTGACAGCCCCATTGACTCCAGCATTTCATTTAATTACATCATTTCAGATCCTCGGCGCTGGCTGACTGTCTGTCTGTTGCCATCCTCCTCTGAAAGTTGTGCCAGCGCCCATCGTGGGCACAGCCCCTACCTGCCAGTGGAGTCCCCGTTCCCTGCCGGGCCCTGCCGGCTCTGCCGTCAGCCGGCCGTACTCGGCGACCACCTCGCCTTTGCGTCTCTGCAGTGCGGTCAGCATGTGACCCTCAGCTCTGGAAGAGGAAGTGACGAGTTAGCTGGCGCCAACTGCATGGGGAATTCATGGGGAATTCCCGAAAAGCAACCCGGCGGTGTCCTTTAACCAGGGTTGACCAAACGGCATAGATGCCTTGGAGCCGAGTAAATAAATGAATAGAAAAATGGGTAAAATGCAATACAAAAGAACATCTAACCAATGGTTTCAAATGTTATATTGGATGGACCAGACCTGCAACATGGCCTGCCAGCTTCTTTACCCACAATGCAATGGGCCAGATTAATTGTGTCATATGCAAGATGCTAAACTATTTGCTATAAATGCAACTCGTATGAAAGCATTAGGGATTAATGGGACGTACTGGTGATAAGCTGCACGGATCCTTTCTGGCAGAATCTTCTCCTGGTGGCTGGGAATTCTGAGTAAACTAAATCCCTTTAGACAAAAAGAGAAATCTTTACATTACTTACAAACAATAGCAGAGTGATGTACGAAGACACAGTCATGCTAATGATACCTATTACTGCTCCAGTTACTGCTACTGCTGTAACCACAACCGATATCCTTACTACTCCTGTGAAGACTGCTATTTTTATAGTAACACATATGAGCACTTTTAAGAAACCTGGAAAATTCCCTGACTTTCAGTAACACTAACAGCATTATAGGAAATCCCATTTAACGTTGTTAAAATAACGGCTGCCTTTTGGATTCAGTTCAGCGCCTCTTAATTTCCCCTTAAGAAGGACATCAGTCTTCTCTCCTCTGTAGCAACTGTGCATCGTCGCAAACGGAGGAACTTTGGGGAATCTGCACCATACAGATGGGCTGAGTTAGGCAAAGCCCATAAACAAGGGCTAATGCAATCTATGGGCAATCGATAGGGACCAGGCCCTACGGACACCCACCACGCGATGGGCATTTTTCAGCACATTCAGTCAGCAGATTCTAGAACAACTCTATTGCAGAGTGACTTTTAATTGACAGCACCTTGTGAATTCTGGCAAGGTTCGGTGCTTAAAAAGCTCTGATCCAGGACAGACACTCTGTGAGTCTCCCGCATAGGAAGCTCTCGAGCAGCAAGGGAATATGCTATTGTAAGAGAAAAACACAGATCCCCCGGAGTACAGATCTGCAAGACATGCCCTGCGGTCCTGACTCTGCATTTGATCTATGGCTATGTGCTGTGTGATCAATTTTTCATGTTTCCTCTGTATAATTCACACAAACTCATCATTCTTCTCCATTTGATAAGCCGGCAGATAACCTATTTGATCATTTCTTTAACCCATATAGGTATGCTTTTACTAATGGTTGATTTTTATACTGTATGTCTAGAATTAAACATTCCCCATTGAAAAAAACAGACTAATCTGCTATGAAGTCTTATTTAATTAGCTGCTTCTTAAATTCACAGCAGCACTGCACACACTCATGATCCTGCAGCATTAATATGAGAAGACAGTCATACTGTATTAGTCATCAAAAGCTACATGTCATATAACAGAGGCGTTTAACATGCACTCACAGGAATAAGAAACACAGGCATGTAGCCGGCGTGTCATCGCAACTACAGAGCAGATTCACTGCACTTTCTCAGATGAAATGATCTTTTAGAAGTGCAGGAGGCACTCGGGGTCAAAAGTTGTTCTTCTGCGGATTTGCAGCTTAGAAAATAAGAAAAATGAAATGACTGCAAAGTGGAAAGGAAAATGAACTACATTGCAGTGTATTTAGCAAGCCAGTTGATGCTGTTTCAGATAAGGGATGGTCACTGTTTTAAATATAAAAAGATGCAAACAGGACAGACAGGGCGATGGATCAGATGGAGCTACAGGACACTGCTTAGGTCCTCCTGGCTTAAAGCCATGGGATGGTCACTCTGACTTTTCCTACAGTGAGATGCAGAGAGATAGCTCAGACAGAGCTACAAGACACTGCCCAGGTCCACCTGGCTTAAAGCCATGGGACGGTTGCTCCGTGACTTTTAATATAGAGAGGTACAGAGCAATGGATCAGACAGAGCTACAGGACATTGCTCAGGTCCTCCTAGTTTTAACCCATGGGATGGTCACTCTGTGACTTTAAATACAGAGAGATACAGAGCGATGGATCAGACAGAGCTACAGGACACTGCCCAGGTCTTCCTGGATTTAAGCCACAGGACGGTCACTCTGTGACATTAAATACAGACAGATACAGAACAATGGATCAGACAGAGCTACAGGACACTGCCCAGGTCTTCCTGGATTTAAACCACAGGACGGTCACTCTGTGACTTTAAATACGAAAGATATAGGCCGAAGGAGCATACAGATGCTGCACAGGTCCTCTTAGTTTTAACCTTCTGCTCTGCATAGCTGCCCACGGTGATCATGTCATTCTGCACAGACTCCTCCATCTGCTCCACGTAGCGAGGAACCCCCTCCCGCTCCCAGGCCTCACACTGTCGACCAGCGGGGCCCCCCGACTCTGACTGCAGCTCACCTGGGAAACACAGACACAGCATGGGGGCAGACAAACGCAGGCACATATACACAATCCTGACAGCTTCCAAGTGCAGCTTCATCACGCCAGCAGCTAGTTGCCTCTGAGCTCACATTTACCACATTCAGGAACCTTCCTCCTCTATTGACACTGGTAGACACACCACAGTGTGCAATTCTCACCGGTGTGCAATGTATATGTATTTTCATTGGAGAGGCTCAAAAGTGAATGAACTCACACAGTTCATCATATACGTGAACAGCAGTACTACTAGGTTAAAGTGTTTCCTGTCAGTCGCAGATACCGCTGTGAGTTTGTCTAGGAGCTGTAACCTTCAGCGGGCCGAAGCCAAGCCCCAGAGGAGGTGAGGCGGCGGCACCAGCTGCCTTTGTGCTCTGGATGAGTGCGGGTGGAGGATCTGAGGTGGCTTAAAGCTCTTAATCCCAGATGCCGTCTACCTCTCACACTCAGCGTACATCTGAAGACAATGCGATGGCAGCTAATCTCACTGCCACAGTTAAAACCAAAGCAATCCAAATAACAGAAGCAGGATAAATTCCAGGGTGCAGCAGCAGGATTAAGTCCTTCATGTCCTGACTGGAATCACAGCACGATGGCGCCGGTGCAGCCAAATCACACGCAGCTGAACGATTCGGTAAAACCGTCTGCCATCCTGTCTGTCATTCAGAGGAATTACGGCTAACAGAAGGCAGGCCAGTCACAGGACAATGGTGACCCCCAAGGAACCCCTGTACTGCTCTAATGTCAAGGTCTTTACACTCCCAGTGCTGGAGTTTCCTTCTTTGTTGTAAAATGCAGAGAGCTTCCTCACTCTCTGTGATACGGCGTTATATGGTGTACTGATGCCTAGCTGGTAAATCTACGGTAGGGTTACGGTTAGACTCTTAGTGAGAGCTTCCTCACTCTCTGTGATACGGCGTTATATGGTATACCGACATGTTAGCTGGTAAATCTACGGTAGGGTTATGGTTAGACTCTTAGTGAGAACTTCTTCATTCTCTGAGATACGGTACTTCATGGTGTACTGATATGCTACCTGGTACATCTATGGTGGTTGTTGCCTGATCTTCATTCAGTATCTCAGACATCTTCAGAAAGAATTCTCTTTCATTTGCCGTTATTAGCTCTGGAAAAAAAAACAAATAAGGAAAAAAAAAGAAAAATAGATAGGGACATTTGACAAAAAACATTCAGGAAAATCTTTAGTATTGTAGATAGATAGATAGAGAGAGATACTTTATCTATCCTGAAGGAAATTTAGGATTTGAAATTTTAGGAAATTTGTTGCTAAAACCATAACGTCACAAAGTAAAATGCTCAGTTTACATATGACCAAAATTATGATGGATATTTATGGTGCACCTTATTCAATTGCAACATCTGAATCTACTACATACGTTTATTTTTAAATTACCTTTTGCCATTTCAAAATATGGGTAAAATTTGTAAGATGGCAAATCGCAGTGATACATTGTTAGAAGGCTGCTCTGCTGGGGATGATCATGAATAAGAAGCATTTTTATGTACAGTGGAATATGAAGACCCACCATAATCATTAGCAAAAATATGTATGACACCAAAGGTTCCCAGTGAATCCTAGCAAAACGCAGCATTTTTAAATTTATCCCTTATTTTATCTCAGATTTTCATACAGCGTTATTAAACGATGATGCTAATCTGTAATGCTATAATTAGGGCTAAGTAATGACTGTATCCCTCAACAATCATCTAGTGGTTCCATTCTGACTTTGACAGGCGGTGGATCCATATGAATATTCAACATTAAACGGCTAATCAAAATATTCCGCTTTATGAGAAAATAATGATTTCCATTACACAGTCTACATGAATAATATCAGCTTCTGACACTATTTAGACATTTGTATTTTTTTTGTCTAATTGCTAACATGCTTTATTTATCTCTAGATCCAGCCCATGGACAGAGGATGTGTCAACATCTTCAGTCTAAATGAGGATAATCACCCCGAAAGGCCCAAATCCAGGCGCCACCTAAACCCCACCTACAAACGCAGCGATGCCAGGAAACGGGCATCTCCAGAAACAGGCTGGCATCTTTGGTAAGAGCACAAAAACTCGCAGAAACGCAGGAGCCACACAAAGGGTGCTGAGGGGCTCTTAACGATGACGATTCCATCAGACGGCCCATAATGCTCGTGGTTATGGTTGGCGTAAGTATCAGTAACATGTGTGAAAAGCCATCAATGTAAAAAGATGTGCTAATAATTCTGAGATTTCCGTTTCCATAATAGGTAAAATGTGAAATGCCTCATGAAAGGGTGCCCGGCGATGAGGCATAAATACTAATACATTCGGAGGAGAGCCGTCCTATTATGTGAGAGCCTTCTGATTTAATGAAATCTCAGATAGAACGTGCTGGTATAACTTCAAAAATATGAGTGAAATGGCTTTCTGTTAATAGCTCACTTTTCATTATAACATGCATATTGCCTAACTCCCAGGAGCACGCTTTTAATAGGTCTGGGTGGGGGTGGGGGGCTGCTTATTGATACTGTATGGTGATACTGTATGGGATCCCTAATGCTAATATGCCATGGATGCAAAGGCATTGGGTGGGAAGGTGACTGACCACTGGCACCTCTGATCTCCACTGGGCAGGGTGCACCTCCACATCCATCATGTCAACACAGACTTTACTTCTCATCAACGGGATAGGTTCAGCGACTGCAATCAGTGATCTTGTTCACCTCCCTTTAATGAACCGAGGGGCTATTATGACAGGAAATGGCTTACTTAATTCAAGCTCATCCTCCGTGCCGACCTCCATCCTGGGCATCCTTGGGTTGGTTCCCTCTGCCATCGGCAAGCCAGAGTCATTTTGGGTGAATTCATTTCCTGTGGAAAGCACGCAGTGAAACGGGGAGTTTGCGAGCAGGGTGGTCATCGGTTATTAGAAGGACATTAAACAGGATGTTAACTGTACATTAAGCAGGATGATAACTGTACATTAAGCAGGATGATAACTGTACATTAAGCAGGATGATAATTGTGAAAGCCTTATTTTGGCTAGGCAATAGGCCATGGGGGCACGAAATATTCCGTATAGCAATGTGCAAGGCCGAGTGGCTATGAGATAGACCATGAAGCTATGGGATAGACCATGTGGTTGTGCGATAGGCCATGTAGCTATGAGACAGGCCATGTGACTATGCGACAGGACATGTAGCTATGTGCCTGGCCGTGTGGGTATGCAATAGGCCATGCAGCTATGCAATAGGCCATGTACCTCTGAGACAGACCATGTAGCTATGAGACAGGCCATGTGACTATGCGACAGGACATGTAGCTATGTGCCTTGCCGTGTGGGTATGCAATAGGCCATGCAGCTATGCAATAGGCCATGTACCTCTGAGACAGACCATGTAGCTATGTGATAGGCCATGTAACTATGCGACAGGTTATGTGGTTATGCGATAAGCCATGTAGCTATGAGCTATGCCATGTGGCTATGCAATAGACTGATTAGCTATGCGACAGGCCAGGTAGCAATGAGACAAGCCATGTGGCTATGCACCTGGCTGTGTCGTTATGCAATAGGCCATGTAGCTATGGGACAACCCATGTAGATATGTGATAGGCTGTATAACTAAGTGATAACCCATGTAACTATGTAATGGCCTGAGTAGCTTTGCGACAGTCCATTTAAATATGTGATAGGCCATGTGGCTATGCAGTAGGCTGTATAACTACACAATAGCCCATGTAACTATATATTAGCCTGAAAAGCTTTGCG
Source organism: Mormyrops attenuatus (assembly GCA_026777985.1). NCBI lineage: Eukaryota > Metazoa > Chordata > Actinopteri > Osteoglossiformes > Mormyridae > Mormyrops > Mormyrops attenuatus. The sequence goes on from JAODKC010000001.1 coordinate 17,131,942, forward strand.
ATAGGCCATATAACTATGCGATAGCCCTTATGGCTATGCAACAGACCATGTAGCTATGTGCTAGCTAAGTAGCTATGCGATAGGCCATGTGGAGACGTGTGGAGGCTATGTGACTGGTTCTCAGGGCCGTTCACTGAGGCCCTGAGAGCTCAGGGGCCTAATTAGCATGATGCCAAAGGTCACAATGGGCCAATCTCTTAAATACAACCAGCCATATGTTGGTTCTGTTTAAAAAGCAGTAATGAGAAAATTTACAAGTTAAAGTACTTGGCACTGAAAGCCGAAACCCTCCTAATGATTAAGGTCGCTAGCTCACAGAACCCTTAACCCAGATCTTATTGACTTCTTATAAGCCATAGATGACCTATGGACAAAAAAGCTGCTGGAATTACGGCAACCTGCCCCCACAGGTTAGTGAGAAGAATATACATTAGTGATCAAAGTTGTGGAAGCACCTAGCATGTTTGGCATTACTACATGAATATTGGTGCTAATGTTTATAAACAATCAAAGAATTTTACAAATATACACTGGATGATTAAATAAGTAACTGGAGCAACAGTTGTATTAAGTTCTGCAGTCTCTAAAAATTTGCAGTATTTCCACAATTTTGGCCACCATAAACCAAATTAAAAACACAAAATCATTCAACATCTTGTGTACAAAAGAAACACTTCAATGAAATACAACCTGGAATTTAAAAGGCATGCATCTCAATGCTGCCTTGAAGCTTCTGCAAGGAAATGTCAAAGCATATCTGTTCAAGTTCAGTTCTCAAGCTGGGAGAATATGCTCCATGGACCTGCTCCCACACACAGAGTTTATAATGCATGGCTTGCACTTGCTGCCAGTGGAGAAAGCCTGGGCGCTTTAGGGAAATCTTGTGTCAGGCATTAGCAAAGCCGACACACAGGAGAGCATGTGAGGACTGGCATGCATGTTCCTGTCATGAAGAAGTGCATGTTCACCGTGTTAAAGCTAAAGCCCACATACAGTGCCTTGGAAAATGATTCATATCCCTTGAACTTTTCCACATTTTGTCGCGTTACAACCACAAACTTAAATGTATTTTATTAGGATTTTATGTGATAGACCAACACAAAGTGGTGCATAATTGTGAAGTGGAAAGAAAATGATACACGGTTTTCAAAATTTTTTACAAATAAAAATCTGAAAAATGTGGCGTGCATTTGTATTCAGCCCTCCCTGAGTCAATACCTTTCAATACCTTTCGCTGCAATTACAGGTGCAAGTCTTTTGGGGTATGTCTCTACCAGCTTTGTAACTGTAACATGACGTTTAGTACAATTTGTGATAATACCACTCAATGTACAAATAAAAGTAGCTACAAAGCTTATCTGCACAAATGAGGCATCACATCACATTACAGCACCTGCAAATAAAAGCCTTATAGATGGACATCTAATGAAGAAGAAGAAACTGACAAAGGAAAACCCCATCTTGCCTCATCTTAGCAAATATAACTTGGGACTTAGGATTTTTTCAGTTTTTAAAATCTGTTTTGATTTAAAGTCTTTTTCCCCTCAGTGACTGCCATTCTTTTTTTTCTTCCAGGATGAAATTGCTGTGAGTAAATTCTATTCGCCGTGCAAAGTGCCTATTTCAGTTTGTGTTTCTTCCGCACTGAATGAATGTAGTTTCCCCATCCACAAGTGATTCCTTCCTTCACCTTTGCTCACAGTTGTAAGATTTCAGCTGGCCTCTATGAAAATGTTGAACCCGAGCTGATCGGGAATCTAAGCAGGCCAGTTCTGGGACCAGGTTTTGTATACTATCAGAAATGTACACCATCTAATGATCGCGTGGATTTTGACCTGCTCCTCCCTGCATTCGCACACAGGTGGGCAAAGTGAGCCCCAGCGGCGAAGAGGAAACACTGGCAGGTGCTGATATTTCACTAGTGTATGTACCTGTCAATGGGTCTCCTCACATTACATGTAAATAGCACGGGCTCCTTGCTGATGTCAGGAGCGACACCTTTCTAATTCATACAAGGGCCATGTTGGGTAAAGTGTGATTATAACAAGCTTATCCCCGCCATTAAGTACTTTCAGTAGCTTTCAGAAATAACATGATCCTTAAAACTATTAGAGATTCTGTTTGGCATATTAAATGATGCTGATTCCATTACATCTGAGCTTTTAAATAAAAGCCAATGCTAAAACTAAACAGACGAACACTTGCTATCAACAGCAACATAAATTTGCTCATATGAAAGAATCACAAAGTAAGACAAGTGTGCCTTCTTCTGTTTTAACGAGTAAAGCCTAATTCATATCCTAGGGGTTTTCATAAAATACCAGAGAGAGCGTGGAAGCTAAATTGATTAATTTTCAGTTGCTAGGCTGTAGCAGCTTGCCGTTGGAGAGGAGACGCATCTCCCTGAGATGCTTCTACAGCAGAGGCTCATCCAGCCCCCTCTGGCAGACGTGCTGCCGTGTGCACCGCGGTCCGATGCTGCTCTTGCAGTGGCTGATGAGGGGACCTGCTAGGGCCTGCAGGGCTGAAATGCCCAGATCAGGCCTTGGACACTAAAGTACACACCGGCGGCAGCAGTATCAAGCCCCTTTTCCCCAGCATCACCTCTTGCTCTGGCCCCCAGGCCGGGGCGGCCACCCTCCCCTCCCTCTGTGGGATCACCGGTGCCTCCTGCATCTGCTCTCTCTGTGAATGCAAGAAGATCAGGCGTATTATTTGACAAAGGGTAGAAAATTCCTTCTAGTGATCCCGTCACCCAAAATACTCTAGTGCGTTGTCCTCGAATGTCACTAAAACACAATTAGGTTAAAATTAAATCTGAATCTTGAAGAAAAAAGGAGAATAAATGATTAAAATAATTACAAATTGCGCCCTGACAAGCAAGAGCAAAATTTAGCCCAAAGCCATTTGTCTGTAATTAGTTAATTAATCCTTACACAAATTATGAGCAATAACTCATCAAGCAGGGCTCACCCATCAGAAATTCAGCCGGCTTGGGTTTCTTCTGCTTAGGTTGCTTCACAGCCGTCTGCTGGAGCTTCTGGAGGGAAATTGTTAAATGAATAAATTAGCTGCGGAATGAAGATCATCATTTATGATCCGCAACTAACACAGTATTTTAAATATGGGACGACACTGAAATGTCATTTAATTTACATCTCTGCTAAAGGGGTCAAGCACTAATTGAACAACAGGAGTGGAAAAAATATAATCATAGATGGATAAAAGTTTACGCAAATGTGTGATGAAGGTCACATGAAAAAAAACACCTCCCTCGTTTGTGCTCTTTTCAATAAATGGAAAAAACTGTCTGCTGTGAAATGCCGCGTTTTTAAAATCTCGGGGGAGCTAGCTCACAAGTGTTGTGCATTAAAGTAGGCCGGCTCTGTGGCCCACTGAGTGAAAAAGACACAACACAACTGCGAGGAGAACAGTGGAGCTCCTCTGGGTTAGGGTCAGCAGATTGATATTCACACGCAGAGGGGAGCGGAGAAGATGGATGACGTTTCACACGCTGGAGCCATTAACATGAACACAGCCAGTCCTCAGTAAAATAGACTTAAGGGTTATGTGGGGCTTCACGTCTTTTCTGGCTTTAAAATGCACAGGAGCAGGAAGGATGAGGAAGGTTTGCCAGGGTACTTTCTACTGAAGTTACTCCTTAACAACTATCTAATTATTATCAGATTATTATTATTAAAGTATATTAAAGGATATTAAAGTATCCACACATCCAGAGTAAACCGGGATGTTGTCAGTAGAGAGACAGCTCATGTTAAGAGATCTTCAGCTTCTCCAACAGAGGGTGAAGGTGTGGTGAGGTTAACCCCTGAAACCCGGCCCGGGTACCGCACACACGTACACGGCTTAGTGAAGGTCAGAGAGGGTGCTGGGGCCGGTGCAGATCAGCGGGTTCAGCAGGCCGAGGTCAGGATGAAAGCGAAATTTTAACTTCAACAAAGGATGTGTTTTTCATTTCTATTCATTTCTATTCAGCAAGGAATTAAAGCTGCTGAAGACATATTCCAATTTGGTAAGAAGAGTTTTGTAAATCTGTTTTTACTTCCCACACGCCCTAAAGCGAGACATTCATTTATACCAAAGAGATTAATGATAATCTAATTCTGACTTATTTAAAAACCATTTTCTTTATACTACTTTCCAATCAATTTAGGCAAGTTGCACTCCCCGGTCAGACGGCCCAGCTAGCTGACTGCTTTGAGATGTAGTGATCAGGTCTCGTCTTTTTGTGAACTGAGCTGGGATCTCGCCTCTCACTGCTGGCTGTGCAAACATGACGTGCCTCATTAATGTGACAATATGTCAAATGTTCACAAATACTGCAGCAAAAATGTTATTTCAACCCGCTCAAACAAGTCATTATCGCTCGCCCGTAAGAAAAAAACAAAACGCGCAGACACACTGATGCATTCCAGCCCGTGATATATTCCAAGCAGTTTTACATATCAGAGAGCTGAACACTCTTATCAAAGAGACATTCTGCATTTACCATCAGCATCTGAGCCCTGTCATTGTTTTATGTAACATCTATGGAATATGCAAGGCACATACGACTAATCCTAATCCTTACATAAAAGGAGGTGCTGGTGACAAACTCTAACCCTAACACAAGAGGACAAACCCTAACCGTGACCCAACCACGACCCGACCTGTAAGTGCTGCTGCTAGTATAACAGCCTGGGTGCACAGGTTAAGGCTTGATATTGTAAGGCTCTGGCCTTAATCTACTTTGCACGCTTTGTCTCCTCTACCCAGTTCCAGGCCATGCAATGATATCTATGTGGTTCAGGGGACCAGAGACACTGGCCAGCCATGGTTTCCCAAAAGCCGTCATCGTTTTGAGGACTGATCTGTAGGCTGAGCTAAACAGTTTTATCTGTTGGGTTGGGATTAACTCCCGGCTTGCATACTGTAATGTCCTACCACACCAGTGTTTTAATAGAAACACTTAGGGCTTACTGTACATCCTGATATGGAAGACTTTAAATTGTAAGCACCTCCCAAATGCCAACCATTCAATCTCCCAGTGGACTTGATTTCCTCACATTGCAGAAGACTGTTTATCCACCAGGTACCACAGGCTGTTCCACTGACTGCCTCTAACTGCAAAGCCAGGCAGACCAGGACGGGACACCAGCTTCCCGCGGGGAAAGCGCATGCCAGCATACCATCTGACTGGCGTCACAGTTCACCAGGGAGAGCATGGGAGTGCAGACTCCCAAAGCCTCAGGGTGGAGTAAATCTGCAGAACCTGGGGGGTGTGAGATGGTGTCATACTCCTCAACAAAATACCTCTATGGCTGCACCTACCTGCAACCCCCCCCACCCTACTCCCCTCATAAATGTACTTCACTTAGTGGCTGTATTATCCTTATGCTTTGAATAAGCCCCCCAAAAAACACACGTAATGAAACCACAAGGCCACCTTTTCCACGACATACGTCATCTTTATTCCCCTCGTCTGACATGCTGAGTTACACGTCAAGCACGGCAGAACTTTACCTCAAACATGCCGATAAGTGAGTCAATATCTGAGATAACAGCTACTTCAGCCTCCTACAGCATCTTCACCCATGTTCCGTTACTTCACCACAAGTTTTTCTGAATGTGTAAAATTCTTTTTATTTGTTAATGTGGAACTGGTGCAGCCTTTAGAAATAAGTGTTTATTCAATTTCACCCAATTCCGGTAAAATCGAATAATTAGTGATGAATAAGATTAAGGAGACTGGACTGGACAGCTGGTGGATTATATATTCTGATAACACCACAGCAAATTCGTTCAAAATAATTAACTTAAAAATGATTTTAACAGCAAGCTCTTTTTATATAGACTCCTGGGAATAAGTGACCAAGCACCTCTTCACTTGATTTGCTTTGTAGAATTTACACACATTTCCAGATCAACCGGCTCACTTCTGCTGAGGTGAGACGTGTAACATTTGAGCCCAGCGAGGTCACATGCTCGCTGTAGTTTACTAGTCATGCGGTAGTACTGCCTTCAAGATCAATGTAGTTCCTCAAGTGTTCTTCAGTGTAAGAGGAAGACAGCATGTTGAGTGGATGGTGGCTTTATCTCAAACCTCAAATGTGTGAGCAGGCCAGTGACAGATATCCAATCCCTGGTGCACGATGCCTCGTCTGCTAGACTTCCCAACATGCATCACTGACATCACACACCAAGGGTATCAACCACCTGGTCTTACTGCATAAATATACCAGACGTACTGCACAGCCTAAGCTGTGACCTGAGGTTCAGAAATTCCAAAGCATTTCATTTCACATCAATACCTAAATTACAGTGTGAAGGAACATCCATCCCCCTGTAATTGCACAGTGCCAGTATGTTACGCGTGTGGCAGGCACGTGACATTTACATTAATAACACAGGTCAGAAAACCTTCCCTCCATCACACAGAAATCGGCTCTGCTGTGACATTTGATACATTTGCATGGGCTTTCCAAGATGTACTTTAAAACATTAAACTGTGGTGAAAATGAATGCAGGCACGTCACAGTTTCAAAGAGCGTGTGTTTGAAAATACAGTACAATTTTGTGCATTACATAGATTCTACAAGGAAATATTCAAGCATGCTAAATGCACTGTGCCTTTTAATAGATCAAGACAAATGTAGTTTGAAAACTGTACAGTGAAATGACATAAATGCGCCGATAAATCTCCATAACAACAACATCACCATGCACACTTAAAGATGCATGGATGGGTGAATTCTGCTGGACATGGCTTTCCAATCGACATAAATACGATGCAGTCACTGTGGTAATGCTGAACCCTATGGCACGACAGGACAGCCTATGAATAAACTAAAGAAACCCGTCTTTTCTACTGCCATCCGAGTGCACGCATTTACCATAGAGCTGCAAACACACAGGCTGAATCAGCACAGTGAACGCTTACTTTATGGCTGCAAAAAATCTGTTCATTTATAAGTGGTGACAAGAAAAATGTATATAGTTTTTAAAAGAATGCAATTGTTGTCAGTAGGAATCGGGTCAAATGGAGATTTATTCAGTTCTGGTTCCATTCAGGGATTCAGCAGCAAAGATTCTGGGAAGGCCGCTGCTTGGTTCGTGGGCACGGTCCAGTTAGAAACTAAATCCTGCATATTGTATGGATCATCGCTCGGTCCAAGACAGTCACATCAAAGCTGCCATCAGCTGTGCTTCATGAAACTGTCACCCTGATTTACATCTGGCTGCCGCCGTGCTGTGAGGGACTGTCTTGTCTAGGGCACATCCAAGGAAGCACCACTTACCTTAAACCTAGCATTACGAGATGGAGTTTAGGAGCCAAACAGGAATGCCATGCTGTGAGTGGCGACCTTGTCTAGGGTACATCCACTGAAACACCATTTCAGTGGCATTTGATGGGTAATGCCTGGTTGTGCCTTTACATTAGGGGACAGATGATCATCTGGGCAGGAGGCTTCAGTGCTGCTGCTGCGCTAACTGACAAACTGACAAACACGAATATTATAAGTCTCTTTACAGCCATACTATGAAGACAAAGCATTACTAAGACATGCGCACTGTGCTTTATCTTGAGCACATCACCCAGTCTGCCTCCCTGCATTTCTTCAAACTAGACCAAATTCTACAAGCAGAAGTTTTCAATAAACCCCCAGCTTTGTTTCCCAACCAAAAAAATGCAGTGGGCAATGCCTTTAAGGTGTATGCCACATTTTTTAATGTTGGTGTTATGCCTTTAAGATGTACAGCACAAAACAGCAAGTGCTGTACTGTGTAGTATGAGCGTACCGTAGGTGTTAAATAAAGAATAGGTGATGAGTGAGTGTTTTTCAACCGCATAAAGCGAATGAAGAAGGCGATGACTGACATGTTCCAGATGTTCCTGAAGATGCAGGCATCTGAATTTGCTGTTCATTAGACCCAGACTGAACTAAAGCACTTAGAGGACAAGGAGAGAAACATGATCTCTGCATTGCATGCAGAAGAGAATGCAGTTTCCCTTCAGTACCTCCTGTGTTTACAATTTCAGAGTTAATGTCAGCCTTGCATTCTAATGCATGTCAGTTTATGCATCACTGAGTGTGCACACGACACACTCTCACACTGAGAGTTTGGGTGTTCTTCATACCTTTGCAAGTTCAGAAATCATCAGAACAAACGGCAGGCAAATGCAACACATTACCAGCTATGGAGATCTTCAGATGAACCAGGAGTGAATATATATCGAAGGCTAATCGGGCAGTAAATGGAAGGAGGATCGCTGTGAAGGCAAGGCCAACATATCATCCAGTAGCATGAAGTGGGGAGGTGGGGATAGAGGGGCACCAGGATCAATGTGAATGCAAGGCCAGCGAATCATCTAGCAGCAGGCAGTGGGTAGGTGGGGATGAGGGGGGTACCAGGATCGCTGTGAAGGCAAGGCCAGCGAATCATCTAGCAGAAGGCAGAGAGGAGATGGGGATGAGGGGGGTACCAGGATCACTGTGAAGGCCAGCGAGTCATCTAGCCGAAGGCAGAGGGGAGATGGGGATGAGGGGGGTACCAGGATCATTGTGAAGGCAAGGCCAGCGAATCATCTAGCAGCAGGCAGTGGGTAGGTGGGGCTAATGGGGGTACCAGGATCACTGTGAAGGCAGCATGCAGAGGGGATGGGTGGGAGGGCACCAGTATCTCCTCCTTTCATTGACTTGTGTTTCCTTCTCTCTCACTTCCATATAAACCTTAGAATGATGCCAATTCTGATACACGTGTATTCTCCTGAATGAAGCATGAATGAAGCAGGCTTTACAGAGTGTTTCACTTAGTAACAAAACGCTATGCATGTTTTATGAAGACTATAAAGCGCCACTCTGAAAGCAGCCCAGGCCAGCTGGCTGTAAAAGCTGTTAGTCTCTATCTGCTAACTGTTGTTCACTAAATGCTTTAAACACAGTTCTAACCAGAAAAGCAGCGGATGACAGCGGAGCTGGGACCCGGTGTTCTGTCGATTTATGCTGCCTTGTCGAAAAATGCTACCGTAGTGCTAATCGATAGCCCTAACCCTAACCTTAACCCTAACCCCCCAAACCCCCTAAAACCTAACCCTAATCCGAAGACGGTCGAACTGCACATGCGCAGAGCGGCTCGATAGCACGTCTGGATAGGTAGCTCAACTGGTCAGAACATCGGCCGCATACAGTTACATTTACACCATAAACTCCCAGCGTTATTAATGTTTACATGTTTAGGAGCCGGGGAACCTGTACAGTTTTTAATTCTCTTCTGTTCTCATCCCAGATGAGCGCCTGATTAAATCTGGCCCGATGTACCTGTACTATTATAAAATTAAAACTCAGTGAACTGAGAGCGGAAGCGACGCAAAAGTTCACGTTCGGAGTAAAGGACACGGTCAGTCCGCCGGGTCAGGGTCTGTCCGGTCATCCGGACATCGACATTAAAGGCATATAAAACAGGGAAAGTATTAAAATATTATTCGGGTTTATCTCACCTACCTGCCTCAGCCGTGCCTCTTCCAGGGGCGGTAACCGGACACCCGGCGCGCCAAGGAGACCGTAACCCAACGGTACAGGCCGGAATACTCAGCTAACCGGACACCCGGCGCGTCACGGAGACGGTAACCTAGTAACGATGCTGGCCGAGATGCCCAGCTCTAAACTGGCATTTGCATTACATTTACATCATTTAGACGCCCTTGCCAATATTGTGTAAACACTTCCAATTTTTAGAGATTGCAGAACGTTATTCCAGTTACTTGTTTAATCTCCCTGTGATATTTGTATCATTCTTTGATTGTTTGCTCATTCTTTTGATTGTTTATGCACATTACCGCCAATATTCGTTTAGTAATTGTTAACGCATAATGCCAGAAATGGTAGGTGTTTCCAAAATTTTCGTCACTAGTGCACAAATGAGGTAAATGGCAAAATACAAATGTACGTGCTGTCGAGGAATCGACTTGGCTTAAGTGCGGGTAAACTGAGCTTCCAGTGAATACCCAGCTACAAGCGTATAGGAAGCGAGAGCTACACAACAGTCCTTTTTTAAAAATACATATCAATATTTCTGTACATTTCCACAGGGGTCCTTTCAGCCCACAAGTGTAACGTATACGCACGTACATCATTTGTGCATAAATGAAATGAATGAAAGTAATAAATGACGGGAGAGCGCCTTCGCAAGCGCGCGCCGTGCTCGCGAGGCAAATTCCAGATGGCACCTTTGTCTCTAATGTCAGCAGTTTGTTTGTCATTCATACATATTTCAGCGACTTTATCAGAATTGCACATGTTAGAATAATGAGCTGTGACTTACGTAAAGCAAGTCGTAGCTTTGCACATGTTTGATGTGTATACATTATTATTATTATTATTATTTATTATTTAGAGGCTAATCACGCACAGATATTCAGACAAAGAGCTAGGCTAACATTAGAATTGGTCTGAAAAGCACGTGCATCTGGTATCTGGTGCACATGTATCTGGCTTAACAAACTGGCTTATTTCTCAGATTAAAACGGAAAAGAACAACTTCTGGTTTCCAACATTTATGTGAAGAGAATATTTTGTAGGCATAATAGTAAATTCAAGGGGAAAAATATGGTAAAAAATAAATGTGATTTGTAAAATGGGCCACCGTATAGCATCAGAACATTAATATTTTTGAACAAGCCGCCGGAAACGGGAAAGATGACCTGTGGTCTTTTGCACAGTCTGCTGTGTTACTCCATGTCTCTCAGCATCGCATCTGTAGACATCTGCAGAGCTCTCACACGATCCTCACGCTGCCTGCTTTTTCTGATGTCGCATTCCTATGGCCCTGCTTGAGTTGCACCTGATTGTTTCCCGTGATTAAATATAGCCTTAAATCTACAATCCAGGTCCTAGTTATCCAATTAATTCTTTATGTAGGCCTGATAGTGGTTAATGATGTTATCTTACCTAATTAACCTGTAGAGGAATTTTATTCTAGGTCAGGAATTCTACATCCCTCATATAGGTGTTATTACCAGGAAAGGACTAGGTAGCATGCTACGCTAGTAGGGGCCATTCCTGGAATCAGTGAGTGCTATGGATCCAGGTTTCAGGGTTACACAGCATTTTTTTGGTATCCACAAGTTTAACCTCGAAACCAGACAATAGGTGACGTGAGGTCGACACAGGAAGAAGCACAACAGCGAAACAAAAATGAAACGGGATTTTCCCTCTTGTTCACGTCTGGGGAAAGCCTCGTGACAGGCAGCATTTATGAGTTGTGTCTCCATTTTACTCACACTGATCCTGCTGTCTTTTTTAAGACTTACTAAACCTCTCATGTTTCCCAGATTGGCTCATAGAAGTTTAGTGGGGGTAGCCGTGTTGCTAGGAGTACCTGGTTTCTCCTTGGCGAATAAAAAAAGTATATTTACAATGAAGAGCTTATGAGATTAAGAGACTCTGCATTTTATCACGTTTGATGTATGGCTTGATTTATCGGTCATGCCTGTGCTGGATTGAGAGCTATGCAGAACTGCTGAATGTGAGGATGGATGGATTTATAGCTCATATTTTTCACATTATTTTAATCTAATGGTTCTTGGATAATAACAGAATAATATACATTTCTGTTATTTAATGATTAATTGTATAACTTTTTTTATTCCTCCCTTCCTGATGGATGGATGTGTGTCTCAATGGTATAGGTAAACAAATGGAAAACAAGTGATACATGTGTAACCTGAACACCTCCCCTTTTCATCATCTCGCTTATGTTTTACCCTTTCTTTGTTCTGTAATTTTTTCAAGTTTTCTTCTCCCTTTGGTTTGTTCTCCCTCTGGTTTGTCCTCCACCTGTGTTGTCCTCCATTCATTTTGTCCTCCCCTGCTTTATCCTCCATTTGCTTTTTCTTCTTATTTGTCCTCCACCTATGCCATGAGTTTTGCCCCCCCCCCCGCAGTTTATCCTCCATCAGTTATGTTTTACGGCTGTTTTGTCCTCTACCTGTTTTGTCCTCCCCCTGCTTTGTCCTCCATCACTTTTGTCTTTCTCTCTTATGTCCTCTTGCTGTTTTGTCCTCCTCCTGTTTTGTCCTCCACCTGTTTTGTCCTCCCCCTGCTTTGCACTCCCTCTGCCTTGTTCTCCCTCTTTTCTCCTAATCATTTTTGTCCTCCTGCTGTTTTTTTCCTCCATTTGATGTGTCCTCCCTCCTTTTTGTCCTTTCCTCACTGAGTTTTACAACTGCACCTTCAGATGTGAAATATGATCGAATGCCCTCATTAGCATGTGAGTGCTAACATACGGAAATCTTTCGAGTTACAGGCAGATCTCACGTGTGATAAGACTAATTATGGGACATTCAGGCTGCTATTTGCTGCTGAACAGTGTATTAGCTAATGACATTGCTATCTGTCAGCTTCGGTAAATCAGCTTCTGCTTATTAACACCGCACAGTGCAGCACAATCGATACATTTCATTGGCCCATGTGTCATTTGTTAATCAGGTATCGATGACGATATTGGCACTTGGCTAATTAATCTGAAGCCTGGCTCCAGCTTTAATATGTTTCCTTAATTATGTTCTTCATCTTATTTCTCTGACATTGGCACCCATGCTTGGAGGAGGGAGGGCCCACGTCAGGCTTCTCTCCACTTTGGACACAAATCGCTCTGAGCTGGATATTAGTAGAATTCTCTTGGGGGAAGGCAAGTGGGTTCCCAGTGGCCCGCCTCAGTACGACATACACCCAAGGCACCATGATTAACGTGGCTACAACACCCAGTCCCATGTTTATATATTTACGCACGTTAGTTATGATTAGGAGACCTCTCTTTATTTCTGCCACTTTGCTGTGGTTGCTGTTTAATACAAACGGTTTAGCTGTAGCTGCGTGAGGCTAAACTGTACATTACTCATTAACAAGATGTGAGCTGTGGCAATTACAGTGTTTCCACTCAATATAGCATTTATTGAGACCCGCCCCCCTTCCAGTATACTTCCATAAACTTCCAGTATAATGTGACACGTGAGCATGGAAGCTCCTGAGGGTCGTGGCTTCTGCGGCCAGCCCCGCGTGGGAGCAGCGTAGCTCACAAAGCGTCCTGATTATTGTTTATAGATACAGTGAGTGGAGAATGAAAGTATCGCCTTCAGGCTGTATAATTATTTACCACTGGAAACTCATATCATTACCAGCATGCTCCTAATTGCTTAAAGTAATACCAATGTTAGCTGATGAAACGAGTTTCTGATAACATACATGGAAATGGCTTTGCACTGCGCAGTGCTTCATTCTGTTAATTTTTCTTTTGGTAAAAACAGTTTCTATTGACTTCCTTCAGAAGAAAATGTTTTTGTGATCACATGATTGTGCTTGTGATACACAGAGCCACTGATATCTCTAAATGAATGGTAATTGATGTAAACGGCGACAATGAACAGCGTACACTGCGGTATATATTGAGCTTCTATAATAAATGTAAGAGCTTCAGATGCCAGACGGGACAGGATCATTACATGCCTTGCCTGCTTCAAGGTGTGCGCCACCTCTGGAAGGACCACTGGCACACGCCCAGCACTGCACCACCGCACTGCACTCAGTACAGACAAGCACCCTCATTATCATCAACAAACAGGGTCTAGTGTTACTCCAATGTTAATAAATATGCCATTTTTGACAACTAAAAATACCAGAGGTAAAGTAGGTTGCCTTCATCCACGTGGAACCCTGATTACAGACAGTGGGATGAGGGGACCGTGCGATGCTGCCTCATACTGGCTATGTTTCATAGGGTGCTGCGCGATGCTGCCTCATACCGGCTATGTTTCATAGGGTGCTGCGCGATGCTGCCTCATACCGGCTATGTTTCATAGGGTTCCGTGTGATGCTGCCTTGTACTGCCTGTATTTTTGAGGGCATTGTTGGATGTTGCCTCACAGTAGCTGTGTTATAGAGGGCAGCATGTGATGATGCTTCACACTGGCTGTGTTTTAGGGGACACCATGCAATGCTGCCTCACACACCAGCTGTGTTGTAGAGAGTGCCGTCTGATGCTGCCTCGCACTGTTTGTGTTTTAGAGGGTGCCAAGTGATCCTGCCTATCATTGGCTGTGTTTTAGGGGTTGGCATGCAGTGCTGCTTCGCACCGACTATGTTGTAGAGGGCACTGTGCGACACTGCCTCACACTGGCTGTATGCACTGAGAGCGCTATGCAATGCTGCCTAACACTTGCTGTGTTGTAAAGAGCTGTATGGGATGTTGCTTCACACCGGGTGTGTATTAGAGGGTGCCGTGCGATGCTGCTCCTCTAGTCTGCAAAATCTAGCAAGGGGAACCCCCATCATCAGCAAAATCTACTGAGGGAGACCAATCGGTCAGGTTGCCGGACACCCCATGAAATTAATTTTTAGCTACGGGCCTGGGGCAATGGACCTTGCCTTTGTGTGTATTGCTGATGGAATTTGGACCATGGAGAAAAATAGTTGAGTACCCCTGATGTAGAATGTGTGTTACTTTGGGGGCTTGGTGATGCATGTCCCTGTCTTTAAAGATGTAGACTGAACCCCAGGAGGGTTTTGGATGAGGACCCTTCAGTCAGTGTAAGGATTTAGCCCATTCTAGGCATAAATGTGACCTCCGGGCATTTATAAAGGTACAGAGCGGCCCTTCATGAGCTGCTTAAAAACGACTGCGCTGACCCAACACTGTCTTGTTACCATGACATTACAGACGTAATTCCTACATCACCTGACCTGTCTATATAAACCTCCTGCATTTCCATTAACAACAGTGCATTAGATCCAGCATTAGGTCTGGCTTTTGAGAACAGTTAAAAAGAGAAAAGGAACTGCAGAAGCAGGGCATTTAACTCTAAAGCGATTCACTGCAGCACTGCAATGGACAATAATGAAGCCAGCAGAAGAGGCAATCACATTAAAATCTGAACACGTCTGATGTTCATACTGGCCTAATGTGTACGTTCTGTTATCCAAAGTCTTTTTGTGTAATTAACATAAACAGCTCATTTAAGCAGCCTGCTTTGCGCTATCCGGATGTAAACGTCTTACAAACTCACTACTGCTGCCTCCTGCCTGCTTTTCTGAAAAACAAAAAAGAAAAATCACGTTTGAGAGTCTCTGTTCCAGCGAGTGGCTACTTATCATGCATTAAACTATGCAGTCAGATACAAGAATTAGAAGGAATATCGACATTATTATCTGAGGGTCACACAGCCATTTCCTAAACAAAACATCAGTCAGACAAAGGATACCATTATTTCCCCACACGAATGCATCTCAGCATTGGCGATGATGTCTGAAGCCTCTCCCATATCACTTGTTTGGCTCTCCTGCCCCCCCTTGACCAGCTTTTGGATAAACCCGCTTGACCAGAGCAGTGAGGCCTGAAGGTCATGTGATCACCATCAGCTAACCCAGCGTCCTGCGATGATCCTGTGAGCACTGCTCTTCCAGCAGAAATCCCCTTCCTATGTTTGACGGCTCCCCATGCACTCAGATGGCGCTGATTCCCCTGTGCCGCACTGTGGTTTTGGCACAAACCGATCTTTGCTCTGTTTGTAATTAACAACGCGGTGAGTAATGGATGTTGGGGAGGAAGGCATATAACAGGGAGGTACGAGGTTGCGGTGTGAGCGCACAGCTGAGGTGCAGCACCATAATGCCACTGCGCCCGTCACGCACTGACGGCGGCGATGAAGTGGCCTGCCACTTACTTCCTGTACATTCCTCAATCTCGCAGGCTACGCCGTGCTTAAGATTGTGGTCGGCTCGCTGGGGAGGCGGTGAATCGGCTGGGGGCCAGCCGCTGCCGCAGCGGTAATTAAATCGCGTGCTCCGCCGCTCTCAGGCCTTCGGTGCGCGGCGGCGGGAAGCCACAGCTCGTGGGGGGGGTCCGGCGACGCGCCGAAACGCCGCCCTGGGAAGGGATGTGAGATGCCGGTGCTGCGCTGCTCTGTGTGATCACAGGGAGAGCGCGTCATGGGCGGACCAGAGCGTGTATGCAGCCAGACGTGTGCGTTTGCCCAGCTGCTGCAGCATGGAGGGCGTGTGTTAGTCATGGGTCATGCTATTAGCATATAGGCACTTCAGAGGGGATGCGGAGGCTGCGTCATGCTATTAATGGTTTTAATTAAACCGACGTGAGATGTAGCTTAAATGTCAAAGTCTTGCAGCTCCAGCTGCTTTTCTTCTCCCCTGTTCTTGTGTCAGAGGAGCCTTTAGCTTCTGCGAATCCTGGGGAGCATCTGCCAAGAGCAGATGAGCAAAAGCAGTTCGCTTGATTGGGGTGCGTCTTTGAATCGCACGAGGTCCTGCTCGCAACCACGAAGCCTGTCAGTGAGGTCGAAGGAACCACCCACACCCTCACGCTCTGATGTCACGCAGGTGACGTTTGCACTGCATCACGCCATTAACACGGCAGCAGCTGTGTTCTGGGGGGGCAGCTGATGAAACGTTAAAAACCCATGGTGTGACAAGATGCGACAGCAAGCAGCCCTGGAGTTTAAGATGAACACTGTGGGGGGGGGGGGGTTTACTGGTTACATTATCCCCCCTCCACACACACAAACCTTCACTCGAGCGACACAGATGGCAGAGAGGACACTGTTCAGTTGGGGAGGTGGGTGCTTCTGCATTGGGTGGGCTCACATCTCAGGGGCCTTAATGTGATGGCACCAGCCCCCACATGAAGGAGTCACATAACATTATGGGAATTAAATGCCCAAAATGCCAGAATGAGCCAGTCAGGACCTCTAAATAATCCCTGGCCTGTCTGTAATAAAACAGCTGCGACTGTCCGTGGGCCTGGGTCACCCTGGGCTGTGGGTAGCAGGCATTAGCTGCCGTTTCCCTGTGAGGTCACTATGCTGCATGGGAATCGTGCTCCTTGGCTGTATGACACACAGGCAGACAGCCCTGATTACCTCTAAATGGAAAGAGAGACACACTGCTTCCAAATTAATTTACAGTTACCCACCTTACAGGTAGCTGATTTAATGTAATTACTTGCCTTCATAAATGAGTGTAATTGCACAAAACCCTACAGCGTACACAAAATTGAATGGGAGTTAATGAATCTGTGAAGACCTTGTTGATATACTGAGAAAATCTGATGAGTGATTCTCAATCTCTGGAAACATCTGAGAGCCTTGAACTCGAGCTCTAACCCCAGAGCGCGCCCCCTCCAGGCGTGAAATTTGATGGACCTCTTTAAAATATCATTTGAATGAGATAATTGGACAGTTACGGCCCTGTGGACGGTAAGTTATACACACCCAGGATATTAGAGCAGCCAGGCAGTGCTGAGCTGCCGTCCGTGTAGTTGATGTATGCTGTGCAGGTCTGTGAGGGCGTCACAGACATGGACCTGGGGACAGGGAGCCAAGGGCATAGAGCCACAGACGCAGACTCAGGGATGTGGAGTCAAGGACACAGAGCCATGGACACAGAGTCACAGATGCAGAGTCAAAGACATGGCGCACTTTTACCCTAGCATTCTACAGTGTTCACACTGTTTGGAGCCACAAGCGCTGGAGTAAATTTATCTATCACCCCTATAATCTGGGGTTAAAAACAGCAATGGAGTGTAGCATGAAGGTGCCGGAAGGTGCTGGAAGAAAATGAGGGTAAGAAACGGGGGCAGTTTCGCTATGCTGGCCTTCCACTCCGGGGCATATGAACATACAGAGACAAGCGTGGTCCTTTAAAGGGACTTGGCCCTGCCTTTTGCACCCCGCTGTCTGTGTGGCCCTTGTGGGGTCCCTTTGGTGAACTGACCCGCTAGCAGAAGGGTTGTAATTTCATTAGGGGGTGCCGGTTGGCTCTGGTACGGGACCCAGCCTGCCACCTCATTTCCCCGGCGCTGATGCCAAGTGACACAGCGGTGATAGAAAAGCAGAACTGCCTGTCGGACCCAATCATGGCGAGTGACAGACGGGTCAAAGGGGAGAGCAGCCGGCATTACCTGCAGCCAGGAGCCAGGCAGAGCCAAACCAGACCTTGACCATAACCGTAACTGTGACAGGTTAACCGGGCCAGTCGGAGGAGGGTAACTGGAGAAGTGGCCAACGGGTAAGAGCATGGCTTGGCTAAACTGGGAGAATCCACATGTCCAGGGGCTGCGTTTTCATGCCGTATTGGGAAAGAGCCCTTGATGGGGAGGGCTGCTGCTTGGCACTCAATTAGGGTGCAGCACCCAGCGAGCAATTCCCATCATGGAAAAAACATGATGGCGTGTCTGTAAACCACTGACGCTTGGTACCTGTTAGGAGACAATCGGTGTCACCAACTGCCTAGTGACAGAAAAAGCAGGTGCCACTTCTGGGACCTGGATCTCTGAGCTGGTCATGTCTGCCGGACCCAAAGTGCATGGGTTCCATTCCATTCACATGGACACTTTGGATTCTTTGACCAAACTGTAAGGCTGCAAAAACTCAAGCGGACATCTCACATGCTAATTCCTATCCTGGGAGGATCTTTTGCATATCAAGCCCTAGAGGGATCTTTCTGATGCAGTATAGTTTGTAATTTTCTGGAAGAAAGCCCGAAGGTGGCCCTCTGTCCGATGCACGCCCCCACCCATCCCCATCCTGCTCTGGTGTGCCACTGGAGCTTCTGACCCCCCCACCCCTACAATGCTTCACTTCACACGTAACAATAGGCACCGGAAAGTTTGCGTCGCTCAATAATTTTGTCTGTCGGTACAAACAAACAAACGCGCCGGGCCGCAAGCTGGAGAAGGTAGGTGGCCCTGATCGATACGGCGCAGTGCGGCGATAATGGAGACGCTGCAGCCTCCACCGCTGGGCACATGATGATGGTCGATCAGCTTTCCGGCCGGCACTTGGGCTGCTTTCGCGGGCCGCAGTCTGAGCAGCGCTCTCTGTCTGCCGCGGGTCACCGACCCGGTGCGCTGGCCCGCTGTGTCTGATACGTCTCTGCTGCCCTGGGCGCGTTAAAAACCACATATCAAACGGCTCTATTTTCCAGAGGGAACAGGTAGCAGTCCTTGCACCCAGGGGCGGGTGGCGATGCGGTGGGCCCTGGTGGGGGTGTCAGCATTACAGAGACATATGGCCTTATTACTCTGTGAGAGGACCTACTGTAAATGCGGTAATGGCAGTCCACAGTCCCTCTGAGTGCAAACCACACACATGAATATATTTGTCATTTGGCTGTGCTCTTCTGAGCCCTGTAAAGGAATGACTCACCTTTAACTTCCCATTTGCTGGGCGGCTAAATCACTGACAGGCAGCTGCAGATTAGTGGGGCTCAGTTGTGCCTCTCAGCCATGCGGTGTTTCCCGCATGTCCGACAACAAGCTCACCTGCCACTTCCCTGCCCTTATATGTTCCTTAGCTGTGATATTATTTTCATATAAATCAAATGACGGTGTCAATAGCGCTGGTCGGCTTTCGAGACTTAAATAAAACCCATGAGAAAAACCCATAAAAAACATGAGAAGGAGACACGCTCCATAAGAGTTCCATGGAGGAGAGTTCCTCTTTATCAGAGATGGCCCAAGGTGGAAAATTTAAGAAGAAAACTCACACTGATGGTCATATGGTACATGGACGGAGGGGGGAACCATTGGCCTGGGGGCTGTGAGGGAGAAAGGCAGCACAGCCTCTCTGTATATAGTCAGTGTACCAGGTACCCTTTTCGCTTTAAACGTGGTTGCTAATTACCACAGATCCATTAGCACCTCGGAGAGCTACTGTCAGCTGCCGCACTTTCACAAAAAAATTTTTTTGAGTGAAGTCTCATGCTGAGATGACTTCAGATCGCGAATTACCACACAGATGCACTGATTAGACAGGCTGTTTGCATGTTATGCTTTCAAACTGTAAAGCCACTTTTTATTTTAATGAATAATAATTCCCATAATTTCCCAAAATGCAGCACTGCTCCGTTGTCATTAATTACCTGGTGACTTGTCATGAATAATCGGCACATATATTCGGCTGTTTAACAGTTCTGCTGTACAGAAAAAGGGGGCGTTGATGTAAGCGATATTTTCCCCATCCGGCAGATGTGGCTTCATGACCCTTGGGGGGGAGGGTGGAAGAGGAGGAGCTTCTCTGGAAAGCTGTTTGTTAATTGGTTTGAACCCTGGTCTCTGTGGTGCCCCCTAAAGGTGGCTTTGAATGTCAGAGGCAATATGCGTGAACAGGCGGCCACGGCAGCCAGACAGCCATGGGGGTGGGTCTCTCTGTGTTCTCAGAATCTCCCTGTCTGTCTCCTACAGCATGCTTGGGGTACAGAGACAAACAGAAAATGGCCACTCAGGGGTGGGGGGGAATCGCAGACCCCCAGCACCTAAACCCATCCAGGACCAACTTGCCTGCGTCACGTGAGCAGGAAGGAGAAGAATGCACCTGCCTTGTGGTTTCCAGGAATGGGGGCTACTCATTCATTCACCCCTTTGCCCAGCAAGGGAGTCAGTCCACTCAGTAAGGCAGACCTCACCTCACTGAGTCATTCTTTATTGGGAGTCAGTCATCTCAGTGAGTTAGTGTTCACAGAGAGTCTGTCCTATCATTAAGTTAGTCCTTACAGGGAGTCAATCCTCTTAGTGAATCAATCTTTACTAGGAGTCAGTCCACTTAGTGAGTCAGTCCTCACAGTGAGTCCATCCTAACAGGGAGTCCGTCCTCACTGTTAGTCAGTCTTCACAGGGAGATAATTCTGTCAGTGAGTCAGTTGTTACAGGGCGTCAGTTATCTCAGTGAGTCAGTCCTCACAGAGAGTCAGTCCTGTCAGTGAGTCAGTTCTGGCAGGGGGTCAGTCATCTCGATGTGTCAGTCATCTCAGTGAGTCTGTCTACACAGGGAATCAGTCATCTCAGTGACTGGAATCAGTTCTATAAATGAGTCAATTCGCTCACTGAGTTGGTCCTCAGAGTTAGTCACTCTTCACAAGGAGTCAGTCCACTCATCGAGCCAATACTTGCTCATTCTCTCCAGACAATGGCAGCTTCTTGAGAGCCTTCTTGGTGCTCTCATGATGTATGAATGACCATAACATTTCCAAAAGAGGGAAAAGAACTTACTTATAATTCTAGTCTTGGAAGAACTGGTCAGATAGACAATAAACTGGTCCTGAGACAGCAGACAGGAACCAGGGAGATTGGATTAAATACATGTGAAGCACTGCTTAGAGGAACGGTGTTACGAGTACCATCAGCACTCATGTTGAGGATGTAATCATTCTTTAAACTTGTTCTGCAGAGGATGTACCTTCAACTTAAAGAAAAACAACATTAAAAAAAACACAGTGTCCTGGAATAATCAAATCCTATCACACAAGTCCCTAAATCTTTGTCAGCGTAATGCAATTGCTGTAATATGTTTATTGAAACTTGGGCAGACTTTAATTCAATCACACTTGCACTAACCGCAGCAGGGAGACAGAAAAACAACGGATCTTTCATCACACGATCATCCACTAAAATGAGGTTTGTCTGTGTGTGTGTGTGTGTGTGTGTGTGTGTGAGTGCTTCAGTGCATGCATTTGTGTGTGCCTGCACACGTGAAGCACGCTGCCTCTCTGACCCACCTGACAGGGTCTGAGCATCTGTGGGTGGCCATGAGCCCCACCCTCGCATGTGTCAGCGGGCATGTTTGTGCATGTCACAAAGTGGGTACTCCTATGCAGACCTGTGTGCAACCTGGAGCTCAATCAGGGAGACATTATCATAGAGGGATGGCCTGGACCCGGGGGCAGCTTCTGTGTGTGGAGGGCAGCTGGCTAATCAGCCCGTCACTGGGCACAGTCAGGGAGTGAATGCTCAGTTTAGAGGGGCTGCTCCTGCACGCTGCTCCATGCGATCCCTGATCCTGATATCTGCTCCGTTTGGGGGAAGCTGCTCCATGCGATCCCTGATCCAGATATCTGCTCCGTTTGGGGGAAGCTGCTCCATGCGATCCCTGATCCTGATATCTGCTCCGTTTGGGGGAAGCTGCTCCTGCGTGCTGCTCCATGCGTATCTAGAGTTACTGAGCAGCGGTTTGACTAGCAGAGACTGGCTGTCCTGTTCCTTTTCGAACCGTGGGTCGTTGGTGGTGAAACAGGGAAGGCGTCGCCCACGTGGCACATCTGTGCTTCTCTCCCAGTCTGTCTCTGCATCTTCGCGGGGGGGGGGGG
>JAODKC010000001.1:17179843-17195215 GCA_026777985.1 Mormyrops attenuatus
CTAGGGGGGTAGAGGGGGGCATGACGCACTGGGATTTGTGTATCATTTGATAAGCAGTGAGTTAATTACTTCGTAGAATGAAAAGCGAGGCACCCTGAGAAAGGTAGCCATCGGCCGGCATCCCCACTTGCTTCTTTGTGGTTGTTTCTCGTAAATGAGCTGTACTGGAGATTTACTGGCCCTTTTAGCGCCATGTGGAAGCAGAGTGGCATCATATCTGAGGCAGAACCTCAGCATCTCAGTGGCTGGAGCACATCACACTTACCAGCTGGGGGGGCGCAGCAGAATCACCTTTTACTTTGCTGGTGGCTTTGAAAGGCCTTTTGAAAAAATGGGACCTGAAATGGGGTGGCCAAAAAATAGAGCCTGGAATGAGGAATCCAAAAATGGAACGTGAAATGGGGAATCAAAAAAACTGGACCTGAATTAGGATTCCAAAAAATGGGCCCAAAATTGGGAATTCAAAAAATGGGACCTGAATCTGGGCTTTTAAAAATACTGGGACCTGAACCAGGGAATCCAAATATGGGATCTGAAATTGCGACTCCAAAAAAATGGGATACGAAATAGCGAATGCAGAAAATGGGAGCTGAAATGGGGAATCCAAAAACAGAAATGAAATTAAATGAAATGAGGAATCCGAAAGTTTGAGGGCTCTTAAGCGGGCTGTAATCCCAGACACATGGTGCCTGGCCACACTGAGCAGTGTACAGCTTCATTTACTATTTATATTACCATCCGCTGGCTTTATGTAGCCGATTCATAATTGTCCAGTTTTTCTAATTAATCACAAAAGATTTTTTGTTTAGCCTGCAGCTACCGTGGGGGTGACTCGCCGTGGCGAATCAGAGCCCATACATCAAACAGAGGCCTGCCTCTTAGCCTGGGCCTTCTGCTAGGGAGTGCTCCTCCTCCTCCCCCTCCCTGAGCCCCGTCCCCTGACCGCTCCCCCCCGCCCTCACCACTCTGCCATGTGCACAGGCTCTTGCCCCGGGGCGGGGGGAAGCACACGGTTCTGTCCTCTGTCTTGTGACTTGTTATTTTTATCTGATGCTACTTTCCAGCCCGTGTGTGCGTGTGTGTGCATGTGTGGGTCTGTGCGTGGGCACGTGCTTTGGCATCAGGTCCCCGCACACTGATTTACGATGTTTTACGTCAGTCAAGCAGAATAATCGAGCAATCCTGAGAAAATGCCGCAGAGGTGCCTCACCACCGATGCTGTGCATGAACAGACAAGGTGCACATGCAGTGACAGGACCCGCAAACCGTTGAAAAAAGGACAGACAGCCCCATCATCCAAGCTGCGCGGAGTGGCTTGTTTACTGTGCTTGAATTGATCAATGGTGCATTTTCATTGACAGATTCTCGTTAAAAATATTTTTTTAATGTAATATTTAAGGATACACCTAACATTTATTGTCAAATACCTGGTTAATATGGCTAACAGAGCAATCAACGGCAAATAAAACTGTGATGACATCATCAGGAAGCGCGCCAAAAGCTTTGTGTTGCTGGGCACAAAAGGCCTTCAGAGAGCCAGGGAGGGGGACGCACTGAGCCGCTTTGGTCCAGGAGGAAGCGTGTCGACAGGAGTCCTGCTGTGTCAGCAAAGGTACCACTGGAACAAATGGGAGATTGTGAGGCAGACACAAGGCAGTTGGAGAGAGCCTGCACAGGGTGCTGGCTGTCACCCCAGTATGGGGGTCTCGAACAGGTGACCGGTGGTCAATTCTGCCAGGTGATGGGTGGTTCAATTCTGCCGTTTCTGCCCCACACGAACTTCCGCAGTACAGAGAAAGATGCAGCCCAATGGGCCGCACACACACTCCCCCGATACGGAGGAGGACGCAGCCCGTCGAGGGGCACACACACACTCCCCCGGTACGGAGGAGGACGCAGCCCGTCGGGGGGCACACACACACTCCCCCGGTACGGAGGAGGACGCAGCCCGTCGGGGGTACACACACACTCCTCCGCTATGGAGGAGGACGCAGCCCGTCGGACACACACACACTCCCCCGGTACGGAGGAGGACGCAGCCCGTCGGGGGTACACACACACTCCTCCGCTACGGAGGAGGACGCAGCCCGTCGGGGCCCTACTACCCATACACCCTCAGACTCAGAACAGACTTTTTATTTCTCTGGAGAAACATTGAATTTATACTTTTTAACTCAATAAGATTCTACCTAAAATTGATATTGGAGCAAGATTGACAATGAGGCATCAGACAGTCACATGAGAAATAAGCCAGATCTCAGAAAGGCTTGATCAATGACGGCCAGGAGACAAATGGGTTGAGATCTTTTAATCTCATTTCAAAGGATCATACTTAATTCTCCAAAATGCCACACAATCTACTTTTTGTACAAAAAACCTTCTGTGAAAAAAGGTAGTTTTAGGAAATATATGACTGCTGTGTCATTGTGTTGTACTGATCTCATTTGTGTCCAGTAAACCTAAATCTCACTGTAAATTCATGGTTTCTCTCTGACTGCTGGGACATCTGGGCTCACACTGTACTTCATGCCCCTGAAATTCATAGTACCTGTAGCTGCTCCTGACTAGGGACGTAGCTCTGGCTGGGCCTGGCCCACTTTTTGTATAGGCCCACCCAATTAATAAGCTGATTTCTGTTATTATTAGGCATTTTTCCACCACAGGAAACTTCTTCAGGAACCAGAACCTGTTCCCAACAGAAGACCTTAGCTTAATTGCACTTCCTCAGAGCCAGTTCCGGAACCCTTTTTTAGTTCCTGCTATGGAGTAGGTACGTTCCCAAAAACTGAGAAATAAGTTAAAGTAAAAATGCTGCTGTGGTCTATTTATTTTTTTCCAGAGCTGTATAAGTAAAAAGCCTGTGTCCAGATTTTTATTTCGATAAGTCCCTCCAACATCTAAGAAATCACTAACGAAACAACTCATTTGTGTTTCATTTTTGTGGTGGCAGTGCAGTTTTGTATGTAATTATATGTTAAATTTAACCTATGAGCTTTTGGCATCTCCAATGCTTTATTTAGCTTAACGGTCACAGTGTCTGTTGTACGGTGGGAAAGTGACACACAAAAGTGTCCAGGAGCTACAGAATCCCCAGTCAAGACAGCACAGGAACTAGGAACTAGGTTCCTGAAATTTGCTGTGAAAGTTAATGTTAGCTAATATAATTTTTTAAATTATGGATTAATATGATTCCAGGAGGACATCAAACGCCTAAAAATGTTCTCCATTTTTGCAGTGGCCTATTTGTCCAGCTGCTATGTAACCTGAGTGTTTCTGCATCATAATCATGATGACAGATTAGCAAAGTTTGTTTGTGAATGATTAGTTGTGTCTGTGATGTTTACAATGCATGTGACGTTTCTTGTTCTAATGTAATGCATTTTAATTTGTCTACGAGGGGGTGCTCTTGATTCATTGTTGTAGAATGCCTGGAAAAACCATGAGACTACCTGAGACTGTTGGCATGCGGAGATGGCTGCGGTAGCTGAGAGACAAACAGGCTGCCACTGAAGTTCAATAATTTTGCTAAAGAATTTAAATAATACTTTGCTGTGTTGGACTCTGATTTTAGAACTTTACAGTAACATTTATTATATAATATGGCTTTGTTTTGTTGCTTAATACTCGGTCTGCGGTCGCTGTGTATGAAGTTGTTTTCGTTGCCCCTTCATCTGCTATGGGGTGCTTGTTCAGATTCTGAATATAGTGTCTAGGTGCAGTAACTTATCAGAGCAGATTGCTTTGATTTTTATGTCTATTGAGGGATGTCATTATGATGACACAATAGGCCAACGCATTGCATTTGTAATGTACTTTAAGTGCTATTGAGCTATATTGGATTGTGTGTCCCACCCAGTTTTATTCTGGCCTACCTGCAATAATAGGCTGCTGCTCCTGACGCTCCCCTTCCGGCGCCGCAGAGCTTAACATCCGCACCAGTGTGTGTGTGAGCGTGAGCAGAATGTTGTCCTCCTGAGTGCAGGGTTTGTTTTGAGTTCTTATGGAGGCACAGAGTGAACTCCTCTTGTCCCCACCCCTGGGGAGATATGTCTGCAGAGGCAATGAGGGGCAGCTGGGGGGCGTTGGCATGGCAAATGGGCCCTGCAATGTCCCTTTGTCCTCCAAACAATCCAGAACAAGCGAAGGGAGTGACACTGCTGACAGCCTGAGTGCCAAAGGCTTTGAGGCACCATTCTGTTACATGGTGCCACCGCATCTCCTCTGAGCTTCACGGAGATTCCGTCTGTCACATGGTGCCAGTGTCTCTCCTCCAAGCTTCAGGGGGGTTGTGTGACACACTGCTTCTGCTCTGCTTCTACCTTGATGGTCAGACTATTTTGAAGACCACCCCCATCTTTTAGCTTTATTCACCTTGTTTTCCTTGTTGGTGATGGCATGATAGGGTAAAACAACAAGTACAGCTTTTACGTATTTGTGTAGTTGGATATGTTAGTTATACAGAGGAGGTTTGAAATTGTGCCCTACTGGAGTGCCACCTGACAGCTGTATGCACCGACCCCCCCCCCCGGGGGGATGAAACCAGCAGTATGATCCAGAGTTTCAGGATGTCCAGCCTGACCCCTAGGGGTGTCAGGGGTGTCAGTGATGGCTTGTGTGGCCACATGCTTGCCCCCCCCCCAGGCAATAGCATCAGCGGGCTGGACCAACAGCATCTCAAAGACAGGGCCCAGTACGGCACACTGTG
The DNA here is from genome assembly GCA_026777985.1 of Mormyrops attenuatus. Classification (NCBI taxonomy): domain Eukaryota; kingdom Metazoa; phylum Chordata; class Actinopteri; order Osteoglossiformes; family Mormyridae; genus Mormyrops; species Mormyrops attenuatus. The sequence continues at coordinate 17,184,549 of JAODKC010000001.1, forward strand.
CTGGACATCTGGCTACTAACGTTAATGAGGTCACAATGTGACAGGAACATGATGAATGGTTGCTTGATCCTGCTTCCTTTGGTCAAGCGATATGTCTGCGGGGGGTATGCCCTGCTGCTCTGGCCCATCGCAGCCCAGACGCCAGGAGCCTTTGGTAAAGCTGCCCAGTGAGGACACTGACGGTGTCCATCATCGGTGCTTATGGAGCCAAAGGAGCAGCGGTTTGTGTTTTCTCATTCAGCGAATCCGATTCAACCGTTCTGCTACAAAGGTGTATTTGTCATATTTAGGTGCTTCAAGTTCAGCTAGGGACTGACACTGGTGAGAACATGGCCTCCTTCAGCAAGGATGGGTGGAGGTTTAGGAGAAGCACAATAGATGCAGGTTCTCCCTACCTGTATAGACAAGAGGAGATTCATCAGGAAGGGCAGTTATGCGGGATTTGAGTGGCTTGGGTTGTCTGAGGGAGGATATTCAGTGCAGTTAAAAAAGTATTTGCATGTTTTAAAGTCGCTCTAATCTCCAGAACACAGCAAAAATGTCATCCTCTCGTATCATAAATATGACTGGATGATCTTAATCAGTGCACTTCTTTCGCGGGACCCATCTGTGCCCTCAGTTCCTCTAACAAACAACTGTACATGTCTTAATGCTACTACACAATTCACATGGTGAACCTTGAACATCCTTTTATTCTACTGACAGAGAGAAACCAGCCACTTCTTTCTGATATGCATTTACTGCCACACCATTTAAGGATGCAAATGAAGGCACATTTCACAGAAATATTCTGGTGTCAAAAGCTGAGATAATTAGTCGGGATGATTTTTTGTTTCTGCATGGGGGGGAGCCAGGCCTTTGAACTAAGGGAGAATTTAGCCCGTTACTGACGTGTATCTGTGTCGTTGGCGGGAGCTTCATGGCGAAGGTTTGCATGTACCCTCTGAAGGTGGAAATAAAGGCGTGCTTAGAATTTAGTGAGGGTCTTGTTTCATTATTCTCACTCTAGGTTCAGTCCTCCAGGTTACCAGCAGAGACACCGGCCCAGTCACTAGCCCTGGATGCCTTTTCATGTCCGGCGGCACAGGCTGCTCTGGGGGGCTGTTTGGGGGCTGAACTGCCTGCCATTAGACTCCCTGATGTCCAGATGCTTGGGCTTGTCCTCCACATTCCAGCCTATTGTTTCCTGAATGGCTCTTTTATTCTCCTCACAGCCAGATGTGGCGGGAGGCCGGCTGACGTCTGGACCTCCCGGGGCAGCTCTGTGGGTGTCTCCACAGCATCTCCATGGCATCTGAGCTAGCGTCTCCACAGGCATCTCCATGGTGTCTCTGTCGGCGTCTCCACAGGTGATTCCACAATGTCCCCACTGGCATCTGCCATCGGCACAGCATCTCCATAGCGTCTCTGCCGGCATCCTCTCAGACATCTCCACAGTGTCTACACAGCATGTCCGTGACGTCTCTACTGACCTCCCCGCAGGCATTTCCACAATGTCAGCATCTCTATGACATCTCTGCCAGCACCCTCACGGACTTCTCCACAATGTCTCCACAGCACCTCCATGGTGTCTCAGCTGGCGTCTCCACAGGTCTCTTCGCAGGTGTCTCCATGGGCATCTTGGCACGCATCCCTACAAACATCTCCGTGGGTATCCCTGCGAGCATCCCTATGGTCATTCCCATAAACGTCTTTGTGAGTATCCCTATGAGCATCCCTATGGTCATCTCCATCAACGTCTTCGTGAGTATCCCTGTGAGCATCCCTATGGTCATTCCCATAAAGTTCTTCATGGGTATCCCTGTGAGCATCCCTATGGTCATCCCCGCAAACTTCTTCGTGAGTATCCCTGTGAGCATCCCTATGGTCATCCCCAAAAACGTCTTTGTGGGTATCCCTGCAAACATCCCTATGGTCATCCCCATAAACGTCTTTGTGGGTATCACTGTGAGCATCCCTATCGTCGTCCCCACAAACATCTTCGTGGGTATCCCTGCGAGCATCCCTATGGTCATCCCCACAAACTTCTTTGTGAATATCCCTGTGAGCATCCCTATGGTCGTCCCCAGAAACGTCTTCGTGAATTTCCCTGCGAGCATCCCCACGGCCGTCCCCTCAAGCATCTTCATAGGCATCCCCAGAGGTGTCTTTGCGGGCACCTCCACAGTCATTTCCATGGGCACCTCCACGTTCACAGCAAGGCTGTGAATGAGCTCTGGGAAAAAGCAGGGATGTTCAGCATCTACTCTGAAGACATTCAAAGACCCCAGATATTCACACCAACATGTCTGCTTCAGGTGCAGCCATCACCCTGAAGATTCCTGAAAACAACCAATGTGGAGCCTTTGGCTTTTCTTCTCATTTCAGATCCACCCCAAAAGAAGCTTGAGAAATACATGATGCATATGTCTAACATACCTGGCTATGCTACCCAATAAAAATACCATAAATGCTACAAAGAGTATTAATTAATGTTTTTTAATTAATTTAGTTCAAATTAACATATTTCAAAGGTTTTTATTACTTAAAAATGTATGGAATATTTGCAATATGCACCGTCCGCAAACTACAACTGGTAACCTGTTCCTTTCGGACAGACGGGTCATATGTCAGAATAGGATAATCACACTGACTTTTAAGTGTGAGAATGAGACTGGGAAATGCATGTACAGTATAGTACTTTCCCGTGACAAGGATCGTACGGCACGCAGTACATGCTAGCTTGTGTGGCTCTGTCGTGTGTATGGCCACCCGAAATGTATTTTTACATGCATTTACTTTAAGTAAATGTGCAAACTGATGTAAGTCACATAGGTTGTATGTCAGGGACAGTCTGTATTTATTTCAATAGCACAACAGTTATGTGTAACTTTGTAGACTAAAGCTGCTCTCTCACTAATGGACAGACAGTTGTCTTCTTCTGCCTCCGGTCCTGCAGGGGGAGCTATGTTTGCATGCTCATGATCCTTGTGGATCCACCACACAAACTATGAGCTGCCCTGGAAGTGCTGTCAGTGAAACCCCGCTGGTTTATTATTTGAGTGGCACATCATTTTTCAGGGGAATTTCCAGCCTGAACCGGTGGCCAGTCTGAGGTGTGAGCTGGTACCCCTGGCATACCTTAAATGCAGCTTTTAGAAAATTATACTAATCTTCGTAATTAGGCATGTGTATAACAAATCGACAGAGACATCAGCACAGGTCAAAGCTGTTGTGTGCAGCCAATAAAATTCTGCGTTACCTTATATAAAAAATTCCTAGAGAGGCCTGAAGAGAATTTTCTTTTCTACCTGATTATTTGTTTATTCTGGACTTAACACTGCATTCCCTTTAATGTGTAGTTTCGCGTCACCTAAAGTGACAATGCAGAAGCCGATTTCAGGGTCCCCCCCTAACACCGTGACATGTGAGCCCTCCTGTGAAGCTCTTATGAAAAAGAATGATGAGCAGGTAGAGCTAGAAGGTTCATGCTTGACTTTCAAGGCAGAACCAGGCAAGTTACCTGCTGCGTTTAATGGGCATTTGTTGACGCGCGTGCCACAGCTGTAAAAACCATGACAGATCCACCTTTTTTGTTTCACATCCCCTTTTCCTTTCCTTCTGCTCTGAAATTGATTTCTGCTTGTTTGGTTTGGCAGTAATAAGATCAGCCGAAGGATTACATTTCAATGGTGTAACACCACCATCCCCAGGCAAATGATTTGTCCAAACTTAATAATAAAATACTTAGGATGTATTGTCAGATGTAAACAGTTCTTCTAATAAAATGGTGCCTGAGGTAAGAGTTCTTTAACTTGTAAAACCCTATTTGTGTTAGCCTGTACATTCTGCTTTTCAAACCATTATGATAATATATATCCTATTTAGCTTGACAAAAAGTCACAATAAATGCAGAGCTCTTAAAGGGGAGGTTCCGAATGGGTGACAGGCAAGCATAAATAAAATGATCCCACACAAACACAAGCAAGTAAACAGTTGGCCTGACACAAGGAAGGGTGTTAAAGGATCTCTGAGGCGGGCCAAATGGGTCAGCTGCACTCACACAACTGGCCCAAGACATCAGGCCCGATTATTAACCCCCCACCGTAAAAAGTGCCCTTTTAAACAGTCGGGTGATTTTAATTGTGCTGCACTCCGAGGGACTTTACAAGCTGAATATGCCACCCTGTGAGCTGCTGGGGAAAGAACCTGAACTGTGTATTTCAGTAACGGGCCTGTTTAGGTCAAGAACCCCCTAAAAGTGGTCAAGGTGCTAATGGTAAGCTCCACAAGTAGGTGAATCATGGAGGCGGAGGCCGGCCCGTGAAATTCCACGTGGAGGAGAATCGGCCCCTGACACCCCACAAGGAGGTGAATCAGGGAGGTGGAGGCCGGTCCCTGAAATTCCACGTGGAGGAGAATCGGCCCCTGACACCCCACAAGGAGGTGAATCAGGGAGGTGGAGGCCGGCCCCTGAAACTCCACGTGGAGGAGAATCGGCCCCTGACACTCCGCTCATATAACTCCATTATCCACACCAGCCACATGGGGCTCTACCCAAACCGATCAGCACAGCTGTCTGTTATTACCAACGTCAGGGGTTAAACCAACAAGGCCGCATCGACTCTTGCACTCCCCCCATAATGGGGGGGTGGGGGAGGCGGTCATAAAAAGGCACCGTGTGCCAATTGAGCGCCTACAATTAACAGATTAGGGTGATAAAGAGGTTGCATTGCTGCGAGGCATATGATTGGGGGGGGTACCCCCCCCACACCTCCAGGGCATGCTAGGAGTGCGCTCTGCCGCTGATGGGGAGGCCAGATAATCTTACCCCTCCCCTCAGCACTATCTTGCAGAGCCCACACCCTGGAGCACCTCGCTAAAATACCTGTTCAATATTCTGGGGGTGGGGGCATGCCGCGCCGTCTGCAGTGGGGAGATACAAAAGCTGCGGAGACAAAACCCGAGACATCTGCTAAAGCGATTTCGAGTAAATATGTTTGACGATTATTGTTTACAGTGACACTGGTAACACTTGAAGACATCAAACCGCATTTATATTTGCTATGAAGCAGATGGGCCCACAGCTATCCATTAAAAACCTGTCAGCGGCTTCAATTCATAGCTACTTTCACATCTTTGCTCTGCAATTTGTATTAATTGCCATTTGGGATAATTATCATTATTAATTTACAGAGAATCAATCTGTTTTTGTTTCCCCTATCACATTCGTCAGACATTCAGATGCAAAATTACTCCGGTATTCTCAGGTACTTTACCTTTGTTCTGTAACTGACATAGAAAACTGCACCACAAACAAAAACCTTTACTGCACTAATATCTCTTGTGAGTAGCAGTACACACACTAGCAGCAGTTAGCGGTGACGTCCCAGAGGGATGAAGAATCAGTACATCCCTGCAGGACGCCGACAGCTCCCTGTGCCCTTCCAATGCAGCCTGATGAGCTTGGGCACAAACACACACACACACACACACACACACACACACAAACACACAAGGGCCATCCACAGGCCTTTGGGCATCTGCACTTTATCAGAATGCCATTTGGGTTTTCTCTTGCACCTTTAACTGCTAATACACTATCTTCAGCTGCTACTCCGCCGCTGCCACTGTAAAGCACTGTACATCTAATACATTCAATCAAATGTGTTAAGTAATAATTAACCCAACCTCCCGCTGCTCTAATTGCATCTTATTAAAGACCATATGATTCTATGATAAATATGGAGCAAAGTAGAGCTGTTTGATTTGTAAGCACAGAACAGGAACAATACAAACTGAAGTAACCAACTCTTAATTATCAATGAGGTTTCACATCTTGTTTGATAGCCTGAGGCAATGCTGCCTTACACTCCTAATGGGATCTTTAATGTAACTTGTTTTAACACAGTGCTTGTGTTCTTCCCCTCCAGTTTAAGCAGTGATGCTCATTTAGCTGACTGATAAAACTGTGCCAAATTCCCCGTTCTGTCTTTTGGCCATAAATAAACGTAATCATTCTGTAAATCAAGTCATGTCCTGTTACAGTTACTTTGATCTCAGGTCTATTTACACTGATGAACTTATCAGATGTCAATGACCTTGTGACAGGTTGAGCGAGTGGATCACCTGCAGTGCAACTTTATGGGGAAGCTGTGTCTGGGTGTGGTTGTGTTGTTATGCGTATGACTTTGTGTCACATCATGGGCTGGTCATCCATAATTCCTCACGACATTTGCAAACGCAGCAGTCCAGAAGCACAGAAACCAATAAACCTGGTAGAAGTGCAGCGTCTTTACTGAGTCAGTGCTGAATCTTTACTGAGCTCATGTTGCGTCTGTGCTGCATCTGTGCTGCATCTGTGCTGAGCCAGTGCTGAGCCACTGCTGAGTCTTTACTGAGCCTGTGCCGAGCCAGTGCTGAGTCTTTACTGATCCACTGCTGAGTCTTTACTGAGCCTGTGCCGAGCCAGTGCTGAGTCTTTACTGAACCTGTGCCGAGCCTGCTCACAAAAGCTGGGATCTATCACCACTGTCATGTGTGATAATTTGCGTCATTCCATTCAAAGGAAATACACCTTCATTGACTTTCTGCTGTGGCTGTAACTGGGTTTGTTAAGAAAATGACTCTCTGTGGTTTTGGTGTTGAATTTTGCATGTATTTGCATCAGTTCACATTATCTTGCTCTACAGATGTACACAAGTAATAACAATATTGATAAATACAGGCATGCATACATATTACATAAATGTTCACTTTTAGCTGATGTCATGGAGATGCTTTATAAAAAGTGATCACTGAAAACAAATGACAGTCTCAAATTGACAATACGTAGATAGATAAATAGATAGATAGATGTGTGTGTGTGTGTGTGTGGGTGGATTATGTTTATATTACATTCTGGAGACCAAATGTTCCCACAATGTGCCAAAAAAACTGTTATTTTGACTTTGACGTTGTGGGGACCATTTTTCAGGTCCCAACAAAGATCTGAGAATGCAATCAAAAAACTAAAAATGCCAAAAGTGTTGTATTTTGTTTGGTTACTTATGGTTATGGTTAATGTTAGGACTGGGTGGGGGTTAAGGTTACCACGTTGGGATTAGAGTTTTCCCCATAGAAATAGGCATTAGATTTGTATTGATTAATCAAACTTGAAATATTCGTCAATTCCTGTCAGGAAAACCCATATGAACCAGAGGCCTGGTTAATATATTCGTAAGATATAAGTTTAAATTATACAAATGGCAGTAATAATAAATGATGAATAAAAACCCTTTTTATAGGCCTGTTTATTAGTTTGGTAGTTTGTTACCATCCTCTTCAGTTTTCAAGTCTAACCAGGTATGTCTTAAATGTACTGTAAGAAATTAACGCTACAGTGCTGATTTAGTGCGATAATTCACGCTGGTTTAGTTGTATTTTGAGCTCGTGTAAATTATAATGAGATTGAGGTTTTGTTCTCCCTGTTTATTTGGCGAACAGCAGCTATGCGGTTTTGTGTTTCTGTCGGAAGCTCCATCCGCGCTCTTTAAACATACCATTGATGTGCTAAAGTGCCCAAGCTTACTTCAAGAGTAACGCGATTAAGAAATTACGGGATTTTTGGTTTATATAGTAAATCGCAGTTTGTGGACCCGAAATCCTTAACACCAGAAATCCGTCCAAACACAATTACCGGGTCTTTGAACCTCTTTGACGCCCATTCGGATGCTCTAAAGCTTTGCCGTTATTTAGCAGGATAAAGTCAGCAAATAACCAGCAAAAATGTGATAAGAATCCCGAGCCAAAAGTTGGCGGTATGCATTCTAATAAAATTAAGGAAAAAAAAAACATACAAGTGAGCTGCGGGGCCGAGCCTGGGAGTTCATTAGGGGTCCCCGTCCGCGCACGCAGTAAGTCCTTTATCACGGGGCGGCACCGGCAGCGCCCGCAGCCATCACCGCCCGGGGCAAGGTGCCGGGACACCAGGGCCGCTCATCAAACTTCATAATAACGCCGCAGCTGCGGTGTCACCCTTTGTGATGGGACAGATAGCGGCGAGATGGAGTAGTCTTCTGCTTTGCTGTGAAATGATCATGTTTATTAATTCAGTCAGACACATGAGCGCCTCTCTTTCTTACGATTCTCTTCCAGTAGATACATGCGATTTTGTAGCAAATGGTCCATTTTACTAGAGTCATTTTTCACCGTTTCTCCACGAAAAATAGGGCAATGAATCTACATAGCTTAGGTCAAGGGAGTGTGAATTGTAACAATCTATTACTATGTTTTCCTTTGGTTAAAATGATAAAAATGAGTATATTGCACACCAAAAACAGTAAATATGGAATAAAATGCATTCATCATTAAATAAACCTTTGATTAGCTCTTTTCGATAGATGCCCCCTAAAATCCCTGTTATTAAATCTAGTGCATTAATAAAGAATAATGATAATTAATTGTTGCCTAAAAGGGTAAATTAACTGGTTGTTATAAATTTGTTACTGTAATCCGATATTTTTTTCTGTTAATGCTTACAAATTTCTGTGGGAATAAGTTTTAGAAATAAATGTTGGAAAACAGTTTTCCGGTATCCATATTCTTCTCTTCACACTAGCGCCCATGCCGAGAGCAATTATAAAACCTGATGCCAGGCTTTGCAGCCGTAGATGTACATCAGCTTCCTAATTACATTACACTCAGTCGGCAAGGATGTTACCGAAATCTGCATCTTCCATCGTACACAGTATGAATCTTTTTACTGTTAACATTTACATAAGCAAGCAGAAAAGATTTGGTGCTACAATTCCGCGACCCTGAGTCTCACTGTCCATAGCACAAATCGCTTTCGTTAATGCTTCGTCGAGGCAGGTGGGTTTATATACATTAAAATTGCTTTAAAATATTCACCCATTGTGCCAAGCTGTATTTATCCATCTTATTATACAACGCGTCGCGAAAAGCACAAAGTAATGCAATATTAAATAACACAACAACAATAATAATAATAATAATAATAATAGTGGTTGCTATATTATTGTTATCTTTCTTGTTGATGTTGTTATAGAAAATGAAAACAGCACGGGTTAAACTGGAAGAATGATTAAAGTTGCCCCACCAACTTTGCGTTTAGTTACCATGAATTAACCCAGTGGAGACCTTTAAACGCCGCATGGGGTCACCATGGCTGGAGGGTTTGGCGAGTTACGACACCGCGATATCTTGAAATACCAGATTGTGCGTTTAGAAAAAGCAACGTTTAATATGCGCTGTAAGTCTAACCCGTGCCACCGGAGGTTGGTGAAGAAGGACTCTTCGTGGTGCTGCTGACTGAAATTTAATTGCTAAATTGCTTCATGTTGTTTGTGCTCCATTGTTCTCCTCCATGAGGTTTTAACTTATGTTAAAACATATGCCATTGTATAACATATGCAATATACTAAATGTTTGTCTTATCTGGCTCATTTCCCTTTTATGAGAGATAAAGTGAAAGGAAAGCGTTGTTACATTGTTTCCATCTATAAACAACCTGTCCAGCACTTTCAATGATTATGCAAATTCCTGAAAATTTTACGACAGGTTTTATATATCGTGATATGACCCTTGCAGTTCCATGATCTAGTATGTCAAGCCAAGATACGTTAATAATTAAAATTCATGTTTTGTTTCTATCTGAACTGCTCACTAAGAACGTCACGAGTAATATTTACATTGGTTGACAAATATTTGTATGGAAGGCATGGGAAATACCCCGTGACAGTAAAGAGAAGCAGAAATACAAAGTGGCAGATCTGAGAAAGACGAGCATAAACAATGAGTAGCGTTATATATTTAGTTTAAGAGTACGGATTAAAGGCCTACGCGTAAATTATTTTCTGAAAGAATTTCTTTAGGGTTACATAACTTGCAAAGTATAGGCAAGCTATTCTAACACAACGGCTTTAGTAAGAAACCCTTTTCTTCTCTTAACATCGAACTTGATTGTCGTGGATGGCCAAAAAATAGCCTACATTCTAAATATGCGATGCTTCGCATAATGTCATGGGTTGCGCCAATAACTAAATTATTTTGCTAATAAAAGTAGCCGTAAAAATCGGTGATAAAGTTTTCTTCAAGCACCCAAAAGATTGAACTCGTGATAATCGCGAAGGGTGGCTGAGCAGACTCCCTTACAACGATTTAAATGTGGGAGTTTACAGAAGCAAGTGTTTGTGGGACCAAGTCGTTTATTGGAATGTAGGAAGAACACGGATAACAGGTATCCATTCGTCCCTTTGTGTGTCTTTGACTGAGCGCCTACCTCCGGAGAAACCGATTACAAATGAAGGAAGTAATGGGAATCTCTCTAATCAAGCCTCATTTCGTGTTTTTATTATTCTGTACAAAATATGAACATAAATACAATTTTAAATGGCGTTGTTTGTCTAGCGTGGAGACGTTTGTTAAATGCTCACGTCATTTGCGAGGTCTAAGGTTTGATAAAAAGAGACAGCTCTCAAATTGAGCTGATTGAAATGGCGTGTGCCTGTCTGACGGGAGCCAGCGCGAGGGACAAAGCCCGTCGAAGCCATGACCACTCGAGCAATTATTCCTCCACGCTGAATTTGGATTAGTGCGATGGAAAGAAGCATATGTTTGGCCTGAGGCGGGGGGGGGGGGGGGGGGGGGGGGGGGGGGGGGGGGGGGGGGGGGGGGGGGGGGGGGGG
>JAODKC010000001.1:17195225-17217394 GCA_026777985.1 Mormyrops attenuatus
ACGCTTATTTTTGTTTTTTTGTTTGTAAATACCCATTTGTTTGGCCGGGGGGGGCCCCCCCCCCCCCCCCCCCCGGCTGGCTTCATAAAATGCGGAGGGAGAGAAAGACTGAATCCAGAATACAAACTATACCAAGGCAAGGAGGAATATTATCTATATCTCGTTTAACTATACATATAGGTATTTTCATGTCCTTCCATATTCTCTGTGTCATATTGCTCCGGTTGCATTTATAAAATGTAAACAATAAAAATATTTTGAGAAGCAAAATTATTTTTTAGATGTCTTTGCATAAAACGTTAGTGGAACATGAGTAAATAAACTGTTCATACGCTGAAAAGAACATTTCATTCAGGCATGGTTATCAATTCTGACCACTTAACCTGGCCAAAGTCTCCAGGTGATTATTAATTTTATATTTAAAACATTAGATATATTTGCGTATATAAGTGTATACCACTTGAAAATAACAAACAAAATAATTGTATATATATATATTTCAATGCTCAGTGAGTAATTGAAATTATGATAGTATGCAGGTTCTTGGGGCCTTTTAGCTGAATTCCCTGTAAGGTGACACATCAAATGATACTCGTCAGAGCGTTGGGAACTCCGATTGCAATTTTAATACAAAATTAACGAAAGCGTCCTCAGAGTAACTAATAAATACCTTGCCAAGTTTCTGACAGAAGGCTTAATACAAATAAGGGAATATATAGCCTACTTAAAAAAGGACCTTTCTTTCACTCTTCACTATTGTTACTGGACCGTTAGCAAATGAAAAACCTGAGAGAATGAGAGGAAATAAATACTGTAGCCCTACTATGACTCTCCCAAGAGAAACCAAGAAATTATTTTGAAAGAATTATCCCCAAAGGGAGGCGACAACCTACAGTTTTAACGCAGAATTTAAACTGGCGAGAATTATTTCAAGCACTGTGTGTGTTAAGGTCTGACGTGTGTTTAATTTGACTGTATTAATTTTCGAATTTATTTATTTGTTTATTTATGTTATTTTTACTTTATAATGATGCAATTTATTTTTTTGTTTATTGCAACGGTACCCCGAAATAGATTGCTTCAGTCTGGAAAATAGTAAAGGAATTAATCCTTATATGTGAGATTTTTGCATCGCTTCGAAAGACTGTACCCTCTCTTTAATTACGGAAAATCCAGTTGACTTCTTTTTGGCAGGCTACTTAATGTTTGTAATCGATGCAATGATGCCTCAGGTAATCATAAAAATAATAGCTGATGAGGTCATGGACCTTTCCCACCAGATGGGGTTCTGTTTTACCCCCTCACAGCAGTTAGAGAAGGGGGTAAACACCGCGAATGGGTTCATGTTAAAGCCCAGAACAATTAGTCACTTTGTCGCTTCATTGAAAACGTATGAAATCACGTCACATGATGCCTCCACATTTTTTACAGCAGAATGGACGTACGAATTTTACATTATTTCATCTTTGTTGTAGATGATTTTATATTATCCGGCTCATAAAGATTCATTCATACTCACTGAGGCATAATTTTGACATAAAATTTCGCCAATGCATGTAGCCTATATCACAGGCACTGAAGTAAGCTTGCACTGATCAAAAACATATGCAATTAATTAAATAAAAACTAATTCAGGAATGTCTTTTTCATATTGTGAATCGAGGATTGTTTCCGTAGTTTAATTATGTGCTATTCAATTTGATTGCTTGAAACAACACGCTTTCTACTGGTTTTAAGATAAACACAGTCCGTAAGTATCACATGCAATTATCCAGTTAACTTCAAGTTTAAGTTATAATAGCGTAGGAAAACTTAGCGTAGTCTGTTACAAGTTTAAATGTCTTCACTTTGTGGAGCCAGGGGCTGTTGGCGTAGTTTGAGAGGAAGTTCGTTTATAAAAAAAAATACTGCATGTTCAAAGAAAAACAAGAATTAAAAAAATACTGCAGTTACAGGCTGTTAGCTCATGCTAATATTTTAACAAATTACTGCTGTTTACCGAAGTAGACGTCTTATCATACAAAGATAATCGTTTTTCACTTCTTTCTGGTTCAAATATTTTATACTGTATCAAGCACACGTTAAACCTTAGGCCTACAATGTTTAAACAAAAATTATAAGATGACATAAAGGAAGTTCTCCCACATGCTGGAATACGCCTGCGCGGGTGGGATGCGCGTGTGCGCGCCACGTCTACTGACGCATACGAAAGTAAGGACAGGTACTTGTATGTGCAAAATGCATTATTGAGCAAATTCCATATCACAACTGAATAAACTAGATGGCTTTGGATATTGGTTTTTGCATTAAAAGGCGCTGATCTGAGACAGAAAAAAACGAATTGATTTATCTTAAAACGAAGGTTAAGGAACCTGGGTATTGAAAATCACAGCGGACTAAAATGTCGGGTGTTTTCTTTTTAATTATTATTTCAGGTGCTGTTCAACCGGTGCCTCTGGAGCTGAACAAAAATGACAATGCTGCACAATTTCTTAGGTGAGATATTTTAGGTTATAGCAGTCAAGAAGAGGGCAAAGTCGTAGGATCTTCCAGCAAGTGATCGTTAAAACGTAACCTCCGTAATTAATTATTAAAGAGCATGATGTATCTTTTAGATGTATATTATGATAAATGGTGATATTCAAAGTGTATATTGTTCTGTAAAAATAATCTGGAGCATTTACACTGAATATATTTATTAAATAACATTTCCACTGACACTTCAATAACAGCAATAAACTGAAAAACATGTAAATGTCGTTTTAATACGGTTCCCTACAAGGAAACGCAGGCGGCATTCCTATTTATGAGCGGGCTATTGTGCGCCACTTTAGGCTCGCGCAGACAATCCGAGGGGCAGCCAAGAGAAAAACCCCGGATTGACAACGGCGCGGCTCACCTGCTACATAACTGAGACTTACAGTTAAGCCAAAGACACGTGCTTCTGTACTTGAATTACCTCTAACTGCTGTTTTTTTTATTACCGGACGGTGATAAACAAAATACTGTCCAATTATTAATATTAACACCTTTGCTTAAGTTAAACAGATTTCTAATGACGTAGCTTTCCAAACTAAACCAGCACGCACAAAAAAGAACAGGAAATGAACCACGCAAATGTGCGTTTAGACGGGGAGATAGTGTCTAAGCATGCATCACAAGGCAGCCAATCTCAAACTAACATACACGTGCTTCTGCTTTCTTGCCCAGCTGACAAGATCACGATGAAGAGACGCTTTCAAAAGCTTTAATGCAGGCCTACATTCACTGCTTGATGATTAGTGTTTTCTTTTTATTCAAAGACCGGGGTTTAATGCGTTTCTCTAAAATCCGAACAACTATTATAAAAGTGTTCAGGTAACATTTGTTCAGTGACATATTGGAAAGGTATGCATTGAAATTAAAGTTTTACCGTACTGTGTGAAGCAACGGGTTCAAACTGTTTAGAGTACAGGACAGTCGTCAAGATGACTGTGAAATCAAGTGGTGTAACTGAACCAAAGAAATAAACAAACAAGCAAATAAATAAGCCAAATGAATAAATACATACATAAACTGCCAAGGAGATATACTCGCTGCAGCAACAAAAAATTAAACAGGTTATAAGTAAATAAAATTTGACATGAAGCGTATCAAATATTTATTTTTCTGGGCAACAAAGGGCTATAATACATTAACAGGCAAGGGATCCATTGCCAGCTTAGGGCTATACAAGACAGCTTAAACCTCCGATGGGTACATTGGACGTATAGATATCAGATGGCCCCAGATCAGAATTTTAACCGATTCAAATAAAAAAAAAAAATCGAAAGACAATATCAATTTATTGCTTTTATGGTGCTTCAAGGGAAGAACGATAGGTGAAGAGTTCAAGTTGGCACAACACAGAGGTCTGAATAATTAAAAGTACATATATAAAATAAAAAAATGCAGTTCATATTGTCGTCTGGGTCTTGCTTTGCGTCATTCAGTAAAAACTGTACGCAGTAAGAATGAACAATCGAGACAAGGAAAACTAATTAATATTAAATTTGCTTCAATGTCGCCTCGGCATGCTACAAGCGTAGTGAATGGAAGTATCCCCAAAACACCCCAACTTCTGTTTTCTAATAGCCATAAAACCACATGAAAAACTAATATAATAATTAACCCACTAAAACAGGAGGCACCAGATAAATTAAAAAAAGTTTCAACAGACGCACCGTATTTACAATTCCCATTAAATTACACATAAATAAATATATCCATAGCAGAACACAGATTCCCTTACATAACAGTGAATCGTGTTGGAATTCAAAGTTCAAATTGGTCACCAGGAATTAGTGTACAGCTTAAGTCATGACATTTTATTCACAATACTGATAATATTCATCCTCTTTTTCTTTGTTCACACGGCTACGACCGTAAATCGAGATGGGGGGAGTTGCTAAATATCAGTCCGATATAGCTCATAAGAAGAAGGCATACAGAAGAAGCCCCCCAATGTGGCACAGAGCTTTCAATCCGAAACGGTCTTCTGCACTTTTAACGCACTCTTCCTTTTCTGGGAGGAAAGTTGTCACTTCTCGTGAATCCGTAGTCGATTTGTGGTAAAACAGAAAAATCACAATATCAGAAATTGGCACGTAAATTCTTGATGAAGAGTATTTATATGTTATGTATATGTTGGCGGTGAAATCACTTTCTGTGCTTCTCGTCCTTATCTCCACTTTTAGTGCCGCTGTCTGAGTGGCTGTTTGGGTTATTGTTCAGGTACATTTTGTCCATGGCCTTAATCGCTTCTGTCAAGTAGTTCTGTAACGCCGTAAGGGAGGCGCACAAGGCCGGGGTCCCGAATCCATGGGAAATGAGGCTGAAGTGTGTCAAACAGCTCTGAATCCCGGGCTCGAGAATAGGCTGCGGCCGGGAATTCCCCAAGGGCGAGCGGTCCTGGGAAAGCAGGTCTGTGAATTCCTTGCAGATTTGTCTAAAAGAAATACAACACAGTTATAAAACTAATGTCATTAACAACACACGTGCATTTAATCTGGAAATTTCGGTTTAAAATGTATTCGTCACTGTGACTTGTGCTTTGCTTGAATAATGTGCCTGAACGTGGCTTTTTTATTGAATACGCTATTATAAACAGCTCTAGTCACCTGAAAATAAAATGACGCAATATTAGCTGCTTAGTTGGACATGAATGAAAACCAGCACTATATTGGCACGAAGAGCTGTATTACGTTACAGCTCATGTCATTTGTTGGGGGTACGGCTCATATTAACCAAAGGAGTGAGAAGCAACTTTGCCATGTTCATGTGAACCTGTTATATGTATTACAGCTCCACTATCATGTTTTATGTGATGCTTGTATAAATGTCTGAAATTAGGAAGAAACAGATCATATACTTTGCAAAAAAAACATGCATTATTCCATTTCTTTGCAACAAGAATAAAATATAAAGGCACAAATAAAATGACCTCGGGCGAATTACGTAACAATCGATGGGGTGTTTACGGGGCACACTGAACATTAAACAACATAGTACCACTTACTTTGTTGCCAAAAGCATGTTCTTTCTTTGGACTTGTTCATTTGGGTCAGAATGCTGACGGTTTACATATTCAGCCACTGCTTTGGCTGGAAATTCAGTCTCGCACACGTAACCGAAATCTCTGGCGAGATGCACCGCTTCGCCTAAAAAGGAGAGGGGGGATTGATTATGTATCGCTCTAAATGACTGACATCAAATCTTGAGCAATTAACACTTTCACTTAACACATTTTCCATGTAATTAACTCAGGAAAGCCCACATCGCAAAATGTTAACTTAGACTGCAACAGCCTTTAGTAACAGTTATACAATGGGTAGCACGATACCATACACACTTGTCAAGGTTTATGAACGATAAAGTAAAATTAAATTAAGCGAAATAATGCATAACAGTGGCGCTGGACTGACTACTGTTTATTGTAAGGTAGTCAAGCGTTTTAAAGAGTCTGTTTTATGAACATTGCCATTACGTACTCGAACCCTTAAATTTATGGTCATTCTACTGACGTCTGACTTGTTTTTTTATTAATCTTTCGAGTTTTTTATTTTAATTTCCCGAAACAGTTGGTATTTACTGTAAGGCTTCCTGCCATAAGACCCGACTCCGGAAGAACGCATGCGCCAATTAAGGCATCAAAGCTTGAGTCCAGCAATCCCGTTCTCATAAAATGGAGCGAATCATAAACAATAGCAGCACTTCCCCTCACAAATAATTTGCTGACCTTGGTTCGACACCATTTTCTTTATCTCAAGCAAATTATATATTTGTTCGCGTTTATGCATGTAATTTGCTACATTTAAAAGAAGCACTGATACTTTGTATTCGGTCTTATAATGTAACAAATAACACGCACATAGAACCAGGTTTCCGCCATCAATATTCACTTGGCACCTACAAAATATGTATCAATTCAGCAGAAAATTATCCATAATTATGTGCACACGAAAGCCACGGAAAGATGAATATTTGGAAATAATGCCTTAATATGGAACTGTATAACTTTATTATTATTATTGTAATTATTATTATTACAATTATTGTTGTTGTTGTTGATGATGATGACGATGATAGTCATAAGTAGTTATGGTTTCAGTAGTAATATGATCATTATCTTTATTATCACCATATAATCTTTATTATATCACAAGTTAAAAATAAGCACATGCTCTGCAAAGAGATTTTTGTAGTATTACCTAAGAGTGTCTAAGAGTGTTTGGGTATTCTCTGATGTCGACATGTACTTTCACTCCGATTACATGCAGCAAGTTTACGACGTAAGGAAAGGCATACGTGCTCCTTAGCGCACCCAGGCCTGGACTGGCCGTCCGGCATTTCGGGCATTTTCCCGTTGGACCGGTGGGTATGTGTGGCGGCAAAATTTATTGTGGAACACCCCCACTCCCCGGAAGCTCGGCAAAATTGTAAAATTTATCGTGGGGACCCCAAAATCCAGGGCCGATTTTTAATTCCATTCGAGCCCTGAGTGCACCTGTACGTACGTCACTTCACATTTGATCCTCATCATAAAGCGTGGCGTATTGCAGGCAGCGCCAGAAAACTGGCGCCAGGGCCTGAGCTTACCGCACTAACGACAGTACTCACCCTCGACTAGTGACGTCAGCAACGTAACATTTGCCGCCTTGCGTCTGCCTGCTGGTAGGTTTAATCCAATCTTATCCAACTTTTCTCGCAAAGACCTTCCGCCGTTTTTGGATTTGGCTCTGCGAAAAAATAATAAGAATGATAAGATTTAGAATTGTACATTACATGGAAGTATGTCTATGCTAGATACACGAACTGTTTGTGGCAGCAAGTACATTGAACGACAGCAAACGCCTGAACTTCCCAATGAAATTTTTTTTTACCTCTCCCCATTTGCAAATCAAATGAAATTCAAAATCAACATTTATAACATGGTTTTAATTATATATGTTGTTGTCTTTATTATGATCAAGCGAATGTTTACGACTGGGCCTTTCGTCTGAAAACAACACGCAATACATAAGGGGTTGAAGATTGGGTCACTACGGATCGAGACAGAATTTTACACTTAAGGTCAAATGTAAAGTTCTTTGCTAAATTTGATAAACTATTGCTAAATATTGTCATACCTGAATGATTTAAATAGAGAACATAAATAAAATTAAAAGCATTGCGCATATATGAAGAGGGCTATTTTTTTTTCAAAACCTTGTAACACCGATATTATAACCTGATTTATTTATTTATTATTCATTCATTTCAGTGATTATCTACAATAATTTGAATGATTCTAACTGTTGGTGACCATATTTTTAAATGACTCGGAATATATTTAATATTTCTACCCCAATTGTATTACAGCCTGAGAAGCAACCCTCGATCGCCTCTGGAAAACGGGCCGTGTCGTCACCAGTTCTGCGGTTGTTAATAGAATCGATGGCCGTGAGGGATACAAGCTGATTTCAAACCGACATAGAAAGGGACATGTGTGGCTATAGTATACTATACAGTTAGCTGGAATATACAGAGTATGAATAATGACATTAAAAGAGCAACGTCTTGCTCACCTCCTGAGCACACCGCCCAGTAAAGAGGCGTTCAGGCACTCGGGCGGAGACAGGCGTCTCTGCACTTCCGCCACTGTGACTTTGTATTTCGATGTTGAGCTCAGAAGCGACAGGCGACCCGGAACAGAACAGAATACTTCGTTCGGATTCACCACTCCGCCGAAAAGACCGTCCTTATTTATAGGTATCGAAGACACGGCATTGCTGTTGTTCTTGGATAAAGAAACAGGACCTAAAACAAAAGAGTACTTCACACACACTGGAAATCTCGTTCATTTGCGTAATATAAATACAAGCTAAAGGTACACGAAATGTGTACCAGATGTGCCCCTCCACTCAAAGGTCGATTTAATTGTTTTATATATGATTGGTTAAATTGATATGACACTCATTCGAAAAAAATGAAAAAAGTACACATTACAGTAGTATTGTTCGATTTAAACGGAGTTGGACGCACTTAGTGGAACTATATTATATCAAATACTACAGTCTATATATACTATATATGATACACATTTATAAGCTATATGTCTTTATAAAATATGATAATATTTTATATTTTATGATAATATATCTGCAAAGCATCGCTCTCTGTCACAGTATTATGATACTTTCTTATATAAAAATGCTATATTAATAAAACAGGTGTATATTAAGCAATAATCAAATACATAATGTGTAAAGTGCATATTTAATTTATATTATGATTTTTGTTCAAATGTGCATACAATTGTGCAGTCTTATTAATCCGATTAATAAATTCAGCATATCAACCCCAGGCCCCAGCCATACAGAAAGTTCACACCGAACGAACGTTCACTCCATAAATCCGCGCTTATTCGTAAAATAAACAAAACCACTTTGTTAAAATGCGCAGGTGTAAGTCAAAACGGGATCTTTATACGCATTATGCTCCTCTACGTGAGGGTTCCGTCTGCGTATCCAAAGACAAAGAGACTAACACTTTGGGATAGATCACTCGTGACATTAATGGCTCAGGGGAGGGGGCAGAGACAATAGGAGTTAAACGAACTCTTGAGATTACTAATATAAAAGCCAATTATCACGTTGATCTGGAAATTGTATTTCTGAAGATTTATCATGCGAACGTCTCATCTGACCATATAAAAGGTTCGGCAGAAATATTGTTTGATACAGCGTGATGTTAAGAATCATTCCAAATTAAAAGGAAATGAAACGACCGTTATATAATTTTATACCATTTAATACGCACAGAATACTCCCAAGATGTAACCGATAATGTGAGTAAAATATTGAAAATATAGGGGATATGATGCACTGACAGCCATTACAACAACAACACCGATAACAATAGGCCTAATAATAATGATAATAGGCTTCATAAAAATAGTAGTAACTTTATGGGGATACATGGCAGCTGTGCTGATTCTAATACTTTAGAATTTAGAATCTAATAATTTAGAATTCTAAATTATTGTAAATATTTTTCCTGTTGGAATTGCTAAAGCCAAGACAGAACGAGTTACAGTCCCAGGTCGTCTCTACATTCTTTCACGTATAAAGAGATAAATACGGGACACTGACAGATATACTTTGATGTACTTTGAGGTTTAAAGTGAACGTTAACTTTTGAATATATCAGCCTCTTGCAGCCGCACTAAACCACGTTTTCTCCGGATTAACGCCGGGTTGTCGCGTGCTACGCCAGCTTTCCGAACCGCTAGCAGATCGCTGAGACACGCCTGGCCTTTGCTTACCTTTCTTAATTACAGTCTGGTCTGGGATGTGTAATCCTTGATCTTCGACATGCTGCAGTAAAAATACAAAATATAAATATTTTCTCAGTATGTAAGCTAAGTAATTTAGTTCTAGTGTCTGGTGTAAATAAGTTGTTTTACAAGGACGGAGAACTTCCGTTTTTTTCCCCGAGATTTCAATTAATAATAATTCAGAATCGCTCCTTGACTTCCTTTTCAACTCTAAGGCCTATGTCCACGCTTAAGATGCTAATTACTGTAGTATATACAACAATGCATTACACGATCCGATATAACTTATAGATATAACTCATCATGTTTACATTTTCCCAACCATATTTAACATTCACCACTTAGAAGTTGCTGGGGGAACAATTATTTTCTATTTTCCCAGCGCAATAAGAGATAAATGTAAATCCAGCTCTGCATTTAATTTATGCTTCCGCTAATTGTTCGCTGATTCCTGGCGGATCGTACTTTCCGGCTTCATTACTGCCGAAACCTCTGCGCTCACATTTGAGTTCGCCCGACGCTCCATTCAGCGAAGCACAATTAAACTGATGGGGGTGGCATTTAAAAATTACGTCCGAAAATGACAGGGGAGCCTGAACATGCCATCCATGAAATAATCATAACTTGGACCTAGACTAACATCACAGGCCTGGTTTTAATGGGTTGTTTTTTCCCACTTGCTCTCTGTATATCTTTAGTACGCTTATATTTTAAATGCACATCATTGAGAATTTACAGCAGTGAACTACCTGTTATTATTATTATCATTATTATTATTATCATCATCGTCATCATCATCATCAATAATAATAATAATAATAATAATGTTACTAACAATACATACAAAATCGAAGTACCAATAAATCAACCGTTGAAATTCTACCTCCTTAGAACAGCTTGTTATGCACATGGTTGCCAATAAGCTACTGAAAATAATTGTGTCTTTTGCTAACTGTTCGTTTACCAAATTGGCTCAATAATAATAATAATAATAATAATAATAACAATAATAATAATAATAAGAAGATGATTACGGTTACATGTAAATAAAATATATACTTGTTACCTGTACATCATCTAAAGAATGAGGTATTCCATGGATAGGGATAGAATCTGAGAGTCCAGAGTCAATTCCGTGACCCGACGGCAGTAGCACTTCTCTCCGGTAGTCCCTACACAGCTGATGGGGTAAGCTACGATGCTGATGCAGCAAACTGCTCTCCTGGCTCTGTCTTTGTCCCGGCCAGCCCGGGTGCTGCGGTTGCGGCTGAGCGTGAAGAGGGTTCAGGGAGTAGGGGTCGTTGACGTGCGAGTAAGGGTCCTGAGACTGGGGATAGATGGGCTGGTAAGGTGGAGGAAAGTAGGGAGGCTGGAAGTCGGAGTTCGGAGTGTGGGAGAGCGGTGGGGCGCTTGTATACGGAGACTGACCCACGCTCCCCAGCTGAGGTAACCTGGCTGTCCCATTGCTGGTGCCGTCGTGACGATCCTACAAAAAAAAACTCAGTCAATAAATCCCCCTCCTAAACGAGAGCTACCTTTCCTTAAATTCTTTAATAAACATTCATTAAACCAGCGCGTAAAGTACGATTACGGTAAGCACAGCACTTTCTGACTTGCTGTTTCTTTGGAAGGTATACATTAGAGCTCATTTATAGACGTTTAATTAAGTAATGCTCATTTTCTGTTATAAAGTTAAGGTATAATAGCAACACTAAGCTACATGTAGACGATAAGAGACGACGTGTTAAAAACAAATTTAATTCCTGCTAAAACATTATTAAAAATATTTTGTTTCAGAATTCTAAATGAACAAATACGCAACATACAACCCCATGCAACTATGATCATAAAACATCTGCGAATTAAATGCATTTTCTCTATCTTTATTTAATATATTTTATATTAAATTGTTCATTCTTCAAATCTGTTAACAATGCAAGGTGATGTTAATAATAATAAGAATAAGAATAAGAATTAAAACGAAGGTAACCTTTCGAAATGCAATGTTGCAATGTTGAACTCATTTAGTGAAACTCACCATTGCGGAAAAACTGTGCACTAACATCTGCGAAGCTGTTCGGTTAATTCAAGCAGAAAGCTTTTACAAAAACGCTGATAAAACAACGAAAATAAATAAGAGCAAATAAAATAACCCCAAACGCCACTACTGCAAAATCAGAACGTCAGCGTTAAAACGTGCACTGTCGGGGGGCGGTAATCCATCAGAATATGGTTAAATTCCTTTTGCCCTTCATTTGATTTTTAAAATGCAGTATTTTGTCTTGCGGGTTATTATACGAACTTTCTTATATCCTTCTTCTATCTTCTGGTTCTGTCACTGAGCTGTTGCCTCGCTTGAGCTCATATTAGCAGCGGTCTGCTTCTCCCCTTAGTTTCCTAATACAAGATATTCATGACTATTAATATTACACGAATACTTAATAAGAGAAGAATAGTTGGAAATCGAGCGTGAAGCGAGGAAGCAACTCAAGGCAGAGGCTGTACTAAATGACGTCCATTGAATGAAGAATCAGTGTATCTAATCAGAGATGGAGAGGAAAAGGGAGTGAGGGAGTGAGGGAGAGAGGGAGACATAAAGGAACATTCTCCAGCGTCTGGCGAATCAGAGAGAAGGGGGAACATTTTAAAAGGTTTGAGGCCATGCAAAAGTGAAAGAAAGGTAAAATGAGGGGAGAACAAGGGCAAGAGCAGTGAAAGAACCAACGAACATCTAGAATTTGTTCGGAAACCCAATAAATTTTCCCGGTACCTCGATTGACATATTTGATCGTTTATAGACACCGATTGTCTATGAATTCAGTCCTTTTGTCTTTCAGTTCAGGTTCCGTCGTTCTTTCCAACAAATTTATCCTTGTATATCCAAATTTGAAGGATGGAGAATCATTTACCCCGGACCCATTCAGAAGTTTGTCATACAAATGGACAGACAGTGTACATATCCAGACCACTCTCTCTCGCGGCGAACATTCGCAATCCTTCAAAACGCTTTTAAGCCAACCTTGAGAAAGTACTTATTTCTACATGTAAGTGTGTGTGTGTGTGTGTATATATATATATATACACACACACACACATATATATATATATATATATAAAAAACCTTAAAATATGCATTATTATGTAGAATATGCAGATAGTCTGAAATCAAGTATACCTAAAGAATCCAGTATAAAGATATATGCATCTTACTATTATTATTACTATTTTTTCGTTTTTGCGGGCGTGTCTAACTGCAAAAGCGAACTCAAACCCGCTTAACTGGCCGTACAGCTCCCGCTGCAACTCCCAAATATAACTCTAAACCTTAAGTATCCGTACGGTGCAGGTTTACAAGAACAAGACCGAAGAATAGTTCGAAGCAGCACGCAATATGCCTGCTAATTACAGTGCAAGAAATTACACTTATTTTTGTTTGTTTTAAAGCAAATTTGATCAGTGCACAGTTTTAAGTCCTTTCTGTCGTTCGTCGCAAATTTTATAGAGTAATAATAAGTATATATCCTTCATTGATAAGCATATATTATTATTGTTAGAAGGAAAATGTAAGCGATACACTTAATGTAAATAACTAATTTTAGAATTTTTTGAAAAGCCAATAAGATATTTCAGTACTTTACGTTTACATGTATTTGGTCTAGACTTTTTGCGTTTAAGGAAACAAATGACGCGATGAAACTTGTTACTTTTACCTGATATTGCTATTAGTATTAATCTTGTTATATATTGATCGTTAAATTGTTGTTTTTATTACTGCTTGTACAACACAGGCTTTTCCACTGCGGACATTTAAATGTAAGGATAAAAATAAAAACATTATATGAAGGTTTATTTTTTATTATTTAGTAGAAAAAAACTGTTTCTTACCTCGCAGTCTTCGTATTTAATATTATCTGTTAATTTCCAAAGCATTTTCATGGGCTGTTGTGAGTATTGTTCCTCTTTTATGTAGTAAATTCTGCCTTAGCTGAAACTATTTTGTTGGGTTGGCTGTCCGCGCTCTCAGATCTCCCTCTAATGGTGGAAGTGAAAGCTCTCGCTTAGTCGTGTATTAACACACTCGGTCCTTCATTAGCATATCAAGAGCTGTTTGATTTCCATTTTTCCAACACCAATATACACAGGTTAGAAGAGCGGGGATTTCTCTGGATAATGCGTCCGGTGGCAGAAGCCTGTTTGGTCTATACCTTCTTACATACGGACGTAATAAAGTCCGGAATGAATTTTAAAATGCAACAGTCCCAAGACTCAAATAGCAATGCGCAAAAATGAATGAATGAGTGCATTACACCCGCGCATACAGACACACACAAATAAATATAATGAAATATTTAAGCAGATCGCAGATTTAATTGACCAACGCGACATATGTATACCTGTACAGTAAAAGCACACATTCAATTGATTAAAAAGTAATTTTAAAAAGAAATGTATTTTTTCAAATAAAACAATAACCTCGATACATGTATTGACTTTTTGAATTATATTTCTTTGTTGTTTGTCCCCGTACCTGCCGTTGACTTGAAACCCCGAACTGTTGTTTTAGTCCTGTTGAGAACCAATCTTACTCTTGTCATGCAAAATCGAATGGTTCTCATGCTTATATTAGGTCGATTGACAACATGCATGTTACATTTTAGAAATGTTAATTAACACAACAACATACTCGTTCAATTTGAATGACAAGCGGCAATGCTGCGATTCAGCCCAATTCCACGGCGACAGCGAGCAGACATGCCGACCGAAACAGGCCGCCAACCAGTTCCACCTATATTACCATTTTTGGCGGGGTGACTTCAAATTCTGTTGTCATTAATGAGAGAGTCTCAGGAAAAAAGTGGGAATTATCTGCGCTAAAAAAGTTACAACATCTAGACCTGTTGTGATATTGTTGGACTTTTGACACTATTTTAAGACTGAAACCTAAAAATATGGTAAACAACCCGGCGTAGGGTTATACATTCCTTGCATGCATTGGCCTATGTAAGATATTTAAATAGAACTGAACTCTAACTTTTCAGTTGTTTTCAAAACTTACCCAAAATGTTTTTCCTCAAATAATTTAACTCGTCAAAATTCAACATACAGTATTCGTTATTTTCCCGTTGTTTTTGAACATTTGGCGTGCTCTATTGCTTCAATCTGTGGATGGCAAATGTCTGTAATTTTGTATTTTAAATACGATGGTTCAAACGTAATGGTTCTATCTGCGAAAAATGATAAACAATGTTGTATCTATATATAGATTGTATAAATTATGGCCTATTTATGTTTTTGTTAAATTTTATGGCGCCACGACAGCAAAAACATAATTATCAAACAATTTATTGACTTTTAAATTTGTCATCTCTAGTATTTTCTTAATTCAATGATTTTCACGTACAACAGAACAGGACTTGCATTCCCTCACCGTTACAATCGCTATAAATGTGCAAATTTGGATACGATATGAATTTCCAATTGATTCATTCCTTGCCTAATAGCCTTAAGAATACATCTAATCAGACCTGACCTACATCACTTCCGGGGGTTAAAATACCATTTTAAAAAATTGACAAAATTTCGACACGTTTTTAGTTAGTTAAATTGCCGAAGAAATTGTGGTTAAAACTGGGCCTTTACAACACCTATACATAACAATAGCGATTAAATATGTCATAAATTAAACAGCATTTGGGCCTACCTGCCAATCCCCCATTTTGGCCATTACTGACATTCTTTCCTGGCTTCTTTCTCTATATGGCGGAACACTCTCCGCCTTATCTCATTGAACCACTGATCCCAAAGCCAATTTCTGCTTTACCTGAAAACGATCATCTCACCTGGTCCTAAAAACGGTATGCCACCTGGTGGCGCATGCGTACTGCACGGGACTGGAAACAGCGAAGATACTGAAATTAATAAACGCGTCATTTAAGTCATTGAACTGTCTTGATATTGACCATGTAAAAAACATTCGTAATGTTTTTTTTTTAATTGCCGGCAACAGGCCAATAAACAAATAAGCAAGCTAACAAACGCATAAATAAATGGCGCTAATTTGAGAAGTACGTAATGTAAATTCTATCAGTTTTACGTATAGCTTATTTGCATCATGTATCTGTGTTTTTGTTTTTTTATTATTTCTTTAAAAATAGTTTTTGCTGCTTGAGTATATATATAGTGACATTATTAAGATTGAAATCATAAGTGATTATAATAACTCTTTTATCCTCATTGTATCTGGATAATCACGATTACTGAACTTGAATTACAAATTGTTCAGTACCGGATTCGGCTACAGCCGTGTATAATGTATTTGAAGTCGAGTATTATACTTGTACATATACGTGAAGTATACATATATCCGATGGTATCTTTTATCTTTAAGATTTTACTCTGCAGAAGTTGCGCCTGTTTGTAATACGTGGGATTTGAGTTGAAGTTAATTGCGATTATTTAGGCCTAGTTTAAAAGACACTTCGCTGAACGTGGTAACGTCGTGTATATGACAGAAATGTGCTTTAAGAATACTCAAATGTTCCTCCAAAATGTATGATGAAAATATTTTCGAAAAAGTGGTGTCTTTCAGCAGTAGTACAGTACTGAAATGAACTGGTGTGGTTGAGGAAAACTTAAAAAAACGTACATAATCTTTTGGCTGGGCGCATACAGTTATTTAATGATACTAAATACTATTACTTCGGAGTTCCTTACTCCACGGTCCCAAACGGAGAGCAAGGCTGTGCCTAGTATAATCTTTGAAGAACATATCTCTGATCGCTGTCTCTAAATGTACATAATTACTGCGCCATATATTCACCACACATTTGATTAAAATTCTGTGTAAAAATTCAGTAAATGTGTTTTAACTGTTTTGCGTCTCTACAAATATTTTAGATATGTTTAAAATGTTTACTGTTACATCTTTCGCATTTTATAGGCAAAGCAGGAATTCATACGCTGTCTTATTTAAAATAGAATAACCTGGCATCTTGATTTAATGACATTAGAATACAAATTATAATTTTCACTGTTTTCAAGTCGTAATCTGGGACTATAGCAGTCCCGCTTAAAAAGCAGAATGTGGAATTCTGTCCAGCTAGAGTATAACTGCAATGTAATATACCGAAGTTTACGCAAAGCCCGACAAACATCTTATCATCATCCATCTGTCAACCAACCGCGTATCCAGGACAGGGTCACGGGGGCTGAACAATATCTTAGGAAGTATATTGGACACAAGACGTTGGGATCTCAAAACCGAGAGGTGTGAGTCAACAGTGATCCCTCTTTTATTATCGGATAAAAACAAATATGCAAGTCGGTTCATGAAATGCATCGCCTTATTTTTTTTCATATATATATTTTTTTTTGCCGTGAAGGTATAATACAATACTACATACACCAAGAGAACAGTATGCAATGATTCACAATTAGAACACATTAACTAAAATGCACTGAAATCCTGAGTCTGTTTATAAGTTATAAGTGGGCGTGCAACAAGACAAACGTTCCGTTAAATGTAGGCTTAATTATCAGTAGCACAGACACAAGAAAAAAAATGCGTTTAGTATTTTATGGAGTATACTGTGTTATTAGCATGTCTGTCGCCTGAAGTTCGTTGTAGTCTAAATTACAGGATAACTTAGAGTAAGATCATTTAAAAATGCATTGCCCTTTGTGCGAGTGCGTTGTCGTTGTTACAGGACATTAAAATAGCATAACAGCATTAACAGAATGTAAATGTGACATTTGTTTCATACAACAAAGTCACTTAACATGTAAGGGACATTTTTGTCCAGTTGCGCATAGAAACGGAACTACAAAAATGCATGAAGTACGTGCACGGGTCTTTAATATGAAAACGAAATGTTACAAGAAAACAGTGATGCGATAGATAAATTGAAGTTAAGATTTTCGGTCCCCACAAGGGGAAACTCGTGTTTATTAAATTTGTGACTACAATCAAAAACTCCAAATAAATGCCAAACGTCCTGCATTTTGTTTGGTTACTTATGGTTAAGGTCAGGGCTCGGTGGGGGTTAAGGTTGTCATTGTTGACATTAGGGATTTGCCCATAGAAATGAAGGGACGGTGCTCACAAACATATGGATTCAAACGTGTGTGGGTGTGTGTGTGTGTGTTAGAGAGTCACCGAGAGAGAGGGGGAGAGAGCAGACATATTCCACTCTTGTAACTAATAGAAACTGCATTCTTGCTGTTGTAATCTTTTAGAGTTAGTATCTTGAATTTTGGAGACATCACTAGTAAAATCTCGAGTATAAGTGGCGCTTGGCTAAGCAGAATATCTGTAATATGGAACAAAACATGTAAAGACACGATAAGGAAGCTCAGATATTGCGCACAGGAACTGTGCAGGCAGTGAATAAATTACGACTGTTAGCATGGACGGTAATCAAAACACTTTAATTTTATTTCCACTTAATCCGGGGTATACACACTGGATATCAAGATGCCGCCGCTCTAGTGAGATTTGTTCTTCAAATTTCATCCATTTTCAGTAACCGCTTATCCTATTCAGGGTCGCGGGAGTCCAGAGCCTTTGGGCGCAAGGTAGGGGACGTACACATCATCCATTCACTTTGGTAACTCCGAATATAGTCAGCATGTTTTCTGGATGACAGATGGAAATCATAATACCCAGAGGAAAGGCCACGATAACACAAATAAACTGGACCAGGGTGGAGACTCGAACGCTGATCCCAGAGGTGTGAGGCAACAGTACTAACCACTGCACCACCGTGCTGCAGCTGTTCAAGTTCACTTTAAGGAAAATACCCGAACCCTAGGGCGTTTCAGATAGGAACGGGTGCGAAAAATCCAACAGGTGTCTAAAGATATACTGTACTAATGCGCGAAATATATGTTGGCCGACTCGTTTACGTTCATTCTCTGTGAAGCGCAGAGAACTCATAATTGGTCGTTTGGTGCCATCTAGTGGCAACGCGGCATAATTATTCGAAAGAGAATTGTTTGTATTCATGGCCTTTTTAAAATTTCATTCTCATTTGAATAGTAAGTATATCATCTATCTATCTATCTATCTATCTATTCTGTCTGTCTGACTTTCTATCTATCTATCTATCTGTGATACATCTACTCTTAGTAAATTTACACTCTTGTGTCACCTATTTGGAATATTATGCTGCATGCGAATGTTAACAGGATACATTTCATGTCCAAAGGTGAGTCTAGAAATATCCAGAAATGTCCATAAGAATCCACAAAGCTTTATACGCCACTGGCTAAATGCATGTTTATTAACGCTGACCGAAATTTAGAGTTTGCTGCTAGTTTCAAGACTTATGTCTGGACTTTGACCAGTCAAATCACCCAAAGCGAGTGAGTCACCTTTTGTTAGCCTGACGGCATTTAGGAGTAACTTCCAAATTCAAAATGTGGTCCCGTTCACGCCTCAGCGTCCGTGGAAACGGATTCGCGACCTGTCATGTGTTCGGCAGTCACCTCGGTAGTTGGACGACCAAAACAAACCCGGCGTTTTTTTCAATAACCCTGGGTGATGTTAGAAGTGAAGTTGTTTCCACCCACCGTAATATAGTCCGAGTCAAACCTCCTTGTACACATGAATCAGCATTTGTTGTGCGTTAATCTAGGGGAAGCACATGTGGGTCTTACTGTGTCACTCCGTGATCCTTTAAGCTGACCGTCTGACCGTTTCACCGAGGAGCGAAGGAAATCGGTGAGATGGAATCTTTTTTAGTCAACTAATTACTTAACCAGTAACTCAATCATAAGCGTTTTTTTATCATTATTTTGATTTCTAATTCTTGTTGGTAAAATGTTTTCGGCGCGGTTTTCACAGCGTATATCACCGTGCCTTCGTACTTTATTACCATCCTCCCCAACAGCTGATCGTACAAATGGAATATAAAACGACAATGTCTGTGTACGGTCAGCGTCTTATACTTAAGTGATTTTACTTGGTTACTAGTTAAGTAACACTCTGTTCTGTAGGCCTGTACAATTAAACACGCAGTGTATATCTCTTTTTAGATCTTCAAGATGTCCACAGACTGGGCTGGGTATGGTTACGCTGCCCTTGTAGCTTCTGGGGGAGTATTTGGTTACGTCAAAGCAGGTACATCACATCATTTATTTTTTTAACCTATTTGTGCTGTTTGGCTGCGTGTTTCTTGCATTGATTAGGAAAGATGAGGAAAGCTGTTCTATCTTGGGGCTCCGGTAATCTTCCTGTGTCTCTGCGGCTATTCAGTCCGGTGTTGCCTTCCTCCCCCCCCAGGTAGCGTGCCCTCCCTGGCTGCAGGTCTTCTCTTTGGCAGCTTGGCTGGCGTTGGTGCCTACCAGATGTCTTGTGATTCAGGCAATATTTGGCTGTCCCTAGGTGGGTGGACTTGTGCTTGGGAAGACTCACTTTCAGGGAAAGACTATTAATTTCTTGTTATTGTCCTGAATAATTAGCATAATCACCTTCAAGTTCTTTCTTTAACAGCCACCTCAGGAACCCTGTCTGGAATCATGGGAATGCGTTTTCTAAAGTCCAGGAAGTTCATGCCTGCTGGACTCATAGCAGGAGTGAGGTAACGAACCTCTGTACTCGCAGCAGGTCGTCAGCTTGCTCTGTCTTCTCCGCGATGTTCACGAAGAGCTGTACTGATGCGTGCTGTACCACTGCACCTACAGTGAGACTTTGCCCAAATTCATGTAGCCAACAGTGTCCTCTAAAAATGCGATATGCCTTCTAGAGTAATTTACAAATAAAATATAGATTTCACCTATCCCGTCTTGATTTATGTGAAACACACAGATGTATGTACAGGTCAGTGCCAGCTTGGGGGTCATAGAGCAGGGTCAGCCAGTGTGCAGTGCCCCAGGAGTAACTGGGAGTTTTCTGATGTTGGGATTTGAACCAACAACCGTATCAGAGTGCAAACCCACTGAGTGACACACTGGCTTCCAAACATGATTACACCATGTCAAAATACAAGTCCACGGAGAGTATCTGAAGTATTTTGCAGTGTGCTGATGTTATGTAGTGTAGCTTTGTATATTTCCTGTAGCTAATGCTGTGACACTTTTTTTCCTTATGCAGTCTTCTGATGGTTGGAAGGCTTGGGGTGGCCCTGTTACAGAAGCCCCGTGAACCGTGACAGGGGCCAGTGAAGTCGTGTTTGCAGATCAGGATCTCTAGCATTACTTCAAATTATGGAAACTCTTTCTTTTGTAAAATAAAATGAATAAAATAATTTTAAAAGAGTATTGAAATTTTGTGAATATAACTTGAATTATGCATATGACATTGGGTCATTTCATATTTAAGTTAAACAGACCGTTTTGTTTCCCGGGTCAGATTTCACTTACATTTTTCTATAAACATAATTTGCTAACATTGTTCTAAAAGCTGTAAAACCCACATAAGACCCCCAGGAAAAGGCTAGAGATTCACTAGTCAACCAGTTTTTTCTCTTCCTGCACTTTTGTCTGCTAAGCCTGATAACTCTTGTTTATCTGCCTCTGCTGTGTTGATAAAGGTGTGGTGCTGGTCTCTCCTTAACCAAGGAAGCTCTGCCCACACCTAAACAGGGCTGCGTCTTCCGATAACAAATGATCTTAGTGAATAACGAACAGGATAAAAGATGTAGGTAAAGAATGAGTGAGTATCGTGAGTGTTTCCCAAAACCATTAGTCATCTGAGATTTAACAAACGATCTTTAAAGTGTCGTACTTTGGCTTCTCCCCAGTCACACCACCAAGAAAAGCCCAGGCTGTCAGTAATGGGAACATGTATTTCACTTGTCAGATATATGTTATATAGATGTTATATCAGACGTGCAAATGCAATAATAATAATAAATCTAAATACACAAAATTAAGACCAAAAGAAATGTACCTATTTGTAAAAAGTATACAATTGGGCTTAAAACTGATGTGGATTCCCTGCAAAAAGGAACAGGGGTGAGCAGCAATAGGAAAAGAAAACAACACTTCTCAAATGAAGAGGTAAGACATCTTAATAATGAGGTGTTCAACAATAAATGTTAATAAAACAATTACTGCAATGTTGAGCAGCATAGCACACAAGAATAAAAGCAGAGCAGGATTAAGGGGAAAATTTCAGAAACCCCCCCCGCCAAGGTCTTGTGTAGGCACTGGAATCAGATCTTCCACATGCCCATAGCACCCTCTACAGCAGAGTGTGTTCTTCGGTGTGTGGTGTTGTATCTCTCTTCAGCCAGGGTTTGGCCATTCAACACTGAAATCAGAAGGTTTTAGCTAAGAGGATGCCTGATGTCTCTCAATAGCCAACCACCAGGAAACTCACCATCCTTCGCCA
>JAODKC010000001.1:17230666-17243237 GCA_026777985.1 Mormyrops attenuatus
GGACTTTTGGTTTCCTGTCTGTCTCTGATCTCATCCACCCCCCCCCCCCTCCCCACACACACACACACACACACACAAAAACCTCTCAGTCTGAATCAGAAGGTCCTGCTAGAGCAGGAGTGTCTGAGGTTGGGGCACGAGAAGCTGAAGTCTGCTGACCAGCATCTGTTTTAGGTGCTGTGGCTCATCGACCCATATTGCTAAAGGCTGCAACAAGCTTGTGCAGTGTAAGGAGGGTGGCAGGGGCAAACATCTGTCAGCACTGCATCCAGGTCCCGTCCCATGGAAAGCTGATGTCCATGCGAGTACTGCAGACCATGGTGGGGAGCAACAGCCAGTGGAGGTCCCTCCATTCATGACATCTAAATGCACAGAAATCTGTGGGGGATTGAACACTTCAAAGTTATGTTCCAAAATCTGTCTTGTGCTGGTGCACCCTGCGGGACAAAGAGATCAAGCTATAAAGACCTATGCTATTCTTGATGAGCAAAGGAACAAGTCACTGGGCAGAACAGAATTCTTTGAGCATTTTGGGATCAAAGGACCAAGGTTTAGTTATACTCTTAAGACATGCTCAGGGGTAGTAGAGACGGCAGGGAGACGTGCTGACAATTTCATTATCGAACCACTAGATGGCAGCATGCGCATTTCCTTGCCTACTTTGATTGAATGCGATATGTTTCCAGATGACAGGTCTGAAATACCATCACCAGAGGTAGCCAAGCATTATCCTCACCTGGCGCATTTAGTGGGTAAAATACCAGCCTTGGATCCACAGGCATCTATATTACTTCTTATTGGAAGGAACCTAAACCAGGCACACAGGGTACAAAAACAATGTAATGGGCCTCTCAGAGCACCGTTTGCTCAGCAGCTTGATCTTGGATGGGTGATAATTGGAGATGTGTGTCTGGGAAGAGCACACAAAACAACTACTGTCAACATTTTCAGGACCAGTGTGCTGATGAGTGGGCGTCACTCCATCCTCAGCCCATGCATCAACAGTTTTGTTGTGACAGAGAAGATTGATGGTCATGTGCCTCCCCTCACTGTCTCTCATGGAGTCAGTCACAGCTATGATGTAGACAACTTGGAGAGAAATATGTTTCAAAGAACACAGCATGATGATAAACCCAGCATATCTGTTGAAGATGAGCTGTTCCTTGACCTCATGGACAAACAGATTTATATGGATGAAGCAAATGGCTGGGTAGCACCTTTGCCTTTCAAACCAAGCAGACCATACCTACCTAACAACAGACAACACGCCGCTAACCGTCTTGCGTCTTTAAGCCGCTTGCTGGAGAAGAAACAAAACATGGAGAGCACTTTAAATTCATGCAACAAATGTTTGACTTGGACCAAGCAGAGCCTGTACCAGCGCTGACTGCACAACAAGAATGCTGGTACTTACCAATATTCGGTGTCTACCACTCACAGAAAATGGACCAAATATATGTAGCATTTGATTCCAGTGCGGAGCTTGAAGGCATCTCCCTCAACGATGTTCTTCTCAAAGGGCCCAACATGAACAATACCTTACTGGGAATCCTCATACGCTTCCGCAAAGAGCCCGTAGCAGTGACTGCAGACGTTCAGCAAATGTTCTACTGCTTCATCGTCCACGAAGATCATCGTGATTTCCTCAGGTTTTTGTATGATTTGAGGATAATAACCCATGCAAACAAATTACAGAGTACCGCATGAAGGTGCATGTCTTTGGAAACTCTCCATCCCCTGCAGTAGCCATTTATGGCCTAAGAAGAGTGGCCCTGCTTGGAGAAAGGGAACATGGCACTGAAGCCAAACAGTTCATCATGAAGAACTTCTATGTTGATGATGGACTTGCTTCGTTCTGCACTGACAATGAGTGCATCGCTATCTTGAAAAGAGCCAAAGAAATGTTAGCGGAACCAAGCATCAAATTACACAAAATAGCCTCTAACAGCTGTGCAGTGATGGATGCCTTTCAACCTGAAGAGCGAACTAGACCTTTACTGGACTTGGAGTTGACTGTAGACCCTCTGCCACTGCAGCGCAGTCTAGGACTTATCTGGAATCTAGAATCAGATGCATTTACGTTCCGTGTGTCCAGGGAGAAAAGGCCATTCACTAGAAGAGGCATCTTGTCTACAGTTAACAGCCTTTATGATCCTCTGGGATTTGTGTCCCACCTGTAACCATCCAAGGAAAGGCTCTAGTCAGAGAGCTGACTGCTGAACAAGCTGAGTAGGATGCTCCTCTACCAGCACTGAAAGAGGAACAGTGGAGACTGTGGACTCACTGTGTGAGCTTGAACGGCTTCACATTTTTAGAGCACATTTTTTCCGCAAAGTTGATCACCATCGTTTCAGGGTTTAAAAAGGGTTGGACAGTTCTTAACCCGGTTACAATACTTTAACCAATCTTCTTAGTTGTTTTCTTTGCTTTTTTTTCTGCCCACCACCACCCCCCCTCTTCGGAGGACAACTTTATTTTACATTAAATTAAAGGTACAGTGTGACGTGTGGCCACTCCGAACTGACCTGTCCTAATACCGTGATTAAAAAAAGGGGGGGACACAGAAACAACAATCTTAATAATAACAGACATTAATTACCATGGGGAGAGAGGGGAAGAAAAAAAAAAGGTAAACAGAATTAATAATAAGAGTAATAATAAAGGTGGGAAGGAGGCAACAAAGTGTAGGGGAATACAGAATACAAACAACCATGAGAAACATAACACTCATTACAAGGACATCAAACAACAAAAGTTATAACAGCAACAATATCAACATCAATAATAATAATGTTACAAGTATGTATTATATATATGTAGCATATAGAGCCTCGGAGGCTCCCGGCACAAGGTAGAGAATAACCCATATTACTTAAAATTGAACTTTTGTAATTACTCATACATCAACCCATCCATCCTTGCATCTGTTCTAAAACCACCTATTTTGGACGAGGGGAGGACTGGGGTCTGTCCCAGGCGGCTAGTGGCCTAACCCCCCAAAAACCCCTAAAAACCTAACCCTAATCCCAAGACGGTGGAACTGCACATGCGCAGAAAGGCTCGATAGCATGGCTCGATAGGTAGCTCAACTCGTCAGAACACCGGCAAACACTTGTTGCGAGACCACACAACGAATCGATATTTTTAACTGAACTGAACATTTAAAATTCACAAACCACAGGGTTGCAGACTCTCACGCATCTGGCGCGACACTCACGCTTTCTGACACACAAGAAATCTGCAAATTTATATTATTACAATATAAAATTAAAATAAGCTGCATCAAAAGCGTTGGGTAGTTTAAACTCTCGGACTATTTACAGGGTAATAAAACTGTTGCATACATGTAAATACGTGTGCGGACTTCTATCGAATTGAAAATCTCTCTCCAGCCAGCTGACCAGAGTTGGTGACACTGAAACCAGTGATTCGATGATATCGGCGCACAGGTACGTGTGTAGCCCAGACGGGCCTAGTGGCCAAAAGCCACAAGATGGCGCCCGAGTCCCGCAGGGCTCGCAGACTGCAGCAGGCGAAGGACGGGCTCGTCTGATCGGGCAGGCGGCGATACCTCCAGTCAGAACTGGTGGACTGGCGCTGGAAGGAGGCGGGCGGATCGCCTGCTCCTGTACGGCGGACAGGAAAACGACATACGAATCGGGGAAGTTGGTTTATTTGGTACTTCACTGGACCGGCTTGTTTTCCAAACCGCGATATCAGAAGCCAAGGTTGGTATAATTGGATACAAACAATCCCGGATTGTGGATAAATGTAACCGTTTCAGCCGCAGGTCGCTGAGCATGCATTTCTAATTCCTTTAGATACTTGCATGGTGTCTTTCTCCCGCGGCAGGGAACATGACCCTGCTCCGCCGATGCCGCGTTTTCGTAATGCGCCGAAGCGCTGGGGTGTCCATTACACGTGCGCTTTAATATGTACCGCATGTATGGTTTATCATGTAGGGTTTCATTGTGTTTTGCTGCGGTGGAAATGGCGTGAATTGTGATTGTGTTTCTAAAACGAATTGCCTGCTCTGGTTCATGCAGGGAAAATGTGATTTTTTTTGTGAACAGCACGCCAGTACTTCTCCATTCGGTAAAAGGCTTGTAAAGCGGTGCTTTTTATGGATTATTACTTAGAATTGAGAGATTTGCATGGAAAGGGACTCGGCATTCAGGGCTGATTATGCGCACATTCCAGTCATGGATCCCGCGGTTCCTGCGATGCCATGGACTGAATATCCAATGTAGATCTTGTGTTTCTCTGTTTATTTAACCTGCCTGGGTTGTAGGGTGTCCATACAACCGCGCCGATCGGCTATTTACCTCTGCGCTTGTAAGCAGGGGTGGGTAAGATCCCACCAAGTAGGGTATACGGGGTGCGCAGGCGGGTTTTTCCCCCGAAGATGGTTTAAAAACCTTCTGCTGTCGTGTGTATCGAGGCAGTTGACCACAATGGATATGGCGTTGGAGTAACGATGAATGCACTGGGGACAAAGGCGGCTGGACAGCGTGCCAAATCGGGAGGGGGGCTGTCCGGTCCGGCCCCGAGCAATCAGCGTATGTGTTTAATGTGACACTGCGCCTTCCCTGAACTTCTGTCCGCAGCAGCCGGCCGGCCTCTAACTTACTCATGCGTGAGAAACTTTCAAAGGCTGCGTCTCATGTGGCCAATGTGCCAAAATCACCGATTCCAGAAAATGAAGTGTTTCCAGATGCCTCCCGTGGAGAGACGTTTAAATAACAAAAGGTGTTAATTCGTGAATCAGAAAAGGGGAAGTGTGCTGATGGAAGGGATTTCATTTTTCGGCGAAACCAAAATGAAACTTCCTCATCGGCGTGGGCGGATGTGTATGTTTATTTAATGTGGTTTAGTAATGGGACATCACCGGAGCGTGGCTGCATGGAGCACGCCCCTCCCACATTGCACGCTGCCTGGGGGGCCGGGCCTGCCCGGCATGATAGGGGAGAGACGGTCCGGCAAGATGGACCGACCGACTCAGCTGTGTTTACTCATTTTATTACCTACACCTCAACGAGGCTTCACAATAACTCGAAATAAAGGGACGATAAGGCAATTGTCGGTTATGAAAATCAAAATTAATCATCTCCTGTCCCTAGGCATACCTGACTATCAGTACTGGCAGTATACGTTCATCAGGATGTCTGTAGGTGTGCTGCTCTGTAAATTGCATAATCCTATTTAAAACACCTGATTATCATAAATGCTGCGACCAATAAAGTGACTTTGTTATGACGTGTCGCTGAGAAAATATTTTCTAGACATTCATTTGTAGCATAATCTGAAAAAGGAGGGGTAATACAATCGTGTTTTACTGGTGTTGACGGCTTTTATAATTCGGTCACTGGATGTTCCTCCGCACCCAAAAATATTATATTCCTCGGTTGGTGAGGGTGTAAAGGACGTGCGGACCGCGCCAGTTGCTCGCCGTTCTTTAGATCCCTCCCTGACCTTTCATATTCCCGAAATAACCGCGGAGAATTTAGGCGCCGGTGACTGACGTTTAACCGCACGCTGGAGCTGCCCTGCGCGCCCTATGTATAGGGCAGTGACACCATTCACTGTAATCCCCTCCATCCTATTAAGAGTCTGGAGGGTTAGTTTACATACGCTCACAGTCTGGGGAGCACCTCACGGACTGGTTGT
Organism: Mormyrops attenuatus; assembly: GCA_026777985.1. Lineage (NCBI taxonomy): Eukaryota > Metazoa > Chordata > Actinopteri > Osteoglossiformes > Mormyridae > Mormyrops > Mormyrops attenuatus. Next base: position 17,236,334 of record JAODKC010000001.1, read on the forward strand.
TTCCTAAGGACCTTCCAGGGTTGGGAGCTGAATCATTGTTTTTTCCGAAGTGACCTTTTCTCTGTCGGACCGTTAGGCTGCTTAGTTCCTGGGGTTGTAACTGGTGAGAGAGGTGACCCTTGCTTGAAGTGGTAGGAGGTTTTACATGCTAGGCATTTAATCTGTATTGTTAATGGCTTCCTTCATGCGCAAAGGGCGAATAAAGAAACTGCTGCTTATAACGGATACCATGTGATGTCAGTAGAAGCTGCAGGTCAGGTGACCTTTGTTTGACATAGGATGTGGGTAGACCCCGTGTGAGGTAGAATCGGTTGCTTTCGTAAGGACTGACAGCCCGGTGGAAAGGCGGGGTCACACAGCGGCCGCTGGTCTTGGTGTGAGCGCACTGAATGCACGCCGTGGTTCTGGGTGATGGGCGCCGTGTTACGTCTTCAGATGCCGGCCCCAGCATAGCAGAGAGCTCTTTGGCTTCTCATGTTGACCAACTCATTTTATCATATAAAATGGGACACTGTCTTCAGCGGGAAATTATGGTCTTCAAACATCTGGGTGCTTTCTCATGAAGCAGAGACTTGGTGTGTTGACCTGAGGTACCCTGTGTCCTGCCTGTGGACCCAAGAGCATATAGGTTGATAACCATGTTGGTTTATTTTGAGGAGAAATTTTTACATTAATTGGGCAGACTTGAATAATTTCAGAACTCGATGTACTAAAGCTGCCGATTGAAGTCAAGCTGAGTGATTAACAGCCTTCTGGTTCATCTGGAGATTCCTGTGGTAGGATCTGTGAATGATCTTCGGTCTGTAGTATCCTGTGGTATTTATCTGCTTGTAGATTTCTCTGGCAGGCTTTGCGGGCATGAGATGCTCCGCATTTAGCCGGCGCTGTCTTCTAGTAAACGGTACAGCTATTTTCAGATGTCACCCGCTGGGTTTCACTTCCGCACGTAAAAGCGTGTTTGGACTGGGTTGTTTTCACCGGTTCTTGTCGCTCAGAGCCGCTGTTTATTTTGGAGTGACCCGGTAACGTACTTGGCAGGTTTGCGGTTTATTGAGGTCTGCGTGTGAGACTTGTGTTTTGCTTCCGGACTCAGTTGAGGATATTGTATGTGCTCCTGGATGCTGGCCAGGCGATGCACTACCCAGTTCTGGGCCAGCCCCATCAGCGTCGACTGCAGCCGGTCATTCCTGTTCCGGTTGAAGTGGTCTCTTGTGTCTGTTTCCGTCACTTCGACCCCGGCCAGCCGCTTACGCTTGCGGCTGTGAGTTAGTGGGTTGCGAATTTGGGTTCGTGGTGTCCATGAAGACAGTGTCTTCTTTCACACTATGTCAGTGACGTTTTATTTGTTATACATGAGGAAAAAACAGGCTTTTCGAGTGATTCTTCTCCCTGAAAGCTGAAATAGATTTGCTTTTGTGACACATGGTACCTTTGTCTGTTTGAACAGGTAAACACTCCCTGCCGATGTCAAAGGTGGGTTTATGAGGTACCCATCTGCCATTCCTCGGCGGTTTGCCCTGTGAGGGAGTGGGTGAGGTGGTGGGGGCATGGCGTCTGAAAGCCTGCTCCCCGCCTCTCCGCAGCGCCGATGAAGGATTGATTAAAAGAGGCACTGCATTTTATTCTTGGCTCAGATTTCCCACAAAAGTGGCATCTTGCTTCATCAGTAAACATTGTGCTGGGGTGATTTATTTTGGGAGTGGTCTTCAATCGGAGCAGAGGGGAAAGTATTTGAAAGGTTAATGGGGTGGGGGGGGGGGCTGCTTCAGGGACACCAAGCTGAAAAAATGGGGGCCAAACCGTGAAAGGCAGGGGGTGGGGAAACGGTCCCAGGGAAATGGTGTCCAGGGGGTGCAGCGTTGCCAAAATGACTCTGTGGTAAACCATGGTATGTGGGCTCGCCAGTGACCCGTTTTTCACAAGGACACAAGTGACACGAAAACAGGATCTCTGAAAACATCCTTTTATTCATAGGAGCTGGGGGGGATGGGCTGCGGAGAATAAAAACCGATCATCAGCTGGAAAGAGGAAGACAAAGTGTGTTGACATTTGACGCTTTGGGGCGTTTGTTTCAGCAGGGGTTCCATCTGTCGCCGGGGTCTGTCTCTGTGGCCTGGAGTGCTTCCTGTTGTCAGCTAGGTTCACATTGACCATAATTATGCTCCTTTCTTCATGCCCCCCACTCCCGGTCTGAAATTTTAACCAACCGACACAAGTCAAGACATCAAACATAGAGACTGGCTTTTCTGGCCAGAGGGATTGGCGTAATGGAGCCAGCCTTGTTTATAGGTGTCAGGGATGGTTTCACCTCCAGTGTCAGCCTCAGAGCGCAGGCCACGATGATGTTTATGAGAGCTGGAAGTGAACAAGTTATTGGTGTGGAGTGCTGGACGGAGGGAGCTGTTTAAAAGGATGAGAAACAGAAGCAAAACTCCTTGGACTTTAGCTGCGCTAAACCTACATCTGTCTGTCTGTCTGTCTGTCTGTCTCTTTATCTGTCTATCTGAGGAGTAACCAACCAGAAAGTGCATCAGTGTCACAAGAGGTGTGTCAATGCAGTCAGAGGTGCGTTTTGACTGGTGCCACACAACACAGACCAGGCCGGCATGCCCTGTCTTGGGGCATGATTTTAGATATGAAGTCATGCGTACCAGTTACCGTGGGTGATCAATCGCCATGGAGCGTCATCATACTGGTGCGTTCATCTTTGGACCTGGTGTAAGCTGGCATTCGTGCATGCGAGCATCAGTCGAGTGACTGATGATGGGGTGGGAGGAAGTAGCAGTAATGGGGTAAGGTCTATTTTTAAGTTAAATTTTGAAGGCATGTGGAGGGGAAGGGAGCGGGTATGGTATGGCAAGTCAGGGATCCCAGGATGCGGGTGGGTTCTGAATCCAGCCTCGGTGCTGGTATCACCTCTGGCCCACTTGGACCTGGTCTGGGCCCTTGAGAGATGCACTTCTCTGTTTTTGAATGGGGTGTCAACATACAATGCATTGAAGTTAAATGACATCCCCCCTATATGTGAGGTGTGAGCCCCCAAAATAACTCTTATCCATTTGTGAGGTGTTACCGTCTTACATTGGGCTGCCCAAAGCCCTTAATAGTACTTAGAGCTTTAGTAGTAATAACCCTTCCCCACCATGTGTGCTGGAAGAAACCATTATTGCTTCAGTGACGGGGGTTTATTCTTAACACTGACAAGGACTGGAATATGCCATTTGTCACCAAGCTTAGGAAGTGGGAGCGTTGTCAGTTCTGCTGGTCTGTTTATACAACACAGTGGCTTTTCCTGTCATTCCCAGGCCTCCTCTCGCACCATGAGTCTCCCCCCAGCCGCCCAGCGGTAAGCAGGACGGACAAGAGATGGCCGACCGTGATGGCAGGGCTGAGGTGCCAGTTGCACCGGGCCAGACGTACATTGAGGTGGAGTATGACTACGAGTACACGGCCAAGGACAAGCTGGTGAGCATCCGGCAGGGCGAGTGCTACATGCTGGTGCGCAAGACCAACGACGACTGGTGGCAGGTGCGCAAGAACGAGGACGCCAAAGCATTCTATGTGCCGGCCCAGTATGTCCGTGAGGTCCGCAAGGCCTTGATGCCTCCCGGCAAGTCCCTGCACCCCGTGAGCCCGGGCCAACTCAAACCGGATGTCTTGGAGATCCGGCGGTCGGACGAAAATCTGAACAGGCCCCAGGAGATGTCCAGCTTCGGGCGGGCCGGGTGTGGCCGGCCCAGCCCACCGTCGCTGCACCGGGACACCAACCAGAACTTGGACGCCTTTGGCGGCGTGCCAGAGAGCGTCCAGAACAACAACCTGAACCAGTACACCGGGCCCAGCTTCATGTACATGCGGCCCGACTCGTCTAATGCCAGGGCTCCAGACTTTGGCCGCTCCCCCGTGCTGGTGAGGCGGATCCTGCTAGAGCAGGACGTGGATCGAGTGCCAGTGTTTAACGACCTCAATGCAGATGGCCCAGAGAAACTCAGGAATGACTCGGAGTCCGGGGATGACCTGAGCAGCAGCTCCACGGAGCCCATGCAGGTAGGAGCCCCCTCCCCCGCACCTTAGGTATGAGTTGCGTTACAGTCTGAAGTGAGGGAATTGCTTTTGGTTTGGGGGGGGGGGACTGTATTGATTGTTATGGAAGCTTGCTGGACTTCGAGGCGGGAATCATGAGCCATGATGTGTTTATGTGGCAGATGGTTCAGGTTTGAGCAGAGTGGATGAATTGGTGTGATCTAGCTACTCAATTCGTCCCCCCCCCCAAATGCAGGACAGCCTGTAGAGTCAAGCTGGGTCTGGGGAATGAGGGTAGACTGGATGCCATCCCGATCGTCACCCAATTTGGTCTCAGCACCCTTCCTGTGACTTCATCACTTCTCCTGCTGGGTATCATGGCTTTAATGGGGGGGCCGGACCTATTTTGTTGCTCATTGGTGGGTGCAGCTGGAGAGCTACCATCAACTGTGGGCGATGCGGTGAACGCTACAGTGCGTGCGGCTTACAGGAAGGAGTCTGGGGAGACTGGCCGGTCTGACTGGCTTTTCTAAAGCGGGAAGTGCCTTTCTGACCGGTTGATATTGGCGCTAAAGTTAACTTCGTCAGCAGTAAATGTCTGCAGACTTCTCCTAAATGCTTCGGCACAGAGTGGTGTGTTCCTGGCCTGGAGGGAAGTATCAGGCGCTCACAAACGATCGGTCGGTGTAGGTCAGAAATTAGCCTGCAAGTCTGAAGCCACCGTCATTGATGTGTTACCATACCGTCAGGGCATCTGCGTGACGTCCACGGTGTCCGTGAGAGACAGGCATTTTCTGTGAACTGTGTCCTTCACAGCACACTCACATCGCCACCCACTCCGACTAAGAAGCCTTGTAGTTCCCACCCCTCTGGAAATGAGGCTTATTTGTCATATGGGGGCAATCATAGGGACCCTCTATCATCTGAGAAGGGTGGGGCTGCATGCAAAAGTTTAATTGTTTAATTGAGTGTTGAGTGGTTCTTGTGCAGGTTGTCGGTTTTATATCACTGCCCCCCCACAATCTAGGAGGATTATTTGCCACCCTGGAGTGCCCCCACCAACCCCCATTGGAGTCCTGTGATTAAATCTGACTTATATAGGGCTTGCCAGGGCCTTTGGGGGAGGGAACGTCTGTTTTTCGGTGGGGATTTAGGTAATCCTGTTTGGATCAATCGACCCAAGCCCCCAGTGTGCGGGGGGAATGGGGGGGGTCCTGAGATAAAGGACAGGCCGTAGGTCACGCACTTGGAGGCCGTGTGTGTGTGTGTGTGTGTGTGTGTGTGGGTGTGGGTGTGGGTGTGGGGGCATGCAGCCAGGTGAGTGCTGGGCTCTGAGCTAGTAGCTTTGCTGACACTCGGTCACTTGGGCACCTCACACACACTCACACAGTGGGCCAGTCCAGGTTATCAGGGACACCGTGTACCTGGATGAGAAGGTGAGCTCCATCTAGAGCTGCTCGATTATGGCAAAAATCATAATCACAGTTATTTTGACCAGTATTGAGATCATGATTATCTACCACGATTATTTCCCACAATTACTCTTGACTGCAGAAACATTGTATTTATTGAATCTTAATAATGAATCTTATACACTTACATTGAAATTGAATTGAATGAAAATCACAATTTTAATAAGATAACATATGTTGGACTTGCACAAATATATATTTTAAATGAATAAATAAATTATACTGAATTGAACTGTTCTCTGAGGTTCAAAAACGCTAAACTTGATTCCCCCCCCCCCAGCTATACATATTAGAGTCCACCACTTAGTCCACTGATATAAAAAGTGCACCTTAAAGATTTTTAGCAAGAAAAACTAGTCTGTTCACATGATCTGGCTTCAGTGGTGCACGATGACACGAGACAATATTTCCAGCTGTGCTGAAGACTCTCTCTTCCTAAATAATATGTGATGGCATCCGCTGTATCTCTGTGTTTTTGAGAACTTGATGGATATGCGGTTACATTATAGAAGGTGTCCTTAATGAATAATTGCGTTTCAATATGAGTTGATGAGTTTGCTTTCTGTTCACGTACTGTTTGGTAACAGACCACTTTATAAGCTTTAAGTAGTGAAATAAATTGGTCGTGTTGCCTTGTGGTGTAGACACAGCTTTGCAACATATTCTGCAAATTATTTGCTGCTGTTCTTGGTCCGATTCGTTGAAACCAAAATGATTCCAAATAACTGATGTGCGTTTACCTCTTGTCAACCAAAGCTACCCGTCCTGCCTTTTCGACCGTGAACGCGTTTTGACTGCTGTGCTGTAGGGAATTCGCTAACAACGTTTAGGGAGGGGCAAAGCGCACCGCTGAAATATCAGTGTGCCGATCTGGATTTATTGCACAAAAATAAAGTAGGACATCATTTCAATATGAGATGCAAACAAATATTGTTTTTCTTGATTACCATTTTTTCATAATCGTGGGAAGCCATAATTGTAATCGTGATACAAATTTGATTATTTGGCCAGCTTATAGCTCCACCCCTCATTTCTGGTGACTCTTGTTTTTCTCGCCATTCCGTGTTGACCTTTCTGACAGACGGCGTTAATCCGTGGGCGTGGTCTTGCCGCGAGTGCGATGGGGCTCCCATGGGGAGCCATTGGCGCATCACGCCCTCACCGGAGTGTGGCAGTGATGGGTACACGGTTCTGGCTGACAGGCAGTGGCCAGGGTGCTGTCTGTTGCTGCCACGCGAAGAAGCCGCCCTCTCCGGCTCGGTTACAGGACGGTGAAGGCGCCTGGTGGTGTTGTGTTTCTGAGTCTTTATTGTATTTTGTTTTGCATGCAAACTTGAGGATGATCTGCGTGTGTTGGGGTGGGGGGGGGACACCAGTGGCCTGTACTACGAAGCGGGGTTACTGTCTTA
>JAODKC010000001.1:17253848-17272651 GCA_026777985.1 Mormyrops attenuatus
CATTCCCTGGGATTACAGTCGCTCTGTAAACTTCCTGCCTTTAAGTTGATTACCCGCCGCATCACCGCCTGCCTTTAATTACTCTGCAGAAACAGGGTCCGCTGGGCAGCTCTGCTGCGCCGCGTAAACGCGGTTTAGAGTGCTGGCCTGAACCTCATGCTTTCATGTATACGTATTCACACGTCATCAGCGTTCAGTCATTACTGGGTCTTCATACTTGCTAATAATCGGAAGCTGTACTGTGCTATTATAAGTTTTGCTACAGGTGGCACTGCTGAGCTGAAAGTTGGTCATTGGAGGGATGGACACAGGCGGCCTTTTTGTAAGGTGTCTGGTACCTTTTGGGTTTAGGGTTGGGGGGGGGGGGGGGGGGTTGCACCATGTCTTTATACATAGCTGTCTGTAAACACTGGGGAGTGTCTGCTAAGTAATTAAAACTGAATTATATTTAGGTTGCGGGGTGCAGACCGTCCTGGTTCTGACTGGAAAAGCCCTGGTGAATTTGGCTAATCAGCTGCAGCAACCATGCCTTTGGAGTTGAGGAAGATTACCTGTTACCTGTGAGCTTACCCATCAAGCATACGGAGGCAAGCTGGAAAGGGTTAATTGGGGAAATAAAGGGGTCGGTTCGGTGGCTTTAGAGTAAGTCAGCCTGTGTGTGGTCGCTCCAGCAGGGGGGAGCACATGGTGGTGCTGGTGGGGGTGTGATGCATCTTCCTTCCCTGCCTTCTGTTTCGTTTGAGTGCTCTGCACTGGGGCTGTTTTGGCAGCTCAGGGGATCCGGAAGGCGGGAACCCCCCCACCAGTGACAGCAGCTGCCTCAGGTCCTCCTTCCGTCCTGCCAGGAGGTCTCGCCTGGGTTTCGGGGAGAGCAGTTGTGTCTCCTGCTGGGAGGTGCCATGGAGCGATTTCCTGGCCGTGCCACACTACGTCCCACCGTGTTTCAATGTCCCGTGCATTTACCAGGGGGTGTCGCAGGGCCTTGGGTCACTGGGGGAATTCCCATAATATATTGTCACCAGGGGCCGACCTGACCTACCAGATTAGAGCCCATCCAACAGGCTGTAATGAAGAATAGCAGCCCCCCCCGTCCCCCAGGTCTGCTTTGAATACCCCCCCGTTCCACTCCCCATAGCTTGGTGCAGCAGCAGGAGATGGGCTCCACAGGTAGCACTCCATGGGACTGAAACCAGCCTTGGCCATGTTCTGAGGTGGACTTCCATGGGGACGGTATCTTAGCGACCATCTCCAAGGCAATGCATTGCTGCCTCAGGTCATTTCAGGACCCTTCGGAGATGATGTCATGTAGCTTGGGTGGTGTCTGTATGAACTCTCCACCCACTCTGTCTCGCTTAGGTCTCCTCATCCTCACCAGTTGGGCGGGCGTGGTAATATTTTCCTGAAGTTTCTGTCAGTGAAATTGGCCTGAACTAAGGCCACATTCCTGGCTGAAGAGGGTAGATGTCATGGTGTCAGAAAAGGAGTTGTGTGCCCCCCCCCATTCTCCTGACAGAAAGGTTCTTCATAGAGCAGTGTTGTTCTCAACCCAGTCATCAGGATCCCCCAGAGTGTCTTTATTTTGCTCCTCCCAGCCCCCTACACACCTGAACCAGGTATTTGGTTTTCTTGATTGTTAGGTTCAGGTCTGGGTTGTGTGTCCGGCTCCTTGAGTCTGCTGCCACTGACCCCTGCTACCCCCTCTGGTTCAGCCTGCTCTTCTTCGGTTTATTCCAGCAATGGTGGTTGCATAACCAAGGGACCCAGATAAGCGTCCTGCATTTCCCTGAGTGATTTGTGCTGAAGCGGCTCCATTCCAAAAGTGGGTCTATTCTAAAAGCAGTCAGCTTCTGCTGTGTTAGTCTGAAATATTTTGCATGTAGCTGGAGGGTGAAGTGTCCATGTTTTGGATTTGGGCCACGGATTCTCCTGCTCTGGCTGTTCTTTGGCATTCAGACCACAGAAAATGAGGGAATGTGTTGGGCTCCAGGTGACTTCTGACCTCTATATGGGCAGACACACGACCACCACTACCATCAGTTTCCAAATTTTTTTCCATGAGTTCTCTTACTGACACCTAGAGGCCATTGAAAAGAATTACACTGTCACTTTCTGTCATGGTGCATTATGGGGCAAATACAGGACTTTCTTCAAGTTGTCCCAGATAAGTTTTGAAAAGTATTATGCCACTGTGGTAACAGCACAATGATCTACCTCATAACATTGAGATACCTGTGATATGATGGGTTTATGGTCAAAAAAGGTCAAATGCATAGCCTAGTACTCTGGGCATGGTGGGGCTGTCATCTCCAGGAAATGCACGCAGCTTGCCATGGTAGCTTGCCATATCGCAATGCACCCTGTGGCCCACTTTCGCGATTCCTTTGCGGTGCCATTTTAATTTTTACTTCCTGCCTGGGAGCTGTACATGAGTCATTTCGTGTCTCGAAAGCTTTACTTCACCAATATAGACCCACTTTCGGTGTCAAGCTGCTTGACAGAAATGGTGGCATCGGGGTGACAATACACAATGATACCAGGCCCTAGAGTCCAGCGGGTTAAAACGCTGTGCCTGTAACAAGAAGGTCGCTGATTCAAATCCCAGGGTCCGCAGAGTGATTTCACTGCCAAGCCCCCTGACCAAGGCTCTAACCCTTAATCGCTCCTGGGACTGTCTGACCCTGCCTTCTCAAACTGTATGTTATTTTGCACAAAAGCATCTCCTAAGTAAGTAAAATATAAATCTGTGTTGATTTTGTCGTTCCTCCTCTGACACCCTGTTGGTGCATGCGTGGCCAGGGGGCGCTGTTTCCCTGGTGGGTGAGGGAAGCTTCTATCTAGCTAGCATCTGGTCGCGGAGCCCAGTGCTTGGAGCCACAACGGCATGAATAAACCATTGGCAAGGCTTGAAATAACACCTCATGAGTAACGAGGCTTGGAAATGTTCTGATCTGTTGGCGCCGGTCGAGTTGTCCCCTGAGCTAACGGCTAATTTATCATGGAGCCCCAGGGTCCGGTTTGACCCAATCCCACTTCTCTGAGCTCCTCCCCTTTGGGCCCCCAGTGTAAGGTACTCTCCCTCCCAACTCTTTCTCCTGACCCAGCGATGGATGTCCGGTTTCAATGATATTTTTAGGCCATTTGTTTGATAAGCTGCTGGTACCTCACCATTGGCTTCAGACTGACCGATACTGTGCCTTTAAGACCAGCTATAAATAAATGCAGTATCCATGGCATTAATGGCGTGAGGTTATGCAGCCACACAGTACACAGTATCTCGTCAGGTGCTGCAGTGAGGTGCAGTGCACGCTTTCGGCCATCGGGGGACATTGATTGGTGTTGCTTCCAGGTGTTACACATAGCTTTTTTAATTTCCAGGGTTAATTTCTTACATAGGTCACGTGCAAAAAAAAGTGAAGCCCATCACTAAAACATTTTATGTTTCTGTTTTTAATTACACTGAAAATTCTACAAATGAGCCAGTCTCTTGTGTTTATTCCTGGGGGTTGAACTGGCATTTTTGGGCCCGTGCGTTATTAATGAGGCAGCCTGAAGTGGGAGATCAGGTTACACTGTGGGTTTGATAGCTCGAGGCTGGCTGCCTATGGGTCTTGTCTCTAGCCTGTTGCTCCCAGAGCCTTGATTACAGGTTGAGTTTGTGAGTGTGTGTGTGTGTGTGTGAGAGAGAGAGAGTGCAGGTATACTCTGACTCTGTCACTGAGTCAAGTTATTCCAAAACGGAACATCTTTCTGGTATAGGTGTCCTACAGGTTTGAAATAGGCTTCCTGTAGCCCTTTCACACCAGGGCCGATGCCCGCGCTGAGCCTAAATTCTGGCCTGGTTGTTGCATTCACACCAAAAGTAAAAGTGGTGCCGAGCCGATGTATCCCGGCCAGAGCTCGTTTTTCTTGCCCCAGTAGACTGCTGGGCCGGAGTTGGGAGCGTGTGACGTCAGGAGGCAGGGCTAGAGTCGTCAGAGCGGGAAGCGAATGTTTACGAAGCAATGCGGAGGGAATTGAAGAAGGTAGGAGTTATCAGAATAACGGAGCAAGCCGTGAACAAGATTAAAAAATAAAAATTAATACAGGAAGTCGAAAAGAGAGAAATAAAAACAGTGCTGGCTGCCCTAAAAACAAATATTATGGAAACAGACCTGTTAATCAATAACCAGATGACTGGAGCATTGAACTCCATGACCACGTTGGAGGAATCGGGTAAGTTGTTATTGTTGTGTTTGCTTATAATGTGACTAAACATTAATTATGTTTGGTGTATGTCGGATGCCTTCCAAGGATCTGTCAAACAGAATAGCATATTGTTAAACACTTAGTTGTGTTTTGTATGTTGGACGTATGTTGTAACTAAGCCTGCTTTATTTTTAAACATTTTTGTACAGCCAACACATTTTTCTAACGACAACTTAGCTAACTAATAAGTTACCACTAGAACTTGACTTCGGCGTACCAGGTAGTGATGCACAACGTACAGCTATCTGCTTTGTTACAGCAATGAAAATAACACTTTCCAAGTGATAATTTAAGTGAAATTTACCTATTGTGTCTTTTTTTGTGCTTGTTTTAACACAGGTGAAGAGAATGCAGACAATCAGGAGCATCGCTTTTTATATTTACTTATTCTATGTGAAAGATTTATTTGTAAATAGTTTGCCAAAATGTTTCGTTCTTTTCTTGTCTATACTCTCCCGATTAAAGTGGTCCATCAATGCATATTGTGCAGTAGTTCCTTCAGCGCCCCGTACTTATATGTGCATTTGTCTGATTTGACGACAAATCACTGTGCGTTGTAAAAAATTAAATATAAGCCGTAAATTCAAAAAAGTCTTTCGTTCATCGCACCTTGCATGGTACTCCATTTTTGTCTTCACTTCCGAAACTGTACTCCTCCGACAATAACACGTACACATGGATGTCATCGTTCTACCCTTTCGGCACCAAGTGCAGTATGAATGGAAGACTGTTTTTGGTGAAGCCGATGTGAGCTCCAGCCCAGTTCTGGCCGAGCACCGACACCGGCTCTGGTGAGGGATTGGTGTGAAATAGCTAATGGTCAGCTCAACCAGCTTGTATCTTTTATTTTTTAATTTTTTTTTTTAGGGGCTTGAATAGTTGGGCTTGAATAAACAGATGTGCTGTATGAGTATGGCTGCTGGTTCCGTTCCTAACAAGATGGGTTTGCAGTAGATCAGCTCCTCAAAATACTTTTTCAACTGGGATTCCTTAGAAACTGAAAGTCTGAATTAGATCCAGGATGGCAGCCTGATGTGGTGGCAGGTGCTGGGCAAGGGTCAGGTTCTGTCAGTCATCGTGACCCTAGTGGCTTTCCATTGTAACTGCATTGTCTGCATGTTTCAGTATTGTGTGTGTGTGTGTGTGTGTGTGTGTGTGTGTGCGCGCGCGCGGCTGGGGGTGGGAGAGCGCTCCAGCTGTGATCTCCCGCTGACGGGCTACCTGTCTCCCTGTGAGGGTGCCGGTGTGAGATTGGGGGGGTGGCAGCACCCCTCAGTGGTCCCTCACAACGTTCAACACGTTCAAGGGGTGCCAGAAGAGCAGCAATGTCATGTTTGCCAGTGGTAAACCCTCCCCACTCGGGATGCAGTCGCGGTCTGCTTTGCTGGTAGCGCTCCGGTCCTTCCCGAATGTGGGACACCCCAGGTGTCTGCGCAGCTCGTCAAATGGATGTCTGCTTCCGTAGCTAGGTTACTATCAGGAGTAAGTATGCTTCTCTGTATCGTCATGGTTACTGAGTTGCTGTTTGTGCAGCTTTCCTGTTTGCCTGGTGAACCACGTTTGCTTGTGATTATTTTCAGCAGCTTTGCATCTTGTATTATGTGTCTTGTATGAATATTCTTATGCTTCATAAAGTTTGGTTGGTTGGGGGGGGGGTGCAGGCAGCGTGTTCAGTGCTCAGCTTTGACAAGGCATAGACATTTCCAGTAAGCGCATTGGGTGGATGGATAGACGGATGGATGGATAGGTGAAATTAGGGGACCAGAATAGTTTACCTACCGGAGGATGACGACATTGAATGCAAGTCAGGTAAAGAGCCTCACAAATCATGGTAGCTGAGTCCTTGGTTAGCCTTGACCTGCCAGGAGAACATTGATTGTGGCAGATTCTCATTGATTCGTTGTGAAAGGATGAGAGACTCTCGTGTCTGTGGACATTAAGCCTGGCAGCACAGTTTAAGTTGGAGTTAACTCTGAGCACCTTTTTTCATGTAATTAGAACACAAATGAGGTGCGGTGACCATCTGCGTCCGTGCGTCTACAGATTCTCTCTGCAGACGTTAAGTTACCCGTGGATGGGGACAGAATGCTTGGCGGATGTACAGAGTCACACTGGGCACAGTGTTCATCTTTGCATATTAACACACACGGTGCTGAGAGATTATCCCTGACCTTAAAAGAAAAACACCCTCCATTTTCCAGGGTTTTAGTGAAATGCCCTGTTTTATTTGCTTTAATTGTGTGTGTGTGTGTGTGTGTGTGTGTGTGCGCGTGCGCGCGCTGACTTGCATGGCCCCACTCTCGCCGTGCCAGCATATTACATCCTCCCTCATACCAGAGCCCAAAAGGAAACGCCATCTGTTTCCAACATGCCGTGACGCTGTCCTCGGTCTCGTCGGGCCGCCCCGCACTCCCCCATCTGCAGCAGGAAGATACTTTGCTTCATCCCGCACCCGTCAGGGAATGGTTAGGGCTATGGGTATGGCCTGATCATGGCTGTCACTAGGAGTGGGGGGCGTGGTCAGAGTTGACAAGGGTCCTGATTGGTGGTAGCTGGAACTGTTCCATCCAGTGGAACTCATCTCTGGGGTAATGGGCTGGGATGGGGTCGTGGCCTGATTGGACAAGGCTACTGAAAAAAAATGGACCGTTGTACATGTTTTTTTTTTTTTTTTTTTAATTATCGTTTGGCATGTTCCCTGTCTATCTATGGAAGTAAACACTTAATAATTATATCCACAGTAGGCAACCCTGGTCCTGCAGTGCCAGTATCAAGCAGGTTTACTGTCCTGCCTGACGAGTTACTGTCTGCCTGAGATCAGGTGTGGCTCATTAGAGACCAGGTAGTATAGAACATTTGCTGGAACGTTCAGGGTTGCCTACCCCGATTATATGAATTCATATAAGATAGTTAGTTAGTTATTTTTCAGTGACCATTATAACTGTGTTATTTAGCAATTTGCTAAATTAAGTCCACCATTGCCTCACTCAAGTGTAACAACAGCCTAACTGCACTGCACACAGCCCAACTGTGTATGTGACTCAGTCTAACTCAGCGGGTTTGTTGTGGGAAGTGAGTCTCTCTCGCTGTGTGAGTCCCTTTCACATACAAAACCCATTATTGTATCAGGTAAAAACCACAGGGGATGGAAAAATTTTCATTTCTACTCAAGTCTTCCACAACGATAAAATAACAGGTGTTGTGCGCTCCCAACTGATATCAATGTAGTGAAAATAGGGGGGGAAGAAGCCCCCCCACTTTGTATATAGTGTGTAATATGTATGTGTGTGTGTGTGTGTGTGTGTTTGTATGCGGGTTTCAGTGTGTTTATGAATGGGGTATTAGCGAGAATAGAGATGTGTTTTTCTTTGACAATGTAATATAGCCTGTTAGTGTCGTTAAGCAGTTGATTTCCATAATGGTGGGAATCTGGCTTCCTGGGCTAGTCACCAAGGCATTGAATTCGATGAATTGGTTGCATGATTAGATGGTTTTTTTTGGCGTGGTGCCCCCCACCCCGATGTTGAGACTTTGGGGCCAATGCCTCACAGCCCATTTGTCCTGATCCTGTCATGAGCCGTGCAGCTGTGACGCCCCCCCCCCAGCTCTTGGAAGGTGGAGTTAGGGCTGTTCTTTTTTATCCTCCCTTTCCTACACCTGTTATTGCGCTCTCCATTCCCATCAGCAGCATGAAAGCCGCACCCCAATTTCTTGTAGTAACAGGCTGTTTTCTCAGTTTCTGTGGTGTGGGGGCTGACGCTGACTTCACCCCCCCAAAGTGAAATCAGGTGTTGTTCGGCCGTGGCCTGCTGAAAATGGAGAGTGTGCTTGCGGCCAGGCTGAGTGAGCTGGTGCCGAACCGGTCTGAGTCTGACCTTTCCCCAGTGCGTCGGCTTTAGGCTGGGAGGAGGGAGAGTGACATCATTGTTACAGACCTGAATGTATGACCTGAAGGTTGTTGGTGGACCGAGGTGGGTAGTTTTGGGTGGATGCAGTAGCTGTTCTTGGGGATTTGACCCAGTGCTTTTTCTTCTCTCAGACGGTGTCCCCCATGGGGGCGGGCATGGCTGAGTCTCCGGTCTACACCAACCTTCAGGAGCTGAAGATCTCTCAGTCCAGCTTGCCCCCACAACCCTCGAGCTCGCCGATACATGCGCTTGGTGACTGGGAGACCCACCGCGACGTCAGTGGCCGCAACTTCTACTTCAACCGCGCCACGCAGGAGCGGACGTGGAAACCGCCTCGTGCCCGTGACGCCACCAGCAGTGGGCAGGCCGAGACCCCAGGCTCCGCCAGAGACGTCGAGGTACAAACCAGACTGACGGGCCTCTCAGGCGGGCAGGTCCTGCGTGAAGCTACCTCTTGGGATTAGTGTACTGTTAGTGAGCCCTAATGTTTTATTAAGGAAGTGAACCTAGTGAAATGAGTGATCCTAGATCAGCTTGATCAGTCATTTCTTTCCCTGGAGGAAGAAATGCGCTCGAAAAAGGACATGGAATTGAGATATAACATTCTTGTTTTTAAGCAGTCAGATGCAACCTTCCTGGTCCCAAATACTCTGTCTCTAGTATGATATAAAGATGACCAAATGGTGCCACACTGCCCCCTTGTGTTCAGATTCTAATATCACAAGTGTGAGATGTCATTTGTATGTGCCTTTTGTAGCTGCATGTATCATTAAAATGCAAATTTGTTTTTTCTTCCTGTCATAGGTAGGCCTCCCTTCTGATTTCCAGTTGCATTTTTAATAAAAGCCCATTTAGTTTTGCTATCTCTCCCACCCAAGGTTTATTCTTGATAAACATACCTTATCTACCACCAGCTACAATCTGCTGCTTGTTGTGCTGTTTCTCATGTTTTTATCGCTACACCGCCCTCCCCCCACAAGTGGAATTGCATTTACCAGGATTTGACTCGCACGCCAAATCAAATTCCGGCCTTTATAAAACCTATACACTTCTAATATGTTTTTATTTGTAATATATAAGGGCATGTAGTTTGAGTATGTGTGCACGGGTCCTGCCCCTAACCTTTCCAAAAACTGTGGAGAAGGTCAATAAATTCCTATCTTAGGGTTTGCACACTGTTTGAGTACCGAGCTATCGAGCCCTCGGCTTCTGAAATTCAGCTCAGCACAGCAACGTGTCAGCAATGGACTCTGCTGGTGTCCCAAATAGAAGGCTGGGGCATTGTGGGTAATTAGCATTTTAGCATCTGCTCTCCCTTCATCTGCAACTCCTGACTCCTTTCTGGCACCTTCCATGCCTGCTTATCCAGTACCGCTACATGATGGGCTTCTAATTTAATCGCGGTGACTGAGCGTTGGTGTCTGGACTGTGCTGTCAGGTTTCTTATGGCTGCGTTTCTTCAGCTGATGTTGGACTGAAATCTTCTGTTGAGTTGTTTATTGCTTTTGTTCTTTTGTCCTACCCATCCTCCTTTCCTTGACCCCCCCCCCCCCAAAATGTGCCCCCCAGCCTCTGTCCTTGGAGGAAAACTGCTACAGTACACATTCCAGCCAGTCAGACAGCCAGTATGGGTCACCCCCCTGTGGCTGGTTCGAGTTGCTGGATGAGCATGGACACACTCTGTATGTCTCTGAATACACCAATGAGAAGGTATTGGGCATTGTATCACGTGTTCCTTCGCATTCTCCTGCTCCTGTTTGACTTGGGCGTGGGTGGGAGTGCAGGACCCATGTTTGTCTCACTGTAAATTACTGTTAACCCTCAATATGTTGACCCCCAACCCCGCCCTGCCACTGCTCAGTTATTTTTTTGATTATGTCCTAGCTGTGCCCCCCCCAGTGCTATCAAAGGCTATAGTGTTGGGCAAATTTATCCCATCATTAGACAGACAGAATAGGTGATATATTTAAAACTGCATGTTCTCTGTTTTAGGTGTCTCGGGTGAGTCTAGTTTTTGTTTGGTAGCTGCCATTAATGGATTTGGCCTTGGTGTGTCTGAATAAACATTTGGTCAAATGGACCAGATCCTGTACACTCTATGTTGCTAGGACTTTGACGTCTGTGTCTGTGTCTCAGTGGATAAAGCATATGGACGACCGAGGCCGGCCGTACTACTACAGCGCCGATGGCTCCAGGTCCGAGTGGGAGCTGCCCAAAGTAGGTCGACCCACCCGCCAACGAGACAGAAAGCCACACCTGTGTTGTGATGTGCTTTATGCAAAGCAGCTTGTTTAAGAGCGAGTTCGACGGTGTTATTTTTAGATAGGCAGCCGGGGGGCGGGAGTGAGCCTCTTTCACTTCCCCTGGCTTTGCTTGTGCAGACAGATATTTCCTGTGTCTGGTCTGCAAACACGGCCTTTTCCAAATGGCTGTTTCAGCTGTTTATCATGCTCCAGTATCACAGTCCTGATCAAAAACATAGGATTCATGTCAGAGTGACATACATTTGTACTAGAGGAAATTCATTATAGTCACAGCAGTATATATTTGATCAAAAAGGCATTCATGGATGAATGTATTGGACAGTTTTTAAAAGCAACCATCAAGCTGGGGTATCTGAGGTCAGTGTTACATAAAGAAATTTTTACTTCAGCACTTAATGTGGGGCAGTAGCTTGTCCTGAGGTGGCCTCATCATCTCCTATGGTGTTACCCGGTCTGTTTGGCTAATCCACTGATCCTGATGAGGATTAGGACCATGTAACAGTCTCACTTTTCTGTTTACCTTTCTCGGTGCTGCCCATCTTGTTTATGGAGATGAGGACATGCATTGGCGTTCCCAATCCTCCCATTCCGACTGGATGGTGCCATGCCAAGGCCTTCTCATTTCACACTCTCTCTATCTTCTTCTTCACAGTACAGAGCCTCCCCTCCACAGCCCATGGACTTGGCCAAGAGCCACAGTCTGGACCGGAAGCAGCCTGACCCCATTGTATTGACCAAGTGGAGGCACAGTACCTGCATGTTGGACCTTAATGACAAGGTGTGACATTTGATTAATATCACTGCTGTCTCCCTCCAAGCTCAGACTACCTCCTTAAGGTGGGGGGGAGGCTACCCCTTTCACAGCAGTTTGAACCCTGAAAAGAGGCCTAAATAACCTGCATTTGAGGACCCTGGAAACCACCCTTAGTTATCGATGCAAATGCTTTGGCCCCAGTAGCAGTCTAAACAAACGGTACCAGATAGTTCGTGGTCAGAGCAGGTCGCCATTGTCTAGTATAAATGACTTATGTTAGAAGAGCGGAATCTGAAGCTGAAGGAAGCTTTCAACTTGGTTGGCAGCTAATTCGGTCACCCTTTCAGATGTTATTTAGAGTTGAAGTAGTGACCGTTTCGGCTGTTTTTCCAGTCACATGACCAACTAGCATGTTGAGCCGTGTAGAGGTCGAACCAGGCAGGAAAAGCCAGGTTTGTCTCATTCTGCTTGTGTTTTGCTCCACTTGTCCATTCGGGAACCTGCAAATAGAACATTCTTGCCATGTCGACACTCTACACACTATGCACGAAATGGTAATTGCCTTCTAATGCCAATTGAAGCAGACTGGCCTTCAGGAAGTTCAGTAAATTTCCCGGTGGGCCGGTTGACAAAATATAGCAAGGGTGACTCCCCAAGCCTCCCCACCCCAATCATTCTAGAAAGAGGTGATTGTTTTGTGAATGTCATTGAAATCTGTACTAGTTTAAGAGCTGGTCCTGGATGCTAGTGATTTGTTTCTGCCCAGAAGTGCATTAGGGAAAGCAAATGCTTTAATGTACTTGTTCTGTACAGGTCTGGTGATGGGAAAGCCAGTGGTCTTCCCGTAACAGGCACCAAGCATTTCCTGTAGTCGTGAAAATTCATCTAGCCATTCTTCCCTGATCTGATTTTCCGCCAGTGATTGGTCCAGTTTGCTTACGGAAACACCTTCCTAATTTTCCTTCTTCAGGCCGCACCCTACTTGAAATGCATAATGATGTATGATTGTAAACATGGGTGTTGGTGGTCTAGTGGTTAGGACGCTTGCCTCTGTACCAAGAGATCGTGGGTTTGCAAAGTGAGGGCCCTATAAAGTGCTGGGAATCTGCCAGGGTATTTTTGCCCTTCCATTGCCCCTGGCCCTCTGACAGCACTTTGGGAGTGCGTTATCATGGGATGAGATGGATCTCTCTGGTTCAGCCCAGTCTGGTCTTCATCATTACTGCATGGTTCCAATTAGCCATTTGGTTAAGCTAATAAAATATCCAGACTCTGGATTTTCTTGATGTGCATCAGTCATTCTCCGCTTGTTTGTTTTTCGTGTTGAGGAAACGTCGGTAATATCCAGGCTGTAAGGAGGTAATTTCTGTAATAAGGTGACTGCTTCCGGGTTATTCTCTCTTGTCCCTGTGTTGCTGAGTGACTCTTGCCTTGGCATCGACTGTAGTCACCAACTGATCATATGACTCTCGCTTGTAGGAGACCCAGACGGGCCCAAAGCAAGCCTCCCCAGATTCTGACTCCTGTCCCTCATCTCCCAAGCACCCCATCTGTGTTAGTATACCTCCATCCTCAGTCCTGACCTCCCTCCCCCCACCCCGAAGCTTTCCGCTCGCCCTTCTCTCACTTTCTCCTCTATCTTGACTGCCTCAATGACCATGTGGGTCAGGGTCCTGGGCCCTTTCTGTTGTCTCAGCTCACTGGGGGGGTTATCACTCTGTCCCCACCTCTCTGACGGTAGTTTAAGATCACAGTGTGACTCTGTGACTCTATGGCTGTTGTACGTTCCTCCCATGGTGCTAATGTTGTGAAGTTTTTCAATGAATGCTCCTGAGTGTGATTTCCCGCCTTGCTGGTATCTTGCCCTGGGGGTGGTTGTGGTGTTTCTTGTGACTCCAGCCGTCCCATGTTAACTTTGCGTTTGTTCCCTTGACTTTGCAGCCGTCGGAGAAATGCGGCGTGCTGAACGTCACCAAGATCACAGAAAATGGGAAGAAAGTCAGGTACGTATGAGGAGGCAGCTTTTGCATGACTGACTGACTTGTCAGGATGGAGCTCGCTAACCAGTCTTGGTCTTCAAAGTTTCGGATTCTGTCCGATTGTCTTCTTGTAGCCTGTGACCATGGTGCCACCTTCTGTAGCATCCTGGGAACTACAGAGGACAAGTGTTGATATATCCATGTTGGGCTTTCAGGAAAAACTGGACCTCTTCATGGACAGTGCTCCAGGGCGCCTCCTTGCTGTTCGCCAAAAGCCAGGGAGGCGGGACCAGCTGGGTAGCTGTTCCATCCGGTGCCTGATGATAAATGGAGGATGGATGTCTGAGTGGCCTCACAAACCCAGGCTGAATTTGAGTTCCTCTGGCATTCAGACTGACCTATATTGTGTGTGTCTACCAGCCTGGGTTTTGGTTGTGTGGTCCATGTATTTTTTAGCTAAAATTATCCTTACACTCCCATTGCTGCAGGAAATAAGCTTAATTGTTTTGTGCCTGTGTGTTCGGTCAGATAAAGCCTTTAGGTGTTTAGCGAATGACTCAGAAGCTGGAAAAAACGTGATTTGACTTAAAATCGGCAAATATAAGCGTCTCTAGTTGTGCTAAAGAACATGTTCATTGTTGAGTTTTCCAAACGTCTATCACAGAGGCCTTTATTAACAAGGGCAATTTAAAAAAATGTAAAAGCCCTCTGCTCTTGCTCCATTAGGAATCCTTAAGCAAAAGCCAATCAGCAAATGGTTTTCGTGACCTCTGGCCAATCAGAGTCTTGTTGGGGTTGCTGTGAGAGCCACACTGCTCCATAGCTTTTCAGTAGCGAGCTTGCATGCCTTTTTTTCTCCCTGAGCTCTATGCCATTCATTCTTTGTCTTTGATTTGTGTGTCTTCTCCTGTGTGGTGACATCATCGCCTTCTCTTCCCCGGCCCCCCAAAGTCGTATTACCGCAGCGGCTCAATCCCCGAGCTGCTCTTCTCGCTGTTAAGCACCTGGAAGCGGCCGGCTAAGGCGCGGCGCGCCGTGTCCTACGGCCTCCCCGGGCTCGTCCCCACCGCCACTGTATGTGCCCCCCTACTCTCTCGGCATGCTGCCCCCTGCGTGTCCCGCCTGCGCTGTGCCCCTCTCTTCTCTCTGCTGCCTGGACCCTGCCTGATAGGTGGGGTTCATGCTGATTGGCTGTTCTGTCCCAAACAAGTCTTGTGTCCAAGTTTCACCCCCATAACAGAGGTACTACATCCTCATTAAGAGCGTGTTGTGACAAGGTGACATTTAATGGCTCCGTGTGGCAGCTTCTCTGTCGGGATGCGAATGAGCGGTTTCTGCTGTCTTGGAGTTTGGGAAATGGTGTTAATATGGTGAAGGGGGGGTGTGGATGATGTGGGGCAGCAGGTGTTCTCCCTGGCTAACATACTTAGCACACTTACACCCCCTTGCTACCTTGCGAGTCGGTCACTTGCCCCGTTTAACGTCACTGGAAGCGGTGCGGGTGAGTAGTTTTTGCGTCTGTTTGCGGGATCCGCGCATGCTGTCACCAGCACCATGACGATGGCATGCTGACATGATCCATTTCATGGAGGACATGATCTGTAAAACAGGTCAGTTGGCGGGGGGGAGGGGGCGTAGGGCTGTCAGTCTGGCACACTTGACTAGAGAGCTAGGAAGTTGGTTTCCAAGAGGTGAGCATGCTGTGGTGTGATTGGTGGATGGGATTCCCTTAGGGGATCCCCTTAGAGCATGTTGCTGTCTGATTGGTGGATGGGATTCCCCAAAGAGCCCACCCCTGCCATCATCCCTGTTCTATGCTGTCCCCTTTCTGCCTAGAAGTTTGGAGGGAATCAGTCCAAGCCTGAGTTTACGGTGGACCTCAGAGGCGGCTCAGTGGAGTGGGCTTCCAAGGATAAGTCCAGCAAGAAGCACGTCATTGAGGTGAGCTGCTTAACTTCCCTGCGGGATGAAATACCCATTCGCTTTGTTTATGGGGATTGGTGATGGGACTGCTCTCTCTCTTCCCCTGCTGGTTAAATTGTCAAAGTTGCGTGTTCTTCTCCATGCTTGCCCCTTAAAATTTAATTCCAACAAATGAGGGAAGCCTAGTGCGGCTGTGAGGGACAGTCATGCTAGTAGTCACTGCATGACTCCCCCACCCAGCTTGACCTTTGGCCTATGATTTCCCCCCAGCTGAAAACTCGCCAAGGGACCGAGCTGCTGATTCAGTCGGAGATAGACAGCGTCATCAATGACTGGTACAAGGCCCTGGTTGAAACCATCAGTGCCCATGTGAGCCTGGCCTCTGCTTTCCTCCATTGAGCCTCCAGCATAACTCGCGTGACTGACCTATATACTTCCGTTATGGTGGAAGTAAATTGCATTTTGATAAATAGTTTTAATGACTTGTTTAATACTAATAAATGATCCAGTTGTTGCGTGCATGAGTGGAACTTGCAGTACATGAAGTTAAGGTAGATGATGTAATTCTTTATCTGTCCACTTAGGGGCAGACTTGCTGCATGCTGTTCAAAGTTTTACAGGATTTTCATATTAATGAGATGTGAGCCTGGTGCCAGAGCTGATTGGCTTAGGAACAAGATGAAGGCCTGATGCTGCCCCCCATGAGTGAAATAACTAAAGACTCCCCCTCACACAGGCCTGGGAGTCAGATGATGCCATCGAAGATGACTTCCCAGAGTCTCCAGGGGTCGAGAAGCAGGATAAGGAGAAGGACCACCGGGACTCCAAGAAAAACAGAGGTCAGAGCCTGTTCCTCTACAGCTCCTGGGGCTTACCCCCCCCCCCCCCCCAAGAGGCTTGTGTATTTGCGAGGGGACACCATACCCAACAGTGACACCACCATCCCCCGCCCCAAAACTGCTTTCCAGCCTTGAAGAGCTCTTCCAGCATAGACTCGGACCAGAAGAAGACCAGGATGAAGCTGAAGAAGTTCCTCACACGCCGTCCCACTCTGCAGGCGGTCCGGGACAAAGGCTACATCAAAGGTGAAGGAAATCAGGGTTTGAGCAGGGCTACAGCAAAGGTGAAGGAAACCAGGGTTTGAGCAGGGCTACATCAAAGGTGAAGACTAACTTCTTCATCTGCTAAGTCTGGTTTAATTGTTAGGGCTGATGTATTGTTAAACAGGGTGGGGGGACCCACTTTCTCACTCTGAAAGCCTCATTTCCAAAAACAAGGAGATGAAACTGCTCTTCATGTTCAAAGGAACCCCAGAAGAACCTAAATCTGGAATGAGGGGAAATGAGGAGCACTCTGTGATGAGTGTGACCGAGTTTGGAGCGGTGGAGTTTGTACTTTGTAAAATAATGATCTCCCCTGGCTCTGCGATGATTTATTGATGCCTATGACGTTAGCCTGCTGTTGAGCCTGAGAGAACAAGATGGCCGAGTGATTTTAGAGGCACTTAAGTGTCTTGTCGCTGCCTTTAGCTTCCTGGGCCTTTGGGAGTGACACACACGTGGTGATCTTTCTGTTTTGTGTCACTTGGCCAGACGACCTCTGTGGTGTTTAGCCCGTTTCTTTGGGTCCTTCCTCAGATCAGGTATTTGGCTGCAGCCTGACCAGCCTCTGCCAGAGGGAGAACACCACAGTGCCCAACTTCGTTTGCACGTGCATCGACCACGTCGAACGCACAGGTCTGTCCAACTACCGTCTGTGTCCCTGAGCCGAGATGCTCTCGATGGCTGTGGTCCTGCTCTTGGATCCAAAATGAGCTGGTCTGTTTTCTGTGACCCCCCCCCCAGGGCTAAACGTTGATGGCCTGTACCGAGTCAGCGGGAACTTGGCTGTCATACAGAAGCTTCGCTTTGCCGTCAATCATGGTACCTGCAGTCTCCTGCTGTTCCCAGCGAAGGCCAGATTCCATCAAAGAGTTGAGGAAATGGGGAGGGTCTGAATGAAATGCTGCTCTCTTGTTTCTCATCAGATGAGAAGGTTGATCTGAACGATGGAAAGTGGGAGGACATCCACGTCACCACAGGCGCTCTGAAGATGTTCTTTCGGGAGCTTCCGGAGCCCCTCTTTACTTATGGGCAGTTCAACGACTTTGTCAATGCCATCAGTAAGCAGCACACTGGCTCGGGCCTTGTACCGCTATGTGATTGAGAAATTAGAGTTAGAGTTGCATAAGTCGAACTTGTGCGTTTACTTTATTTGTCCACTAGGTGCTGCCATATTACAGGAAAATACATTTTTGTTTTAATCAATGTGTGGCAGGCTTAGGATATTGTCTCGCATAATGTAATATGACATTAATGCATTTTTGCCTCTGTCTTTTCAGAATGTTCTGACTACAAGCAACGCGTGCATTCAATAAAAGATTTAATCAGGCAGCTGCCGAAACCGAATCAGGACACGATGCAGGTGCTCTTCAGGCACCTCAGAAAGTAAGCATCCGGCGGGGGAGGGGTGGGGGAACAGTCCTTACTTGAACTCATCACCCAATCAGATTATCTCGTTATGTCTATTACTGGGGTAGAGGTGGATTCACACCAACAGCGCCATTAGCCTGAGACCTTCCCGAAGGCGGGCCCACTTGCACAGGTAGAGAGTAGATAACAGGATTGAGGTGGGGGAGCGGTACTGTTAAAAGGGGTGTGGCCTTTTCGCTACAGCTGGGGGGGTAGACTCCCCTAGTCTAATGAACTGACTGAAGCTGATCAGCGCTCCACAAGGGCAGGTTGGCCAAAACAGCATCAATCAAACAGAATCAATACCGAGCTGCTACATACTGCTATGGGGGGGCGGTGTCCATGGTGATACGAGGGGAGTGTGCCGTTTGTCTCAAATTCCGCATGCCATCGAGGCTTGCTTGTAGCCCCCCCTGGCAATGTTAATGCCCGGCTACAGTAACTGAATTATGTATCTGTGTGTCCTTACTGTGGGGTCATCAGGATGAGTAATGTGGTTACGGTAAACTGATTAGCAACGCACGATGGTGCAGAGCGGGGCTCACAGTGGCGGCCTCCTCCTGCTCTCTCCTTGGGCTCCTTTTACACGCTACTTATCGATCGCATTCAGATACACGACTGTATTAAAGGAAACGGGAAGTGTGTTTTTTTTTTTTTACGGTGTGTGGCTCAGTGGGTTAGGTCACTGTGCCTGTGACCGGAAGGTCGCTGGTTCAGATCCCGTAGTTGGCAGAGTGTTTTCATGATTGAGCCCTTGAGCAAGGCTCTTAACCCCCAGGTAAATATTTATTTATTTAATAAATTTAATAAACTCTGTGGTATCTTAGCCCTGCTTTCCCGGTGCAGGAAGTGTCTCCATTCCTTATTGGCATTCCCTCCTCTCTCTCTCTCTCTCTCTCTACCCCCTGCACGCCTTCCAGGGTGATTGACCACAGTGATGCCAACCGCATGACGACACAAAGCATGGCCATTGTGTTTGGGCCCACGCTACTGCGGCCCGAGACGGAGACAGCCAGCATCGCGGTGCACATGGTCTACCAGAACCAGATTGTGGAGCTCATTCTGCTGGAGTTTGACGGAATCTTCGGCAGGTAGAGCCCCGGGCGGGGCCCCCCCCCCCCCCCCCCCCCCCGGCGGGGGGGGGGGGGGGGGGGCCCGCAAGCCCGCCCCCCCCCCCCCAACCCCCCACCAGAAGACGGGGGGGACACAAAACAAAAAAA
>JAODKC010000001.1:17281795-17295246 GCA_026777985.1 Mormyrops attenuatus
ACGCCCCCACTCGCCCCCCCCCCCCCCCCCACCCCACCCACCCTCCTCTCTTTATTGCTATAGTGCCCTCCCCTCCCCCGCTTTTGTGGTGGAGGGGGGGGGGGGGGGGGGCCGCAACTACATCCGCAGAGATGCACAGGTAACGGGCTGCATTAGCAGAGACTACTTCCAAACAAGCCCTTTTTTTTTTTTCACGGTCAGCCAGAAACCCTCTTCCAGCGTTTTCCATCACCTTCGAATTCGATACTAAAATATATTACTGTATTAATACAAACTACAGTATTGTACACTACATTGTGTAATAAATAACCATACAAGAAATATAAAAACACAAATATAAAAACTTAAGGGTGTGGGTCATTACACAGGATGCAGACACATGACAAAAAAAAATCCCCCATCACATACATCCTGAAGGATAAAACCATGGGTCATAATACTGACAGGTTACACTGGCTGTTACACCGAGCCGTCACCCATTAGCGTCACCATCCGCTGCAGAGATTAGCGCCCCCACTTCTGCATATGACGCATGCGGGTACACGCCACCTGGCACACGCAGGCTGCCACGGCTCATATGCACCTCTGCATGTCTTCATTACAGTCCCGCGCAACGACATTCTCACAGGCTACGACGGTTC
Organism: Mormyrops attenuatus; assembly: GCA_026777985.1. Taxonomy (NCBI): domain Eukaryota; kingdom Metazoa; phylum Chordata; class Actinopteri; order Osteoglossiformes; family Mormyridae; genus Mormyrops; species Mormyrops attenuatus. The sequence continues at coordinate 17,282,437 of JAODKC010000001.1, forward strand.
GGCAATAATAATGATAAAATAACACTGTTCAATGGCACTTGCAGCACACAGGTCTTGCATAAGGCTGGGGTGGTTGTGGGGTGGGGTGGGGTGGGGTGGGGGGGGTTCCACGGAGAGCGACACCCAGTCTCATCTGAGAGCTCCCTTGGCACCCCGCCCTGCTTCACCCTGGACCTGGCTGGGGCCTGCTAATCCTTCATCTTAAGGCTCATCTCGCTACATGGACTCTACACCAACCTCCGCGAAACACAGCTCCTCCGCTCAGTAACAGTGAAGGGTACGCGCAGGCCACTAATACTGTAGTGCGCAACTTTCCATCCTGAAATTAACAAAATACTGGATTTGGTTCCTTGGTGATAAAAAGGTATACAAATCTCAACTGTACAGCTTAAAAGGTTAAAATACAACTGAGTAAAATTAGTAATACTGATCAAACAGAACTCCCAACACAGTTCAGCGATGGCGCCTGAAGCGCATCAGGTCCTTCAAAGCCCCGACATGCATTTGTTACTTCATTTGTTCAGACTGTTGACACTAAAGATCCTTCAGTCACGCATTTCATAGGTTTTCGTCAGGCACACCTGGGTTTGTACACAGTAGCGACCCGGACCACGGTGTCCGGGCCAGAACTTGTCCGCTCACGTTCCAGCACAGCCCATCCCCTTCTCTCTCCCATCTCATTCCCTTCATGCTGACACTGGTTCCCAGCGCCTCCATCTTGTACCCAGTCACTGCTCTTTAGCTCCGTGCCATTCACCTTCCTCCATCTTCACTGGTTCCCGATGATCCCCTACTGGCACCTCTTCATCTCTGCATGCCATCTCCTCATCCAGTTCCTCTGCCTTCTCTGTCCCCTCATCCTCCTCACCTACCCTCACCACCCGTATCTCATCCTCATCGATGATGCTGTCCCCTGGCACTCTGTCTTCTTCCTCCTCATCCTCCTCGCTCTCCTCGTCCTCACGAGTGCTGCTCTCCCGTTCGTCAGAGTCCAGGTGCAAGGGTGACGATGCAGCCTGGCCATCCGACAGAGGCCCTGCAGTGAAAGACATTGCTTCCTCTGGGGGGGTTGCGTCGTCACTGCCGGCCTCATCTCCACGCTCCTGCGCCTCCTTCTTGCAGTACGAGTAGCGGTGGTTCATGTGCTGCGAATAGGAGCCCGAGTGTGAAAAGCGTTTGCCACACTTGTCGCACCGGTAGGGCTTCTCGCCTGAGTGTAGCCGTGAGTGCTCGATCAGGTGGTGCTTGTGTTTGAAGGCCTTACTGCAGATGCTGCACTCATGGGGGCGCTTCCCTGTAGGGTGGGGGGTCCAGAAAAAATGGGTTAGTGTTCCTCTGAGGCTCTATCACCATCCCTCCCTCATAGAACGCGTTTCCACTGTACCAGGTACCATACTTTTGGTACTTTCCCTTTTCCATTGACTTCCGGTCGAGTACCAGTACCAGAAGTCCCAGTACGAAAAGTACCAAACCACCTGGGGTACTTCATTTGTACTTTGGTACTTTGGGGTGCGACTTGAAATGCTTTCTTTGTCGAGTGGTTATGCAAATAGCCTGCCTCTGAAACACAATACAAACACTACCTTGAAAAGTTAAGAACATGAAAAATGAAGTAAAAAAAATAGTAGCAATAATGGATGTGTAAAATGAAGAGATCCAAGATTTGTTGTATCTGTTCTTCCGACCAGATCACAATTAAGAGTTGGATGGCATGGCAAATAAAAGTTTTATAATATTCTAGGGTAGCATGGTATTGGAAAATTTTCAACTATGGCAATGTGATTTTGTTGTAATAAATACTGCGGTATTTATAAAGCAAAAAAGGAGTTATAGGAGCATAAACATCTCACAAACCCATCTAGGAGTGATTTAAACGGCAAGGATGAAAATGATTATGATTGTCTCGGAGAACACATAGAATCTAGATTATCTAGTATATATTTAAAAGATTATCTTGAATTTAGGAAAAATTATAAAAATTGCAAAGCTTGCCAAGTTTTTTTCCTACAACAAAAGTAAAAATGTTTTAGCGAGACTTAAAATCCCCTGCGCTATTATGTTCATAAAGAATTGAAGGTACGAAAAAGCCTGATCTATATAGCCAGCTATCATGGTTCTTGCAATGCAAGAATTGCGATGCTGATATATTGCACATCATCCAGCCCTATAATATACTGTAGCCATTTTTCAAATTCAGTACAAAATACCCCACCTTGGTTGTGATGTCATTCAGCACTGGTATCAGTTCTTATGCCAGTGGAAAACCAATACCTTGAAGTACCGTACTTTCCTGAAGTATCAAAAGTACAGTACCTGGTGCAGTGCAAAAGGTCTCTTGTAGAAATGATGGTCCAGAAGGACCCACCCACCTCTAGCTACACCTCTGTGCAACTACCTTCTATTTGAGCATCACACAAGCTGTACTCGAGGGGAAAGTTCAGGTTGCACTACTCTGTTCCTCTGCCCTTTGACCTCTATATCCTTTAACCTCTAATCCCAACATCCCCGGCAAGGCATCACTTACCCGTGTGTTCGTACTTGTGCCTCAGCAGAGAGCTACTCTTCTGGAATATCTTGTCGCACAGGTCGCAGGCATACATCCCGTTCTCCATCTTCCTCATGCGCTTTCGTGGCGGAGTGGCGTCAGAGTCATTCTGATCATCCACTGAGCTTGTGTCCTCCTGGAGGGGAGGGTGTTTGTGGTTTAATGGAGCACCCTGACACACACGGGCATCATTCCTGCCTGGACACCATTTACACACTTTAGCCTTGGATTGACATTACAACACCATGCAGGTACCTCATCATCAGGTTAGTAGTTCAACCATGTGCCACACATCTTAAAGGCCTAAGGTTGCAGATAACCCAAACCATCAGAGATAATCCATTCAATTTACTTTAGTGTACTGCTCTCCTAACCTGAAACCCACTCCTCATGCAACCTAATTAAACCGCCCTCCCTGCTGTCAAAAGATGACTCTCCACTAGCTGGCTTCACCCTCTCTTGGCTCCCAGCATTAACAATTTGCATAACCAGTCAAATGCGGTGGTGGGGGGGGGGGGGGTCTCCCATCATACACTGAGTGGCCTCGTGCAGAAAAACCTGTAATTGCATTACTGGATGCAGCAACAATTACACCATCTAACTCCACCCGACAGAAGGATGAGGACTGCAGGCTTTCATTAGACTGGCACTATTCCTTCAGTTTGCGTTCATTTTATCCAGACAAGACCAAAGGATTCCTGTCGAGATGACCGATGACGACCACATCACGATGGTGAGCACTTTATACTCTCACAGACAGATGGCAATCTTTAGGCGCCATTGGTCATACCTTTAACCATTCTATTTACAGGAGTTTAACTGAAGCAAGGCCAAGTAAGCCAGTCCTCGCAGTCACTGAGCCCATGTTGAAGCCACAGTCTCCCCACAGCCCATTACTGTCATATCCGATTGCATCTCCCCTAGCTAAAGTGCTGTATCATAGTTCAAAAGGCTTGATTCACCACACATATATGGATGCTATGGGTACACAGCACACATAAGGACACTTGGATATAGGTGTAATCATCTGGTACAAACGCAGGCAGTAAGGATGTCAGACATACAATGTGCTGGAGCTCTGTGCTGCAAGCCTCTTATGGCTCTTGCAGCTGGGTAACGACCTGGGAGCATACGACCCGGGAGGTCTTCATCCTGCCCCGAGTGGTCCCACAAGCACATCCATTAATGCACTTTGTGTTCAGTGGGAACACAATCCTCTGGGACTCACGGTGGAAGGGAAAATTAGATCTGCCCAGCTTTTACAAAAAGGCCTCTACAGATAAGCATCCCCCTCCCCCCCCATATCTGACAAATGTTAAATTGGTGGGAGGGGGGGAGAGACTGAAACATAAGAGATATTCACCAGACAAACAGAAGACACAATCGCTGCAAGAGGAAAAAGGATACCGGGCAGGTTGCACACACTGGATGTGCTCAACACACATCATATTTTTGACACCCTGGCTACTCTGAGTTTGAAACCTTCTGACTAACCCCTGTACTCCTATAGTCTGAGCATGCGGTTGTGACCCACCTGGCTGCCACTGGCCTGGGAAGTCTTCTGTGGGGTGTCCACCACAGCGGGGCTGCTCCCCGATGCGGGGTACGAGTATGCCAGCTGAGGGATCAGTATTGTCTTGCTGCTGGTGCTGAGGGCCCGCAGGCCGGGGATGTTGCTCCGGTCGGCGATGGCCACGATGGTGGGCAACTGAGCGGTGACAAGGTTGACAGCTTTGGCACTCTGCGGAGGGGTGCGCACAGGAGCTGCACTCCCCTCCCTCGGTATTTCCTTCTTTGCACAAGTCAGATTCAGGGGCTCTTCCTGAACGGAGTAAACACTGCTTGGCAGAGCCCCACCCTCGGCTGATTCCCCTCGGGGGAGCTTCGGTAGTGATAGGTCGAGTGGCTCTTCACCGCTACCATCCTCGGTAGGTGCCCCGGCAGACAGGTTCAGCGGTGAGGGAGACGATGGGGACTGTGCCCCCGCGCCATCTCCATCTGCAGGTTCTCCACCAGATTCCACATCTCCACCATCCCGCTCCTGTCGTGGCACTGCTACCACTGCTGTAGAGGAGGAGGCAGCAGCTGCCCCAATGAAGTCCAGCTCAGGCTGGGGCGCCTCTTGTCCTGGGGGTGGGCTGGCACCTCCTACAGGAATTTGATCTGTGTGCATCTTTTCAAACCACTTCTTGACCACATCCAGAGGCAGGCTGACAGAGTCTGAGATTTTGACCAGCTCCTCCTTGGTGGGCTCTGCATTCAAGGCGTAGTACGCCTTGAGGAGCGACAGGAGGTTCTTCAGGGGAGGCTGACCCGGGGACAGGCCACCGTCTGCAAGTAGGGACGAGATGGTGGTCTTGTCTGACCCTGCTCCGTTGATCTTTGGCCCCTTGGTTTTGTGGCTCTTCATCTCGTCAAGTGTGTCCACGCTAGCTGGGCAGTCATTGCATAGCAGACAGGTACCCTTGCCCTTCTCTTTCTCCATTTCTGCCCCCATCTGCTCACCTCTCTCTACCTTAACAGTCAGGTCCTCAGGGAACTTCTCGGCTTTGCACATGTCTTCATCTGCCTCCTTTGGGCCATGAACTGCATGCTGGGCCTGCCCTGGGTCTAGGTTGTAGTTGATGATGATCTTTGCTGTGCCATCCTGATCGACAATGGGCAGGCTGATGGCGGAGATGACCGAGGGACTGCCCGGCTGGGCCTGACCTGTTGCCCCCATGACTTTGGGTGACCCATTAACTTGGGCATTCCCCAGCACTTGCCGGATAATATTTCCATCCACGGCCACCTTGAGGACATTCTGAATATCGCTCAGGTTGATGCTGATGGGGGAGACCAGGCCGACTGTGGGTAACACGACAGCCTGCACCACAGGTGGGGCCACTGCCGCCTGAAGGGGGGCACCGCCCCCATTGAACACACCATTCACACCAGCGGTTAATACCACAGGCTTGTACTCATAGTCTACAGGTTCCGACTTGATCTGGTTGAGGGGTAGCTGCTCTTGCAGGGGCCTGCCATTGTCCATCTTCTCACGAAGCTGCATCCGGGCTGGGGTGGGAGGGGCAGAGGGAGACGCAGGCAGTGCTGGTGATGCACACCGTGAGCCTTTGGTCCCGGGGCGAGTTCGGCCATTTGCCGTCAAACCAATGCACTTCTTGCTGCTGATGTGAGAGCTGTAGGACCCTGAGTGCGAGAAACGCTTCTTGCAGTTGGAACACTCATACGGCTTTTCTCCTGCAAAGATGCATGGTACAAAAAAGTTTTATTTGGCGGCATTTGCATCCATTTAAACTCTGCATATGTCATGGATATGGATGAAGACATCTGGCCTGATGCTACAAGCCCCTACATCTCCTGAAACGGCTGTGGTGCCCTCAGACTCACCGCTGTGGATACGTAAGTGCTCCTTCAGGTGATGCTTGTACTTGAACGCCTTGCCGCACTCGGTGCACTTAAATTTGCGGTTGCCCCCTGTTGAGGTCACGTGCCGCTACAAACAAACAAAACATGTTTGCTAGATGAACAGGATCAACAACAGGTGCTGCTAAGACTGAGGAAGAGATTCATGTGTTTGACTATAATTACTTACTTCATACAAAACAAGTTATATATTCAATAATTCTATAATCACAGGTTATGTGGGTGGCATTAGCATTTAGCATCTTAGCAATATGCAAACGTGGTACCTGCTCTCGGCCAGACTTATGTGCTGTCATGTGCCGGTCCAGCTGCGTTCGGTGCGTGAAGGTGTAGCTACAGAGGGAGCAGCTGAAGTTGTCCTCACTCTTCTCATGGCGATACTTGATGTGTTCCTTCAGGGATGTGTAACGCTTGTAGCCCCGGGAGCAGTAGGGACACGTGAGTAGCTGGGAGAAGGCATCGGGGGTACCTGTGAAGGTGGGCGAGGAACTAGGCTTAGGGTTAACTCTAACCTTACTGGTACCTATAACCTAGCCCCACTGTTAATTCCTACCTTAACCCTAGCAGTAAAGTGACTTTTTTGTGGAGTCCTCAGACATCGCCTCCCCCTGGCTGCAGTGAGCTCACCGTTCTCATCGTGGCCGCCTGCCTCGGGTGTTCCCTGCCGCGGTTCATCTTCTGGAGCCTCTGGGTAGATGATGGTGGTGTCTCCCTGTTGCAGGATCTCCTCCACCATAGCATCCGTGCCATGGTCCTCTTCCCCCTCTGAAGGACACTCATCCTTCACTGGGTCACACGGAAAAGGGGGCACGTCGTCACACGCGGTTCAAGCAGAGGACTGGCTAACCCACACCTCATTTGGCTGAAGACTCAACAATACAATGAGACACCATGCAACTCAGGCAGGCAGTTTACACAGGCCTAAGCATCTTCCTGTTGATGTTGATCCCACATCTAACCATCTCCACTGTTTAAAAATGGCTATTGTGTGTGTGAAACTACAACTGATGTGGACTACACACTCCCAGACATTTCCCTGCCCAACAAATCAAACTGTCCCTAAAAATTGCCCAGGTAAACAACATTCTGTCAAGTCTGCAGAGTTTGCACAGCCGTTAACGAGCACATAACAAACTAATGAGCATTAATTAAGCCATATGGCCCTTGCTGGTATAATGTGAGGATACACTTGGTCCATGCTGTTCTCCCCCTTGTTCCATGTTCTCATTAGCAGGTGATATTAATTTCCTGCTATGAAACACTAGGCCGATTCGCTAAGCAGGGTTTTTGTCAATGTCTAAAAAAATATTTAAGAATGCCAAAGCCACTTGCGCAACATACAGCTGTGAGTGATTCTTATAGTGTATTTCACAAGCAGATTTGCTGCGGATTGTTGATTCAGCCAGCCTGTCCCCTTCCAACCTAACACAAATCTCTGTAACTCCGCAACTGGTAAACACGACATCTGAGGAAAGTCCTACTAAATTTCCCTACAACATATTGTCCACCCTCCTCCAGTACCACGAGGCCGAGATCAGAGAGCATGTGCACGGCAATACATGACACACAAGGGAGGAAAACAATGGTGTGTAGAGTAACAGTTGCCATGGGGATTAAACACTTCAGAACCAGAGCCCATGCCAGCTGGTCCCACCCCAACCCAGAGAAAACCAGGTGCTGTACTGGGAAAGTCAGATTTCCGGATTACATCCATCCTTATAAAATGGGTGTGTGGGGGGGGGGGGGGAGCTCTGGTTACTGTAAACCCTCTTAATAATCCATAAAGCTCACTTCTCATGACCTCATAGGGTCATGAGGCAAAAATGCCTGGAGTGCTCCACGGAACCCGTGTGCAAAAAAATATGGGGGGGGTCCCGACACCCCCGATTAACCCATGAGACCCCCCGAAAAAGCAAAATTTTAAGGGGGCCTCAAGATCGGTATTGCACAACAATAGGGAGATGGGGACCCCCCCAAATATTGGCAGGTATTTCATACACTGACGGAAACCATTCCGTGATCCAAAGGGCTTGAGTTAACGGACCTTCTCTACTAAGGCTCAGGGCTTAAGGTTCTCTGTTAAAGTCATAACTACGTAAATTTCAAGCACCTGCTATAGTCAACAGGCCCTTAATACCAAACTAACAGGCATCCTTAATTTCTCTTTAATCTGGTCAGTTTAACAAACTGCTGTCACAATCACAAACTGCAAGCTGCATGAAACAGATGGAGGTAGCAGGATAAGGAGGTGAAAGCACATTTTCAGCAGTTACTACGGTGACTGTTAGATGTTAGCTAACCACTTTATTTGAAACCAAGACAGCATTCTTAAAATTGACCAAAGCCAGCTTTCTTCAGGACTCAGCACTCCCTGGTCCTCTGTGACCAATCAGAACCCCATTAGAAACATCCGGACAAAGAAATTAGCCAAGGATGACTCACCTGTGAATCCACCTCCCTGTGACTGCCGTTTGGGCCCCAGGTTGCCCTCTGATGCATCTGTCAGGAAGACATACAAACCGCTTTAAAAAGAAAAATAAATAATCCAAGAGGTTGCTTTTAGCACTTATGAAAGATTTGCAATTCCCCCTGGATTTAAGGGGCGAGAAATGATTTTAGCGAGAGGCCTGATATTTTCTGCAGGTGAGAATCATCCAGCGGGGCCTGCTAAGGTAATTTACAGGTGACACTTTAACACCTTAAAATGCTCAATATAATCACCGACTGTCCCAGCTAGTCGCCTGCACCCTGCCTGGCTGTGCAGCTTCCGCTTCATGTGGGCATCCATGTCCTGTATGTCTCAGGAAGGTAAGAATGATTCTGACATGATGTGATGCCTGTGATGACAGTGGCTGTGGCACAGGGCTCTACTGCCCCCGTGACAGAGCAATTTCCCCTGCGGTGTGATAGGCAGCTGTGGTACGCACGCATGCAGGCACCCAAATTAGGTGTTTATATCTTTGTGTGGAGTCACCATTAATTTCTATGGACGTGACCCTCATCACAACTATGACAGCCTTAACCCCTACCCAGCCCTAACCTTAATCATAAGTTACCAAACAAAATACAAGACTTTTGGCATTTTTAATTCTTTGATTGCATTCACAGATTTTTATAAAATTGAAGTTCCCTTGTGGGGACCAAAAAATAAACACCTGTTATTTTGTTTTGTAATCACATTGTGGGGACATACGTGCTCACACATATGCATGCACACATGTTCACATGGACACGGGCAGGTTTGTTTCTTCTGGGGCCCTACTCAGAAAGTCACAGCAGGCCCCCTGTTCCCATGTAGTGACTGTTTATGTTTAATAGGGGGCCCTAAACCTTGGGGGTTCCACGCAAATGCCCCATTCGCCACCACTCGAAACACGCTACTGCTCACACACATACATTTTATATGAAACATAAACTGAAACTTATACTGAAAATGGCTTCCATCACTTATTCTTAGGACTATCACCAATCAATAGCATGCACGGTGTGACATAAGAGGCAGCTTTAACATCCAGTTAGCATGCCATGTTCAGACGACTCCCTCCTGCTACAGCCTTTCCCCTGATTGGAGGGGGGAGGCATATTACATAAGAACTTCCTGAGGAATGTGAGTGATGTCACTTCCACGTAACGCAACTGGAGGGCCGTGATATAAGTGCCTCTGTCACCCCGTGTAAAACACTGTACCACGCCTGGTGGAAGCTCTTTGTGACAGAGGGGCGACCCACTGCACACTGTTGTCCCAGCACTGCCGCCGCCGCCGGCCCCTGCGGAAACCCACTTCCTGTGTGGTAGGCCATAGGCAAAAGCTCTTCCTGCTCACGTTTTCCCCTTTGCTGCAGCGGAAGGTTGCAGACACCTCTTGCAAGCTCTAGCAGGGCGACCCAGGGTCGATTCCAGATTTTTTTTTAAGGTGACAGGGCATAAGAGGGGGTGATCTTATCATCAGCCAATGATACATTTTGAATTTGTGAGTGACAGGAAAGGGGGCACTCCCGTAACCAATCAACTTTCAGTTGGGCCAGTGGCCCTGTGGCGTCCCGCCTAGTGCTTGAGACACTAGCATAGCAGCTAGAGAAACTTCAATGGCACAACCCCTTAAGGTGTAACTAGTACCAGAGAAAATCAATGAAAATCCCCCGATTCCTGATCTGGACGGCCATTAACATACACAGGACTGCAAACTATTTTTTTTTTTTAAACCATACTTTTGTCTTTATATCTTATATCCACATCCAAATGTCTTTCATACTTATATTCTATTTATTATTGTTTTTCGCGCTCCGATGCAACAAGATCGAAATTTCAACTCGACCCGTGGATCAAACAGTTGAAAATGATAATGAACATACTTTAACAGGACTTGTCTAAAGGAGGGCAGATGTTTGCTACACGCTTGGTTCCTGCAGTAAATGTTGACATATGACCACTTTCACCCTGAATGCATCTGACTGTTCGGGTTACCCCACCCTAAGTCTCACAGTGAAACCCCTCCTGGCACTCGAACTGCAAATCTACATCTTTAATCACCCAAACTACTTGCACCTGCACCAAGACTGCATATGCATGTTTGGGGGCTAACATACAAAAGCTGTACTTCAAACACCATGTAGTGTCCACGGTGCTAGTGCAATGCAGTTAGCCACCTCAGCCCCTATTGGCAAGGTGATGAACTGCAGATTACACAGTCATTTTGTAGACGGTTAGGAACGGGGTAAGAGACGCTGGGTCCCCACGAGAAGCTTGTCATTTCCTGCAAGCTTAGTTTACTGCTGTCCTGGCAAAGTTGGACCCAAATATTTATGGCAATTAAGCTCAATTCAAAAGACCATCTTGAACAAAGTCATGTACATTGGCTTGGCTTTCAACAACTTGGCGAACAGTTTCACTGGGTGCCTAATATCCCAGCAATCCCAGGTGGATTTTTTTGTTCTGAAGGTCCAGTTAAGCATTTATTTCCTCGTATTATACTACCACAACACCCAGTAACACTGTAAAGCATTTACATTACAAGAGAACTGGTCACACCCTCAGTATGCGTCAAATATTATTGGTTTATCTTGGAGGGCATCGGGTTAGGATGCTGTACCTGTATCAGAAGGTTTCTAGTTCAAATCCCAGGATTGGAAGCGTGATGTCACCATCAGTCCCCTGAGTAAGGCCCTTAACCCCAACTGCTCTAGGGACTGTCTGACCCTGCTTATTCATGCCGCTTTGGATAGACGCATCTTCTAAATGCAGCCCATTACACCCTGTACAGTTTAGGGCCAGTAATGCTGGAAATCAGTAATGCAAGCTCACCATCCCAGCCGGCCTCGTGGTCTCCAGGCTGGCCCGGTGTCTCCTCGTCCAGCGCAGCGCCATCGTCCGGGACATTCTCCTCCTCCACAATGTGCAGCCTGTCCTCGTCGTCTGAGTCCGAGTTCGCCTCCACCACATTGTTGTAGCTCGTGACTAGGGGGGAGACAAAGGGGATGGGAGTCAGAACCAGTCTGGCCCATTACCGACGGGGTCAATTAAGAATGAAACCTCGAAAGCTGGCCCTAAACATGCGTGTGGATTACACTTCATCGCATGTGCCAGTGAAATGTCACTGGGCATGTGGTCAAACAACGCAGTGGAACCTTCGAGGCATCGGACCCCACTGTGGAGGAGTCACAAAAAGGTCATGGGTTCAGACATTAAATGTTCATTGGCTGGCCTGTTAGAGTCAGAATCCGACATGGGAGTCCATGCAACTAAAGCCATCGGCATATCACTCTGCCGACTCTGGGATTTGAACCAATGACCATCTAATTGTTCCAGCTCACTAAGCCACACACCACTCTGGTGTGTAGCACATCGAGGTACCATACACACCACTGCCTGTTTCTCTCACTATAGGAGCGGGTGCACAGAGAAACTCCATTTCCCAGCATGCACCTTGCCCCATAGCTCCCAGGCGTCTGCAGGTCAACAGGCCTGCATTTACACAATGTCCGCTGCACAAAGGACCTCACAATGGTATTGCTGCAGATGTGAGGACGGGTCTTGCTAATCAAACAAGCTCACTCTCACTCTGAAATGCTCTTGAAACGTCAGTTTTCCAAGTGGATGACCTCGGAAAAAGCCACTGATTAGCATGTATTAGACATGCTCACAAAATTTGACCAGTGCAATGAAAAGGCAGTCTGGAGTCTCATCAGTCAAGCAGCAGATTCACAACAGTAAGGATCATATTTAAGGCTATAAGAATTTTTTAAACTTCCTAAATGGGAACAAAATGAGCATGAAATGGCTATTAGATGGAGGAAAATAGAAAAAAAATCCCAGAACATCCTGCATCGGCTTTTTTTGTGGTGACGTGCATCAAACAAGGGGCAAGATATTCTGATTCGGAACAAACGGAGAATTTTAATCACACAAATATTACCTATTAGGATCCATGTTATAAGGTTACAGATCCATCAAATATTAATATCCCCTTAAGACAGTGGCGTGCCTGCATTCTCAAGCCACACTGACTGAAAGGAGGCTCTGGGCCCCTCCTTTACCGGGGCAGGCGCGGGCGGGTTATTAGGCTATAATATAATTAATGTGTTGTTGCTTGGAGACCTGCTCCCCAATCCGGCGTGTACCTGCAGATCTGCATGACGTGCTGAGGCCGTGTGTGGCAGGTGAAAATGGGATATTGATTTAACGTTCGGCATGGATACCGGATACTCCAAACGCAGCAAAATGGGTGCACAGGGCTGCAGATCTGGCTGCAAAAACGCAACGGAGAGACAGCATTCAGATTCCGGGGGGGGGGGGGGGGGGGGGCAAGTGAATTTTTGGGGGTTGGGGGCCCCCCAAATTCA
>JAODKC010000001.1:17296691-17313559 GCA_026777985.1 Mormyrops attenuatus
ATACATGGAGGCCCGCTTGGCTCAAAGGAGGTTTAGCCATCAGAACCCTGGACTCAAGCTTGTCATTAAGAAACTTCACTGTGTGTAAACTAACATCTTTTGGGAGGCAGCAGTAATTAGCTGACATCTTTCCTTCCATAGTTACAAACTGCCTAATTGGCCAAAATTGTTATTAATTAACACGTACGAGCTGGTGTTTCTAATGTGTACCACGGTTTGAGGACGTGCTGATATTTCGCCTCATTAACGGCATGCGGGTGCTGATGAAATAGCTTAATGTGCTCATGCTGGGAATGGGACCTTAACCTCCAACAGCAACTGGAAGTGCAGTTAAACATCTCACCAGTGGAAGGGCTCACGTTACCGGCACACACTGCAAACCCGGCTGGTAACGACTCTCCGAAGCTTTATGTACGCTGCCGGGAAGGTGACAGCATTTATGGCATGGTGCAGTATGGACCTAAGAGGTCAGCAGGCTTCACTCTAAACAAGCTGAAATCTGTCCACCTGCTCAGGAAGGTGGAACAGAATACCCTCCCCCCAAAGTCTCCTAAATTAAAATTTCCTGCTCGAGTATAAGCAGCAAAAAAAGAGGAACAAAAAACAACAACATCCTTGCACAGGAAGAAGCTCAGGTTAGTATTGATTAGGGAAACATTTAAGATATGTTAATACACAGGATTGGGGGGGGGTATTTGGGGACACTGATTCTAGTCATGTGACCAAGTGAAGCGTTCAGAAAGCACAGAGGGGTGGAAACAAGAGTAACAAGGATAGAGAATTTGAGCTTGACTGATCAGAAGAGGGCCACCGTGACTCACGACACGAGGACATCTGTACGGCAGCTCCATGCTGGGAAAACACTCCAACTCCTGGCCAAGTAAGGACAGCAGTTTGACCTTAGAGGAGCAGAGGTCGAGCTTCTGGGGGGGCTCGGACAGGAAGCGGAGGCCTGAACATGTGCCACACAGCTGCTGGGGGAGAAGACTCTATACTCCCCCCCCCCCCCCGGCACCTCCAAAAAAAACATCAGCATGCTCACCACTGGACAAGAATCAGGCTGAATGAGATATTTGGAACTTCAGTGCTCCTTTTGAAAGCACTCAAGGTTCTGAAGAAGATCCACAAGTGGAAAAAGCCCTTCAGTATGCACACCCAGTTTCCAGAAGGCCTTGAGTAATCAGCTGGCTGAGAGATGCTCCACACCTATTTCAGGACCGTGAGTAACGGGATCTCCACACGGTCAGGGGAGGGTCAGGGAGCCCGTGCAGAAACAGGATGTCGGAGGCTACGTGCAGAACACCGATAATAACCACCAGGATATTACACCTCACTTCCTGCCACAGCCGACCTTTCTGCCCTTAAAAATACTTATTTAAGCTGAAAGGACGCGGCTGAGGCCCAAACTGCAAGCCCTGCAGTTCGTGAGATCGAGCTGTAGATAGGCAGAGTGAACAAAAGCATCGCTCTGAACTCCGGCCTCTTTCGGAATGTCTCCAGGCCTGGTAAGAGGCGCCACCCCCTAGCTGGGGAGAGGTAAAGCACGTTGGTCCTGGTACAGACACTGGTGTTCCCAGAAATGCACAGAGAAGGAGCCTTCCTTGAACACAACTGAAATTCAACCAACTATAGTACTTGGGATGGGGGTGGGGAGGTATGAACACTGCACCATTTAAACGCAATCGATTTAAAGAGCTCAAATTAATCACTTAGCGCACGGCTCCATTAGCATCAGTGAAATTTACAGCGTATGCCTCCCCGGAAACAGCACCAAGTGAGTAGACCCCTGAAAGGCTTTGATAAAAGTAGACCATGTGCTTCCCCATACATTTAAAGTTGAAGTTCGCTGCAGGGTCATGGCTAACAACCCAGTCAATAGGCGCACCTCGGATGGGCTGTTAGGCATTTAGCGAAGGAAGACCCTAACGGGGGGAGGCGAGGCTGCTCTTCTGCCAGTAGCTCACACATCTATTACCCAAAGTTACAGCCAATGAAACGGATGAAGAGGCACGGGCCATAAATCGTGCGGATTTCCACATCATCGGCCAGCCAATGGCGGGGGGCCCTCCGTCTCACCTCAGGCTGCACACACAGGCGAGACCTGGCAGCAAACGTGGTGAGTTCCCCTCCCTCTACCTCCAGCACCACACATCCCGCCTACATGATCCAGCCCCTTTTCCCAGATGACACATGGGGCTTCACACATCCATGACTTGGCCTGGGGTAATCCCACTCGAACCACGCATTTGGGTGGGGCCTCCAACAGCCCCCTGCTGGCCACAATCAATCACGACACTAAATATTAAACAAATGCATTCCATATTTAGGAGATGTTGAAGCAGCGTGTTTTGCTAACCAGCTATCTATCTATGATCACCAGACACACTGGCTATTTATTTAGTTTTTGAAACATCTGGGGGCAAGCAGAGTGACTTTTTGTGTGGGTCCCCAGAATCAACAAACTCGCTTGTCCCTGCCTGTACTGTACTTCAACCACACCTGGTAGAACAAACTTGGGGGTGTCTTTGTAGATGCATCTTCAATCAGAGGTGAATCAGCCTCAAAAAAACAACACGTGGCTCAAATCAAGAAGCGAACGGAATCAAACTAACCGCAATCATGCAGGTTATGACAAAGCGGTGCCAAGTTCCAGTCACCCCGGCGCCGAAACAAAGGGCCCCGTCATTCTGAAAGTGCCGTTACACTCTCGTGTTAGCCAAGAAGCTAATTATGGCCCCACAGTTGCCTCACCTCCTTAGAGCATGGCGTCAGGTACTCGACGGGGCACTTCGCATGCAAATGAAGCTATTAATCTGAGGGCAGCAAGGCCGTAAAAAGTGGAAATGTGCGTTCAGTCACTTCAGATGCCTGGGAAGATCTTGGAGGGCCCATCAGTGTCACCAGAAGAAACACCTCATCATAACAACCAGCAAGACCACCCAGGTTATCGCATGGCCTGTTAGGTGGCACCTTTAAGGTGACAGACCTGTCCCGTCACTGTCACCCTGCCCCACTATCCTTACGCATACACACCCTTCCACAAAATATCAATGCCAGGTGGCACGTAGAAGCAACTAGAATGGGGCTACAAACTAGAATGGGGAAGAGGCTACAAAGCATCAATCTCAAGTAAACAGGGGCTCAGCAGGAGACCTTGGGGGCAGACAGAGCAGCTTCAGCATAGCTCCTGCTGGGGGAGCACAGCCTATAGAAGCCTTTTGTGGGGGGGAGGCTTTATGTAGCTCTAGTGCGGAGAACTGGGGGGTGTGTTATAAAAGACAGAATCAAAGCTCTACAGACACACAGCTGTGCGGTAACAAGCGTGAAGAGCTTGGTCTGACCTGGGCAGTGGGGGAGGGGAAAGTAGAGGTGCCCCCCCAGGTGTCTCTTCAGCAGCTGCCCAAAGACCCAGGACATACAATGTAGCTACCTGTGGGTCTGTCCGCCCCCAAAACAGTTTAATCAGGTGTGAGCCCACCGCCATTCCGTCATGGAGAATGTGCACGATTGAGAAATGTGTGACAGCTCATTCCATAGCCACTTAGCAGATCCACAGAAACAGGAGGAAACATCTGGCCAGAGTCTGTGGGGATGAAGATTTCACCCACCACAGGTCCCCACCCCCCCCACCCCCCCCAGCCTCAGCTGATTAAAAGCGGACCTGGTCTCAAACGTCACCAGACTGCTGTAATCAGCAGTCACACCACATGCTGGAGAAAGTCTCCCTCCATCAGTACTGGGGGAGGGGGACACAAATCTGAAGGGTCACACACTACACCCCCCCCACCTCACTGATCTCAGATTTGGGCCCACTGACCCGGCTGCTATAGCCAGCGTCATCCCCTGCCACCAGGTTAAAGAACAGGATGCCGTCACCACCCCCTCGCCCTTTCACCCTTTTATGGCACCTGGCCTTCCATGAGGGAGCTGTTTTGATCTTACCTGCTCGCCTGTAAAACAGCCAGCACACCTTCATTGTTGACCTGAACACATGTTCAGCTGCAGGCTTTGCTGTCCATTTTCACTTTTTCTTAGATGAAGAGGGCAAGAGGGCATCAGTGGTGAAGCTCGCCTTGGGCGCCAATTGGCCTTCGACTGGCTTGGGGGTCCACTTACAGCATCAAGCACAAAGCCAACCAACTGTATGACAAACCGAGGGCACAGTACTCCAAACCACAGGACTAGCATGTGATTAGGGTGGACAGACAAGAAGATTGGTTCCCACAAACATAGAAATCGGTTTGGTCTAGGACCTCTATGAAAAGCAAAAGCAACGCTAAACAAGAGGATCATGATTTGGGACAATGTAAACCAGTGAAAACCAAAAAGCATGTCCATTGAGCTTGTGAGCCATCAGTGACAAAAGGTAACAAGTGCATGGATGGAAAAACAACAGCAGGAAAATAAATAAAACAGCAGCAAACACCAGTGACGGCTTGAAACCCAAGAGCTTTGAGCCATAACTACAGGCCTCTTAGAACCTCGAGACCTGAAGGCCCAGATCTGCTGCATGGATGTCCAATCGGTAGGTTGTCCAGACTGGCGACCAATCGGTGTGCTGTCCAGATCACTGAACAATTGCTGTGGTGACCAGAATGCTGAGCCTGTTGAATCACTTCCATGTCAAGCTGCCCCCTCAAGAAATAAAAAGAGAGTCCTGCACAGACAAAGCAAAGATAAAGGACAATGGGGGGGGGGTTAAGACCCACAGAGGAGTTGCTAATAACCAGCACAAAGCCACCTTGTCAGCGACAGTGTCCATTTGTGTGAGAGATGGCCAGGCAGTTACACAGTCCTAGCAGCAGCCAGGACCGTCCCAGGAACCAGCTGCACCAGGAACAAGGTTTCTGATATGGGAGGGGTATCAGATCCACCCTAGAAGGTCAAGCCTTCACACTCTACCATGTTCATCGCAAAAAGACAGACCACTTCCTGAGATCATTCTCCCTAATCCTGGATTTTGAACATGTTTTTATATTTCACTATCATTTCAGCCGACTTCCATTTACCATTAAAAGCAAGCTGGACCATTCGAAGCACCAGGATTTATGAAATCAGATGTTACAGGTTTTTTAATGCAGGTACTGTAATACCTTCCCAAAGAAAGGATCGTCATGGAGGAAGGGGTCCAGGTGTGGTTCCCAAGGGTCCATAAGGAGTCCATAAACTGCTTACTGTTCCATATTCAGATCTTTCAGCCCCTGAGTGGCAGGTTCATGGAGGAAGGAGCCATCTGAGGAACAACCACAGAAGGGTCACTTGTCCCCTTCAATGGAGGAGCATCACTGCCGCTTAGTGACAGGGCCGTGACGAGCATGACTCCAGTCACTGCCACTGAAAGACCATCCTGGGCAATGAGAGCCCTGAGCAGTCAGAAAAGTCTTGGTAAAAGCAGACATCTGGGAACTGAAGTACGCCAATCACTGGGAATGAGGAGCCAGCAGGTGCTTCAGCTGAGGTGGATACTACCCCACTTGGGGCACAGGGTTGCTTTCTGCCTTTATTTACATGCCCTGGAGAAGTTCCTCAACATGTGTAGATGTTCTGTGGTCTAACTAGCCCCTGCTAGAGGAGGCAGATGTGCAGAGATGCATAGGGGAGGGCAATTGTGCAATCCTTCTGTTAGCCCAGGCATTGCACCAGGCACACCCAGCAGCTGTTCAGGGGGGAGGGGGGGGGGCGGCTACACAATTAGTCCTCTGTGTTGGACACCTAAGGTACAGTACTTCCTGGCCCTGCTGCTGCCTCTGCTCACAACAGCTGAAATTCAGGGTCAGATTCTCCCTGTGAACGAGGGCAGCAGGAGTTTTTTTGAGGGAGAGGTGGGGAGAATCTGAACTGCTGAACTGTATGGGGAGGCAAAAGATTATGGGATGTCCTGGGAGACACCAGGAGGAGAAGGGTCATTTTCCACAAAACACACCATATCATTTTGCAGGGGACCATTAGTGTCACATGCACAGGTCTATCACTCCACATGGGCTTGGGTGCTTACATACAAGTTTTGGGGAAAAAACCCCTCTGTGAGGCTAGAATAGTGTCCCCCCCAGCTGTGAATGGAGGGGGTCTATCAGGACATGGGCCCAGAGTCCACAAACTACCACCTTATCAGTAGGAGCCTTGTTCTCCCTAATGGTCCGGCAGGCACATGATGCAGAGCAGCCGTCTGCCTGCTCACGGTCCAGTACGCCAAGCAGAATGAGAACCAGCGAACAAATTCATTTAAGATCACGGGACGCACCTCTTGTGTGAATCGGCCGGCCAGTCGCTTAGCTCCAGCTGCGCCATTCCACAGCCAGCTCCTCTGCGCCCCCCCCCCCCCCAAGCCATGCGGACAGACAGACAGGACGTCCCATAATCCCCTGCTTGTTCTGACAAGCTGATGGATTCTGCCTGGTGGCCTGGGATTGATGTTCATCCCGGCTCTCCAGCAAACCAGCAGGATCCACATTTAAGCTATCGAAACGGCATCGTTTCTGTTTCTCGCCATCGTAGGCATATACATTTATTCGGGTTGATTCGTAGAACAACGCAGGTGCGATGTGAACAGCTGCAGGAAGTGGGTACCTTGGCGTTTAATGCAAGACCCTCACAGATGAACTCGCTCTACTTTACATTTATGCTGGCATTCTGGACCATGACCAGCAGTCACTTGTGACCTCTGGACCCTGTGAAGACGGAGAGGCCAGACAGTGCAGGATGTGTTGGGGGCGGGACAATAGGGGAGAGAGGAAGCCTAGACCTCTGCTGAGTGAAACAACCTCAGCTGCTTCCTGAGTAGACCCAGGTCCTGCCGCACAGACCAGCTAGAGAGAGAGAGAGACGGGGAGAGGAAGGAGCCAACGTTGCATACAAGCATCTCACAGGCACTTAAACCACGAGAAGCTCCTGCGACAAGAGCAGCTTTGCAGGAATCCAAGGAGCGTTGCCATTTTACAGCAGAGTCAATTTGAAGAACCAAGGGTAATTTTTCCTGGGAATTGCACTGTTTGTCCAAAAATGTTCACAGACATTTTACTGTTCACCCATTTCACATCGAGTCCAAATTTCTAACCCACACTTCAGGCCTAGATGTAACTGTCCGCTTACTCCGCTGAACAAACCCACAAATGGACCTGATGATGAATTTAGCATGACCTGTAGGGCCCCCTCATCACTATTACAGCTGCCCCGCTCACTCCTGTTGCATGCTGGGTAGGAGACCCACTGGCTGACAATAAGGCGTTTGTGGGGATGTCCTGAAACCAGCCCAGCCTGTCCCAGACCTGGAAGGTTTTTCTAAAAAAAAAAAAAAATCCAGTTAGGTATTTTGCTAGATTTGATGCATATAGTCAATCTGCTTGGTTTACCCTAGTTTCACAGCTATTTCTAGTCCAGTTAAATAATGAGGACAGTTACAGTCCATCAACAGGGCTGAGTGAAGAGATCACACCACCCAGGAGACAAACGCAACTCCAGGTGTGCATTCAGGCCTACTCACTGTGTGCTGTGACTAAGCCAGCCCCCACAGGCTGAAACATAAGCCCACATACCCAAAGCCTCACGGGGGGGTCTGTGTTGCTCACCTTCCAACAAATCCACCAGAGCGCCAGTCCGCAATTCAGCTCTCACCCTGTAGGGGGTGGCCACTAGCGTAGCAGCTAGTAAAATGGCATGTTGCAAAGCAGTCAAAGCATGGCATTTAGCACATCAGCATGTTGCACCCACCCAGAAGCAGTATGCAGAAGCACCTCCATGCTCAGGAACCAGCTCTGGGGGGTTCCACCTGCAACCTTTGGGGAGATAAGGATCTCACTGTAGAAGGTGACAGAGGTATGACACATTACAGCAAGACAGAGCTCATCTGAAGGTGCAGCCCCGCAGGCGGAAGATACACACTAACCGCCAGATATGTAAACTCAGGTTCCTCCACACCCAGAGTATCTGACAGATCAGAGACATCCCACTCCAATACACATGCAAAAGCACAAGCCCTAAAACGCCAAGGGCAGCACTCAAACCCCTATTAGGACATGGCTGACACCCTGCTCCCCAGCAAACTTGACCAAGGCAATACCCTGTCATCACAGAACGCACTGTGTGCCAGGCAAAGTCGCCAGTTTCCTGTCATTCGTGCCCATTGTCATGCTCCACTGTACACAAAATCTGGCCCATACATTTCTGATGGACTCCACTATGTGCAATAAAATCAAAAGCTTTAGTACTTAAAATTAAGTTTGTCAGCCAGCAGATACAGTTCACATGGTAGAGCCCACTGACAGTTAAACAAGGCAAAATAAACTGAAATTTGAACTTCTGTATCCTGAGCAGCTAATGACTTGGGTTCATGAAATAATGAGCATGGTGTATTTTAATTAGTTTTCCCTCCGTATCCTTCACTATTACATAAATATGTTAATTATACACATTCAGCATAAATTACAAACAAGCAAGCTAGCCCCTAGTAGGTTGCATTTAATGCAATTAGCATTTAGCAAAATTGGGGCAAAAAGTCTGAGGGCTACGAATGTATTTGTAGGCCCTGCAGCACTCGGAGAATGCAGATTACAGACAGATCCTCTGTTTGCTCAGTGCTTCACGGAATCTAACCGGGGCTCTGCCTCCAGGATTAAGAAGCCCTCTGGAACGATGCGCCGTGACAGTGCCGTAATGAGGCAGGGTCCCCAGGGCCCCATGGAGCGAGCAGTCCAACGCCGTCGCTGCTGAAATAGGGCCGAAAACGACTGTGGCCTCATGCTGCTCTGCCAAGAATAAGATTAAGGGAAAATCGTCGACCTCTTTTCTTGTTCTAATAATCTCTTAAATTAACTTGAGGATAATGAGATCAGGTGTTACGCAACACACCCCCTCCACCAACAAACCACGCGGGCATATACACCTTTCTGGGTGTCCGACAGCAGATCTGCACCTTGAAAGACTCCTATCTGTGCACTTCCTGCTCGAAGAAAATGCCCAGAGGGGAGAAGCTATCTGCCAGGATAGATGCTGTTCTCCAAATGGTCAATGCTGAAAAAGGGCCACAGAAGGGCCAACCTGCTTGAGGACCACCTGTCTGAGGTTGGGCAGCAGTGCCAGTCAAACCAGTTGGTGGCATAGACATGTTGTGGACTGTGACAGAAAACTCGGGGTCTCTGCAAAGCAGGTTGGGAAACACTGTACAGGTCAACCCATGAACTGGGACCCGAGGTTTCTAGGCTCCATAAGTGCAGCTACCCAGGACCCAATGGGCTTCTGGAGGCATCAATCCAAGGCTCTTTCCTAGGAGAGAGCACCAAACAGGAGTCCCGTGGTTCTGTAGCATGGTGAGGACCTGAGCGCACGCTTCATACCGTCAGCTGCTGTCCCATAATCTATGAGTTATGCAAAAATGCAAAGCAAGGTTTTCCTTAAGGACACAGTGATGAACGGCAAAGCCAGACCTCATGCTGTTTTAATGGAAATGAAAAAGGCAGTTTGGGCCATGGTCCAGGAATGGAGGCGCCTGCGAGCCCATGGAACGCCGTTCCATGCTGGAAGGTTCTGCAGGACCAACGCGATAAATCTGCTCTTTAAAAGCAGAGGCGTCCCTTTGAGCCACGGCGTGTTTACGCGCCTGAAATGCAGGCCGGCTTTTTTGCATTTATATTTGAGTGCTCGGGATTTACTGAAGCCGGCATGCTGTTGGGGTAATACATCTCTGGGAGGTCCGCAGCCCCGTTTGAATACAAAGGGCTAAAACACGGCCAATAAGAAACCATAAAGCCCAGCAAGTACAAGGCGTGGTGCCGAGTATGGCGCCGTAATCTGCTGATTCAATCCCCTGCTGGCGTTTTTATGATACATTCAGTTATGTTGATTCGCGATGCATCACTTTTATTGATACCCCCTTGCCTTTCTAAACCCCCCTCCCCCCCCACCTCAAATTTTGACATGTTTTTGGGGACTCCACATAAACTTCAGAGTAAGCGACTGGGAAAGTTACCGTGGCAACAGTGACACCAGAGATCAACCATTTAAACTAGGGTTTCTCAACACAGTTTGCAGGGACCCCCAGACAGTCCACATTTTTGCTCCCTCTCAGCTGCCAATGTGCCTATACCAGGGTATTTGGTGTTTTTGCTGGAGACTGGGAGGAAGCAGAAACATGGATTGTCTGGGGGTCCCCGAGGACTGAGTTAAGAAACACTGATTTAAAATACCCACCCCAGCCCCTAACATTTTGTACCAAAGGGCCACTTTAAAACTAATCATCTGTCAGAGTCTGGCAAACAAACCCTGATGATGGGCTCCTGATTGTTCTTGTGGCTGCAATACAGCACCTGTCCAGCAGGTGGCACTAAAAAAGCTAGCAGTGAAGCACCTGACCAAACAGCACATTCCACCATTATGTCTCAGCCTTCAACATGAAGCGGATAATGAGAGACTCAATGTCTACAGGATCCCGGACACACCAATACCCACCTAGAGTGTGCTGCATCAGCCGAGGCACAGACCAGTGTATGTCTGCCCCACAGAACATACACGAGCATACACAAGACCCCAAACTGCCCCAGAGGCCATCTCCAGAAAGGGAACAGGAGCGGAAAATCCCACGCAGGTCGCCAGCTGACTGCTGCCGGTGTCCTGCTGAGTGGCAGAACCGTGCCATAATTAGACACGCTCCGGGACGCCCGGACAATTGGAGCCCGTCACTTCACAGCACTCGCTGGACCAGTCGGCTCCCTGAGACCCAAACCCGGTGGGGCTAAAGCCTCCCCCCAGCCTTCGTGTCTGGAGCTCAGTGTCTCTGGTTCCAGCCAGTCGGCTGTTAAGGTACAAGGACAGGAAGCTTAAGCTGACCGTTATGCCCAGCAGCCAGACTGTGGGCCTATTAGTGCGTTCCATTTGCCCTCGGAACTCGGTTTCCGAGTCGAATTCTGAGTTTTGAAGCCGGAAGTGACGATAGGGCTATGACAGTACACGTTCATCGTGTGCCTTTCGGTTACAGCATTTTCAGTTCGGAACACACAATGTGACTAATTTATACATTGGCACGCTTGAAACCTAAATTCACAGGTAGATGTTCAACGTGGAAATCATTATCGTAATTGTGAGTTTAAGTTGGTTACAGCTAATGCTAGAGCCACTCCCACATCACTTAAATCAGTAGTTTGGGAACATTTTGGCTTAAATTACACCAACACCAAAGAGAGTAGTTGACTGGCGGCACCGTTATACCAAACTGGAATATTTTTCTGGAAACACATCCAACATGCTAACTCCTCATTTTAGATTATACCATCCAAGTGTGCGCTTTTGACAGGAAGTTCAGACTGGGCTAAAAAAAATAATTAATGCTAGATTTCACAATACACCATTTTAGCCCTGATTTTCCAGTTTTTGGAGATCACCAACAAAAGCAAAAATCGGCGTTCGCTCGGCACTGGCAAAGCGGGGCTCAATCACTATTTGAGCGCTTTTCCACTGCAAGCAAAAGTACTTTCACTTTTCTATTGACTTGCAGCCGAGTACCAGTACCAAAAGTTCCAGTACCAAAAGTGCCAAACCAGCTGGGGTACTTCTTTGGTTGTTTGGTACTTTGGGGTGCGACTTGAAACACTGTATTTGTCGATTGGTTATGCAAATAGTCTTCCACTGAAACAATACAAACACCGCCTTGAACAGTTGTGAATAATGACAAACGAAGTAAAAAAAAATAATAATAATGCGATTTGGTTGTAAGAACATATACAGACGCTCCTCTATTTAAGAACGTTCAACTTACGAACTTTCAGATATACGAACGAAGAGGATCTTTAAGTCCAAATTGTGTTCACTGGGCTCCCGTTTCCTGTCCGCAACATCACATTTTTTTCTGTGCTCCAGTTCCACATACTACGACTTCAGCCCGCTACTCCCGCTACGCAGCAGTGTCGCGTGCGTACTCTCTGCATCCTAGTTCTTTGTACTTGCGTATACAGGTACCCTTAAAATGATGGTGAATAAAGGCTTACGAAAATTTCAAGTTGCGAACGGCCGTTCGGAACGTATCTCGTTTGTGAATTGAAAGTAAGAAAAAGCCTTATTTTAATATAGCTCAAATGATGCAAGAATTGTATGTGCATAACATACAATTGATGGTGGAATTAATATTGCACAAAAATCCAGCCCTATAATATACAATAGCCATTTTTTGAATTCAGTACAAAAAACCCTGCCTCATGTTGTGATGTCATTCGGCGCCCATACCAGTTTTTACGCCAGTGGAAAACCAACACCTTGAAGTACCGTACTTTCGGTACTTTCTCGCCCTTAGTTCCGCAACGTAACCCGGACAGTGTCGCTCATGTGTCACAGATGCCCGTCAGATATCTAGCAGGCTCAGTATCTGAACCTGTTGGCAACTCCAAATCCTGTCGGTGTGAAAAGTGTCACGGCTGGCAAGGAATGCGGCAATGAGCTACAGCCAATGAGAGAGCAACACACGGGGTGAGGTGAAACCAGAGGGAAGGGTTTAAAAAAGGTGTAAATAGTTCAATTTGTTTAGGAACTGTTTTTAGTGTTTGGAGAACATGTATAGAGATATTCAGAGAAAGTCGACATTTCACACACTTGCGGTTAGTTGTGGCTTTAAATTGAGATGGTGCGGAAAAAGTGTCTGCAGACACTTACTCATTTATGATAGCACCACGCCAAACCTGCCCGTCCCTTAACAAAATAAGACTGTGGCACAACTGGGCAAATACATTAGCAGTACCAAATGAAAAACGACAATTTCTGTAACCCATGTTTAAATGAATGTTTAGAAATCGATTTTTAATTCTCACAGCGATATTAAAATCTCCACCTTGAAGAATCTTGATTTGTAACAGAATCGATTCCCCTCCCCATCCCTACTGGACACAAGGGTTTAAAGTATATCTAAGAACTTTACTACAACTGCTTGTCCAGACGAGCTGAGGGGGAAAATTCAAGCACTAGACAGCGCTCTCTCCTCCAGGCAAATGGTTTCAGAAAACTCCAGGTACAGATGAGACACACAGGAGAAAACGACAGCGTCTGACAGGACTGGGCTGGTTGGGACTATGACGGCAAGGCCACCCCCAGACCAGGCTAGCTCCCGACTAAAGGATCTGATCATTAGCCTGAGCCTTAACAAGAAAATAAATGCACAGGAGACCACAGGGCTAGCTGGCCCCACAACCCAGGAAAGCCAGTCAGAGCTGCTTTTAGCTCCAGTGAAACAGCCCAGGATGCGATCCGCCTGTCAACTACACCGCAGTCAGTGGCCCCATCAACCCCAGGCAGCACATGGGAGGGACACCGCCGTTACACAAAGAACTAGGACCTGGGATAAACACGAAGACTGCATCAGTGTCATTGAGCCTTCCTCTTGTTCAAGCGAACAAGCACTGCAAATGGCCTGGTTTCCATGGCGAAGCAGCCTGCTGGTGAAGGGGGTGGGGGGCAGAGAGGGGGGCTTCCTCATGGAGTATGGCGCGTTAATTGATCTTTTGGTGGGGGGACCACAGGTCACATGAGAAGCAGAGCGTTGCGGATCGAACCCAGAGCTTTTGGCGACAGGAAAAGACTGCTGAAAAGGAAGAAGGGAAAGGAGGCTGGGTGTAGGGAGTGAGGAAGAACGAGACCCCACAGTTACATGGGACATCCTCTGGACCAGACAAAGGGCCCAGCGCAGGTCTCTGGCAGAAGCTACACACTTAGCCATCATACACATCAGCTTGGTGTACGCCCCCACAGTGGGACCGGGGAGCCCAAGTGGGGTTTAAGCATGGCATGACATTAGCTGTCAGGGATGCTGGGTACTGGGTGAAACCACCACACAGAGAGCAAAAATGGGCAGGGCGAAGGTGGCAAATAACAAAGAAGGGGAAGGGGTTTTTCTGAGCATAAGCAACTAAGGGGTGGGGTTACTGAAAGGGGGTGGAGTTTGAAACAGGTCACCGCAGCAGGGCTTTGCAGCATTGTAATGACTGCAAAAACATGACTCACTTTCAAACATGGGGGGCGGAGTGTTAATACAGCCCAGTGTATAGGCTACAGGCAGGCGAGTTTCAAAAAGCACTAACTAAGTGCCTTTAACTCTGCAGTCTGGGTGCAGAGGGTTAGGGTTCACTGAAGTATGAAGCCCTTCAATGCACTGGAGAGGCCAACACACTTAAAGATGTCGAGAGAAGCAACAATCAACACCCATCCTCCACTGAGCATCCGAATTGCGAAAAGGGTATTAACATGTCAAGATGGACAGGCTGCACGGAAAGCCTTTGGTGCATGCAGGGGAAAAAGGATAACAGCCCAGCCTGGGATTTAACACACAAAGGCCTAAGCTACATAGGCATGGATTTATATTCCCCAGTTCTCCCCAAAAGCAGAGACCCTGTCAAGGTTACCTAGTCTCAGAGTCCTTCATAAACAGCAGCCATTACAAAGTCTCTCTGCTCCATATTTTTCATGATTCTTCTAAAGTGTTTTTTTTAAGCATCTGAGAAGCTGGGGTAACTATAACAAAGGTGCACATTTATTTCCGAAAGCGATCTCTTCCCCTAACCCATATCCACTGCGGCAATCTTCGCTTTTCCGCCGGGAGATCCATCGTGGCCATTTAATCAATGTTTCCACGACAACCTTTATTTCCTGCGCCGTTTCCTGGGGGGACAGTGCTGATTGTGTTATTACGCGCACCTGCCCTGCCGCTCCGGACAGCCAGCCCCTGGCCTCCCCTTATTGGCTTTTCACAAGTCAGCGCCGATTACTGTGAGCATAAACCGAGAGAGACTGGAGTGAACAAGGAATACGGCATTAACCTGCCTGCAAACAAAAAGCAAAGCATTATGGGACTTTAGCTGGCAAGCATGCAAAACAGAACCTGACTGGGTCCTATCCATCTGGGGTTTGGACCAAGTGTCTCTGGATGTGATTGTCAGTGATCAAGGAAGAGACCCAGTGCCATATGTTGACTTGACATCCTTCCTTGGTGTTCATGCTCAGGGGAAGGGTCTTCCAGAGCAGACACTGACTCAGTGACCAGGGAGACATGGTTCACAGTGGATAGGGGGAGGTGGGGCATGGCTCAGCAGGTTAGGCCTATTAGCACTTTTCCCACCAACAGAGAATCGGTTCCTTTCCGTTTTACAAATCTATTTTGAACAGTTCTGCATGTTTCCACCAAAATAAAAACAGGTTCCAAACTAAAAAACCGGCTCATGTTGTGAACCAAAACATAGTTGGACCGTGAAAGGGAACCATGATGACATCATGAGTGGGCATGTACTATTCTATCTACTGGCATGAGACAAACATGGGGGCAAATGTAGAGTCTGTAAAGTCCAGTCTGGTCCCCAGAAGAAACAAAGTTTTTGGTGCCGATTTGGCCATGAACGACATTCCAAACCAAACTATGTGTCATATACAGAGCTTTCGTGTAATTCCATTAGGCGTGCAGAAATAATCTGAGTAAAACAGTCTGGTCTGCCATCTTTCTAGTGTTCTCTAAACTCCGCCTGCTCAGTTACACCCACCACTGATAATGCACAGATACTGATTACCGAAACGTAATTTGGTGAAAACCCAGTTCCCTGGTTGGCACCTGATTCTGAACTGGTTTGTGAACTGGAACTAAACTGGTTCTTTGTTGATGGAAAAGCGCTGAAATGCTCCAGGAGTGCTGGATTACCTCAAGCTGCCTTTTAGGTTAGACTAATGGGGGTGGTTCAGTCAAAAGGATGTGGAAACCATCTTCATTCCACACACATACTCCTCCAGTCCCAACAAACAGGTACATGTGACTCCAGGACACAGCTACTCTCTGCAACACACTGCCCTCACCTCTTCACACACTACCTGGATCTGGGGCCTTACTCTGAACATCCAGTGTAGAAAGGCAAGCTGAGAAGGGCCATTTCATTGTGCAAGGAGACAGATTTGCCACCTTGGTGGCAGCCTGAGGCTAAATATCTTCCACAGCTGTGCATGGCAGTAGAAATCTAATCCCGACTGCAGGGTCAAAAAGGTCTGTTTACATTCTCACAGGGTGAACTTCCATATGGCCACAAACAGGAAACAAAAAACAACTTCAGATATTACAGACTGAATTGCATTCTCAGCTAATTATTTACAGTTAGCTACAGGATGGATTACTGCATCTACTTAAGGGCTCCTGGATCATACCTACAGCTGATCTTCTTTGAGGTCCAGCCCCTACATGCCCCTCCTACAGTGGAGGGTCTGTGGTCAACCATGGTTAAAAACTGACCAATAGCTGTGGAGTCCAGAGATCAGGGGTAGGGCCACATCACCAAGATGATTCACTCAATCCAGACATGCCAAGGATGGCTGGTTAAACTGCAGCCTCTTTAAAGCAACATCAAGGATTTGCAAACTTGCGCATCCATCAGACAAATTCAGCAGCACAAAAAATGCATGAATTTTACTGCTGAATAAAATAGTCCCGCTGATAAGTCAATATAAGCAATGTCAGAGTGAAAAACCTGGTAAAATCACAGGTAAAAATTTCCCATGCAAACATTGCTGCACGCATGCATACACACAGACATAGACACTGACACAAACACAGACACACAGACACACACAGACACAGACAAGTGATGTTCCTAGACATGCTGATGTCACACTGGAGTTCCCCCTGTACCTGGAACGAAACATCTGCTTCCCACCCACACGATGTGGTAGAGGTAAGCTGCATCAGTAACTGCTCTGTCAACATCCTATCTGAAGACGTGATGTCACAGTACAGTACTCAAAGTTCAAGCCTCTCCCCTCAGAGGTAAAAGGTTCAAACAAATGGTGTGCCTGTGCGCGGCGGGGGGGGGGGGGGGGGGGGGGGGGGGGGGGGGGGGGGGGGGGGGGGGGGGGGGGGGGGGGGGGGGGGG
>JAODKC010000001.1:17328514-17340524 GCA_026777985.1 Mormyrops attenuatus
GCCCCCCCGCCCCCGCCCCCCCCCCCCCCGCGGCGCCCCCCCCGCCCCCCGCGGGGGGGGGCGGGCCCCCCCAAAGCAATTTCAACTGGACATCACTCGATCGCATCCCAGAATCCTTGTCCCAGATTTTCTTCCCCTGTGTGATGGCAGGCCTTGAAGAGGTGCCCCAGAAACTCACAAAAAGCTCACAAAAAAGAAGGAGAAGCACCCGCGTGATCCGGGATCTGAGATTTACGTTACAATAAAAGAGGAACGGTTGTCTGTTTTGTAGGATTGCTAGTAGTCAGTGACAGGTCACGCGAGCAGGTCCTCCGTCTCCACATAGTTATTCCCGTTTCTGATTTCTATGGCATTTTTAGAGCAGTTGCTTCCTGTGCAGGACTCTGAATGTCACACGTCTTCAAACTAAAGTTTGGTTCTGTGATCAGCAGTGTTGGTAGTAACGCATTGCTATAATTCCACTAGTTTTGGCGTTAACGAGTAATGTAACTAATCACCTTTTCAAATTAAATAACACAATTAAAAATACTAAAATTTAAATGGGCTCATTATTCATTACTTTTATCTCGCGCGAAAAAATTCATGGATAAGTGCAGCGTATTCCCCCTAATTTCCTGTTTATGATCTAACATCATCCGACTTTACTGTGGTGCATTGAATGGGTGACGTTAGGTACAGTGATAGGTAAAATTTGACATCTGTATTGTCTCGCACTGTCACAGCAGATAATATAACTACCCAGACGGCACAAATGCATTGGCACGATGTCTCCGTGATGCTTTACAGTCCATCGGCGAAGCATCTCTGTGGGGTCGTTTGCTCACTGGCACAACGTCACAAAGACATTGCTACGGAATATCTATTTGACATTCAACCGATGTCTGCACGATGTATTTAATCAGCAACGTGATGTTAATGAGATCACTATGCGATATTGAGCCTACTGTTATTTTTTCTGATTAAGCTCTATAACCCACAATACTATGTATTTTTATATGCTGTAGGGTAGATTTATTCTGTTTACCCCGCATGTGGGCATACAGTTTAAAACCATATACCGAACAAACAATTTAACTTATTAAATGTTGTGTATTTATTAATTTAAATACTGAAAACATGACAGAACCAGTAACAATAAGCTTTAAAGTTAGGTTGAACTGATTAAAGCAAAATCACTGAGAAAGATGTACTCCCCGGAGCATACATTAGCGTATGTAATAATTTAAACATTGTTAATAGGACTAAATGAAACGCTATTATTTAATGATTTTCTGAACTTATTGTCCTGGTGATGTGTATGTGCTGTCTGGGTATGTATTTGCATGAAAGTAATGCAAAAGTCCCTTTCCTAGTAACTAATTACTTTCAGGTGCAGTAATTGGTAATTGAATTACTTTTGAATGAAGTAACTAGTATTTTTTTGCTTGTTTTTACTAATTTTCAGTAACTTGCACAACTCTGGTGATCAGTACTGCCTTGCAGGTCTTGTGCTCAAGAGACCCTCAACAAACCATTGATGCATCCTCCAGCGCCGCCGCCATTCTGAAACGACGGCCATCGTTTTATCCATCACTTTTTTCAGAAATTTAGCATAAACAGTTCCTGAACCTGCAGGAGGCTCTTGGTCAGTTAATTAAAGCACCTTCAGTCCTTACACCTCTGTAGTGTCAGCTGTCCGCGGGATCCATCCTCTGCCTGTCACCTCTTTCCAGTTCCTGATTTGAAGCACTTATTTTTGTTCCCATTTGTGACATCACAAGCCCTAATAATGAAATGTCTAAGTTATTTTACAGCGTATGAGTCAACCTGCAGTTTAACCAGCAACAGCTGTAGTTCTAAAAATCCGGGTCACCTCCGATAAGAAAGATAACCTTTCTCTTTTTGGTTTCCAGCTTGTGTATCTAAGCTTTTCATATTTTCGCCCAGACAGACTTGCTCTAAGATATTGCTGTTTGCACTATACACCAGGGCCAGTAGGGTTCACAAAGAATAAAAACAATGCCATAGGCCTCAAAAAGGACCCAGTAGATGTAATGGAACTGAAAGCACCATTGAACTTACCCCCCCCCCCGCCGCTGATTCATACTTTACCAAGTATTAACAAGGCAGGCCACATCTCATTAACTGGGGATGCTCCCTATGGGCCACGGCTATTGTGTTGTGTCTGTGAAGCCCCACCCCCTCCACTCCCGCTACATAAATAGAAAACCTGAGACGCGACGTTCATCAGCTGACTCCTCAGATGCGAGGCGCACAGCCAGGGACTGGACTAAGACAAATACCAGAAGTGTCGCGCACATTTTGGAGGGGAAATGACCCATAACAAAGCTTTTTTGTTTTTTAAACGATGGAGACAATGGGCCAAGTAAAGCAGCTCCCTTTGATCTATTCCCCAGGGGTACACCTGGCTAGGAGGTGGCCCATTTAAAAGGAGCAGTCAGGGGCCCGGCGGGGACCCCCGTGGACAGTGCAATGGAAATGGGCATGCGCCAGCGTGGACTGACAAGGGAGGATTTCAAAAGCCGTAGTGTGCTGCTGGAAAAAAAGGAGGTGGCCATTATTCACTGGAAACAAAAAAATAGTGCTGCCATTTTCTTTGGATACCACTACTGCCATGAGGTCATTGCGTTTTTACATTTTTGGTGGAAAAAACACAGGATAATAACAGAGTTAGAAGGAGCTGAGGTGTTTGAATACCTCAAAGAAATGACATGGTACACTTTTCCCTTGGCTAACACAGGGACCACCCTATGGTCCAGGATGATGGCGCCAGCTTCATCACCTTTTCCCCTCCTTAAACTCTGGATCAGGCCTGGGGTCATGCTGCTGGAGGATGTGGGTCTCCATCCCAGCCCTTTATATTTCAGGATCAGCGTAAAACCATGTGCCCATTAAACAGCAACATGATACTGGCTGCGGCAAACCCAGTAACTGCAGTTTAAATTTTTGGTAAAGCAAATATGGATATCTTCTCAAAGAGGACGATCATTTCATTGAAAAGTGCAGATCTGCTAAGATCTGAAAGGGTCACCTGACTACAGACAGCCAATCTGCTGAGCTCTCTCTCTCTTTCTCTCATATATATATAAACTAAATATACAGGCGGGGACATCATAGATCAAGGAAACAAACCTCAGTACGTTTTTCGATCATATTAGCAAGTTGAAAATAGAGTATATATATAAAGACGCTCCTCTACTCACGAACAAGATATGTTCCGATCAGCCGTTCGCATCTTGAAACTTGAAAGTCGTTATTCAACATAATTTTAAGGGCAAGTACTAAGTACTAAGAACTAGGATGCTGGGAGTATGCACGCTACACTGCTGTGCGGCGGGAGTAAAGTCCAGAAGTCGTACGAGGCGGAACTGGGGCGCAGAAAAAAAAAATTTATGTTGCGGACAGGAAACGGGAGCCCAGTGAACACAATTTGGACTTACAGTCCTCTTCGTTCGTATGTCTGAAAGTTCGTAAGTTGAATGTTGTTAAGTAGAGGAGCATCTGTATATATTACCATAAGATAAGTACTTGTCTGTAATCTGAGTTTATATGCAGCATGCAAGGCTACACTGAGAAACCTGACAGAGGAGGATTTGGAATGAAAACTGTTGCAGGCTCCCGTAGAGAGACCGGGAGCAGAAGGCGTCATGTACACAACAGCATCATGTGGCCTTCTCAAAGCTAGTATCGATCCCCCTGAAGGGGAGGATCATTAGGGAGATTAGTGCTAATGACGGCTCATTGAGGCCACCTCGCTGAGCTTGCTGGGGTGGTGGGGGGGTGCACATGTCAGGGGCGGAGGTACCATCTGGGATGTTGGCTTATGGCATCCACTGTGGAGAAGCAAGGCGGGGGCAAGACGGAAGGGAGGAGCAGCGTGTAAGGGAAGGAGGGACATGTTTGTAGTGGCGCATCATGCCACTATGGGGGGGGGGGGGGGGTCGGCACCTCCATTAGGGGAGCACCCCAAACATTCTGCGAGTTGTTACACTGCCTGCTGCTTGAGCATCAACAAGGGTCTCCTGACATCAGAAGATGTTTATTTCACTCAGTTGTTCTCATTTTTTGGAGGACTGCTCCATCGATTATGTTCACAAGGACCCAGTTTGCTCTGGGATTACAGGTGATCCATCTCCTGGATGGTATTCTCGTGCAGAAGTAGGGTTAAGTGAGGGATGTCACCCACACCCTGGGAGAAATTCCAAAACAGATGCTATGAGCGCTGAACAAATTGGCAGGACGTGACGACTCAGGAGCTTCATTCCATCTGTGTGGGCTGTCCCTGGAGGAGGGGGTCCCCATGGCCGTAAAGTCCGAGACAGGCTCAGCCCCGTCAGTTAGGGCAACGTTCCAGGACAGTGCCCAAAAAACATGGACCTCCTCTGGATCTCGACCAAACAGGAGGACGTGTTCTTACTGCAGCTGTGTAGTCAGGCCCCCAGAGAATGACGACGGCATTGCGGTCACGTAACGGTTTCGCGTGGTAAACCATGGCTGAAAGGTTGTACTGTCAAGCTATGCTGGGTTGAGTCCCTGCTGTTGCACCAATCAAATTTCATACAATTTTCCCCAGAGGAATTTAAAAAAATAATAGAAAAAAACCCAAAATGTCAACACTGGAAAAAATGAAAAATAATTGCCGGCCCCCTTCAAAGGCGGGAATTGAGGCTTACTCCTGGAAAAAGAGTGACCGTAAAAGTACAAATGTTTGACCAATGATCCAAGGCGCTTAACTGAAGCCGGGCAAACTGGGGGGGAAAAACATGCACTATTGCACTCTTACCGAAGGACCTTCAAGATGGCAGGAGAAACGTCTGCTAACCTCTGTACCGTTACAGGCCGAAGCCCCGGGAACGCTGGCAGACTTGCTCCAGGAGTTCTGTGAGTGCTGGTCCAACCCAGAAGCCAGGGCGGCCTAGGCCCAGACTGCTGTTTGCAGGCGTACTCTTCTGAAGTGGGGGCCGTTGCTCTGAAACCACAGTTAAATTTATATTGTATTTGTTGGCCAGCTGGGCTGGCTGGCTGCGGGTGTTTTTGTGTTGTGGATGGCATTGGACCACATTGTTTCCAGCGCTGCTCATTCAGTGTGGTGTCCTTCTGCTCTACTGAGGCTTCTTTCCCAATATGTAGATTGGTACCATAGAAGAGAGCAGCGAGGAGGATTGCTTGTACCTGAAATTAAAATTAATTTGCCATTAGTACAAGTACATAGCAATAATTTTGGCTTTGCAGTGCTCTCCTTTGAGACATAAACACATAAACAGATGCTCCCAGGTTACGATGGTTCATGTTACGATATTTCGACTTTATGATGGGTAAATGTTTTTCGCTTTCAGTACATTATTCAATAAATTACATGAGATATTCAAGACTTTATTATAAAACAGGGTTTATGTTAATGATTTTGCCCAGCTGTAGGCTAATATAAGTGTTCTAAGAATGTTTAAGGTAGACTAGGCTAGGCTATGATGTTTGTTAGGCTAGGTGTACTATATTAAAGCGCATTTTTGCCTTACAATATTTTTGCATTACATTAGGTTTATTGGAACATAACCCCATATTAACCTGGGGGAGGCTGTATTTACAGGTGAGAGTGAAGCTTGGGGTCCAAGTAGAGGGTAAGGCCAAGTAATTGGCACTCCTGGGCATTTTGGGGGCAGGGAGTGAAGGCCTTGTTCAAGGACCCAGTGGGGATGTGACTACTTTGGTGAAGATGTTTCAAACCCCTGATCTTTGGATCACAGGCACAGAGGCCTAACCCACCGAGCCACACACCTCCCCCTTCTTTTCTGTAGAAAGTTCTTTTGACTTTTTATGTGATGCATGTGACTGAGTCACGTTTTCACAGGTTTTCAAGGAATTAATCACATCTCTTCCTGCTTACAGGATGCCAGTCTTGCCTTACAGTTTAATGGTGCTTCACTACTCCAAGCTGAACAGCACATCTGTAACCACCTCAGATGGAAGACCGAAAGGTGGAGACAAGGTGAGATGTATGACCGCTTGGGAATCACACCTCTCTCTAGGGAATTGGTGCTGTAAAAACTCTCTATCTGAGACGGCTGGAAGCAAGCGCACTCCGTGTATTCCCATTTCACGTTCCTGACCAGCGTGAAGCTGAAGCATGAAGCTGAGTCCAGTGGTGTGAGGAATCTGGAGTTGGAGGACAGATATTTTGCTGGAATAATTTCAGCAGCTGCCCGGAGAAGAATTTCCCACAAGCGTGGGATCAAGTGCAAGATCCCAAAAATCTGGATGCCACCGTGACACGGCACGGAAACCACGGTAGATGCAAAATCGCGTGCTGATAATTGCGGCCAAGCTGACTGTTTGACTGTTTAACATCCTGCCAGGATTCAGAAAGCTTGGGCCCACCAGTCCAATCCCACCCCCTCCCCCAGGGACAGATTCCAGAACAACGAGAGCTGTGATCTCTTCCCAATTCTGAAACATCCATCCGTTTACTCGTTTTCCATAACCACTTATTCCAAGCAAGTGAGCCTGAAGCCTATCCGAGGAAGCAGGGCAGGCCTCGGGTGGGGTGCAGGGCAGGCCTCGGGTGGGGTGCCGGGCTGGCCTCGGGTGGGGTGCAGGGCAGGCCTCGGGTGGGGTGCCGGGCCGTCCTGGGACACACCCACACAATCACACACCACAAGCAATTTGGAGACACCCATTCAGCTAAACCACATGTCTTTGGACTGGAGGAAGAACTGCCCCACAAGCAATTTGGAACAGGGCCTCAGGAGAAGTTAACCCCCATCACCGTGTGTCTTTCCTGCTGCAAGTCCGGGAAGGCCCTTTTAGAACCTTCCTTTCATGACTACACCCATTGCAAGTCTCTAAAAAACACAAAATGAAAACAGATTTTGCAGCCCTTAATGTGATCTGTCAGTGAAGACCTGCCAATAAATTAATAAAATGCAGGGGTGATTCTGAGATTTTTTTTAAGGTGGGGGGCATAAAAGGGGCCATAATTCATATAGAGGGGCCATCGTTAATCAATGGTATGTTATGAATTGGTGAGTGACGGGGAGGGAGCACTCTGGGGACCAATCAGCTTTCTGTCCCTATGGCTACACCCCAGATAAAGCAGCTGCAAGATAAACAAATTACAGTTATCTCCTTTAACGGCCCTGGGCGTTCAGTCCTTTCTTCGGCCAGTAGAAGTCATATCGCATTCCCCAAACATGGTTATAGTGATTATACAGTATTCATAATCTGGTTACCACCGCTGCTCCTGTTTAATTAGCTGAGCACCTTCAGAAAGTCACTCTAGTATAGCATAGCAGTTGGCATTATGCTCACATGCCTCCAGGTTTGTGGGTTTGATCCCACACCCAGCTTTCTGTGTGCTAATGTGTGGTGGTCTCTGTGACAGATAGGCAGCCCCCTCCAAAGTGTCCTCGGGCCCTCTGCTTCTTGAGGGTGGATCCAAGACTCTACATTGGAGAATCTGCCATAGGAAATGGATATATGATTTATACAAAAGTTTAAAAAAATGATCTTAAAATAATACAATTCGCAGGATCACCAAGGGTCTCGGTTATCAAAGTGTGCGTTGAGTGAACAAGTCCTAAATGTGTGCATGCAAATTTGGTATTTAGCACTTGTGTGTACGAACAGCTGTTTGAAATGAATGCTGATAAATCACATACTGTAAATGTCACTGCATGTGCACAGCAAGACTAATTTAAATGAACGCCATCAATGAACCATACATGGGCATATAACTTCTGCATTAACACACGTCAAACCACACAATAGGAGAACATGTTGCAGAAATGGAAACTGTGATGATACTATATCGTTATTCCTGTTTGAAATATATATTGCATTGTATATTGTTATTTTGTAACTGTATTTTGCTATTAAGACAAAGTTGTAAAAAAATGTAAAGGGGGGAAATGAGAATGAGCTGGAAGTTTAGCTGAACATAATAAAAAATAATGCAGTAGATGCTGTTTTGGCAACTTTACCAGTAGCCTGTCAAAGAAAGAATAGGACCTAGCATGCAGACAGGTGACACGTGCAGTTCATGCTGTGTAACCTGTAATGAGAATGGGGCAGAGGTGAGGAAGAAGTGGTTATATCTGAAAATGACCACAAAGACGGATGGCAGCCCACAGATCCCATGTTCGAGTCACAGGGATCGGCCCAAGCACCACGTCAGTGTCACCTCCGCATGGTAAAATATCTGCAGTCATAGGTGAAACGTCCCTGGATGGTGACACTGACAGTGCAGCTCCATTACCCATGGATGAGGCTGGGCTATCAGAAATAGGTAAGATACATTTGTGATTGCGTTTAACTGGCTGCAGCAAGTGATGTGTGTTGTATGCCAAAGAGTGAATGTTGCTGAAAATGAATGAAAGAGACATGTCAATTGTGTGTGAAGCTTATATTTAATGACTGATATATTATTTCTTCAGGCATAGACCTTATATGACTTTGGAAAGATTTCCTGTCATACCTTGCCATGAACTACATACACATTCATGTATTTTGTGGGAACATAACTATCAATCTATCAAGGTTGATAATTAAGTGGGAGTCTGTGCTGATCGGTTTGCTTCAGTTACGCATCTCTGCCACTAGAAGTTTGTACGTACATATATATACACACGCATATCACACATATAGAGGGCGGTATCCTGGACGCGGCACCACCATGTCTGACACCCCCCAGATATTCAGGGAACATCCAATAATCAGACAAATAGTCATCTGTGACTTAGGAGAGCAACACAGTGGCTCGGGCCAGATTACACCCCGCCCCCCCCATCTTCTCTTTGTGGGGCCATCAGCTGTACCTCCTCCACAAAGGAGAGGAGTCTGCTCTGTGCCATTAGGCTGCACTGCAATTTATATGCGGGAGCGATTCCTCCCGGCAACAGCTTGGCTTTTTGCTGTGGCACTGATCAACAGACATGGGGGGGTCGGGGGTTACGACGGACAATCGGTGTTCACATCTCACAGGCATTACTCTGTGAATCCTGCTGCCAGATTCGCTTCCTCATGACCAAGGTCCACGAGGGGGTGGGGGGGGGGGGCAAATGACCTTTTAAAGGTACATGCACTTTATTTTTATGTTGTTCTTTTTGTTTCAGTGTCTTTTTCATATGTTGATTCTGTGTTTTATACGTGAAACGTTCACGATGTCCTTCACAAAATTTTGCTCCAGGAGTCACTTCTCAAATCCTTGGATCTACTCCTGCTTAACCAGCTTTTTTTCCTCATACAACAAAGGATCAATAATCTATAACCAATCAATCAAGACTTTATTTATATAGCACTTTTCATACAAACACCATGTAAGACAAAGTGCTTTACATCATAAAACGAAAATCCCCACCCTGCTACCACCCCCACTCATACATCAAGTAATTAAATGCACTAACATATATAAATAAATATACGAATAAATAAAAAATTAAATTCAAGTAAATCAATAAAACTCAATTAAAATGTTATTTTAAAGAGTTAGATAAGATGAGACCCCAACATGAGCATGAAGAAGCTGACCCAAAGATGTCCAAAGAGGAGAAACAGTAAGAGTCACATGATAGCCAGGCCAGGTCATGACCCTGAGAAACAGGGCCATCAGGCCAGGCTGAGCTGGAGTGTTGCATTGTGGGATTGATTAGGTGTATGGCAGCCTTGCACTGCTCAGCGGAGTCCAACAACAAGGCAAACGGTGCTTCAGCTTCATAGAGAAGACATCTAATGTCTTGTTTCCACCAACATGGAGCTGGTGTTGGGCTGGTTCTCTCTTGGTGCTTTTTGTGAACCTGCCTGCATTTCCACTATTTCAAAGAAGAACGGAAAGGAAATGTTTGCATGAATTCTGTTTTTTTGGTTTATTTTTGATCTGTGTTTTTATAAGCTGCCAAACTAAAAAAAATTTAGCCTTTCAAGTTTTATAGTTTTCAGAGGATGGCTCATTGTGCTCTGTCTCTATTGCCTGTATCCACTTTTGCACTTTAAAGGCTGCATTTCTCCCCAGAGTGTGTGAGTGAGTTTATTTTCATTCACTGTTTCACAGCCGTCCTTTTAAGGACCTTGCAATAAAAGAAACTGCTAAAAACTGAAATTTGCTGTCTGCCTCATAATCTCATTGCCACTTGAGCACCACAATATTTTCCTTATTTGACCTGTGACATGTTAATAATTTATTATTAAATCTGGCCAGCAGATTGATCTTTAATTTTCAGAGAATAAAAAAAAGGATGTAACATTATTCCACTAATAAGCTGGCAAGTTGTTTCACTGCCGGCACTAGTGATATTAGACTAAACCATATCGGTTGTGGATTAAATTTTCCAGGTATGCAGAAGGTTTGGACGCGATAGCCTGTCACACTATTGGTGATGTAATGGTGCCAGATTCTGAGACCAGCTTTTCTGTGGTGCTGCTGGAACCATCTTTTTCTGGACCAGGGCCAGTTCTTTGTGTTTTTTGCAGTAGAAGCATGCGGAAATAGTTCCCGACTGGGAAAAAGGTCAGCACCATCTCTGGCACCGTGTTGGTGGAAATGAGGTATAGTAGTGAATGCTGGGCGACAGTCATGTAACTGATGCTTCCCCCACACAAGGCAATTCACCCTCACAACCTCTCTCCACCCCGCCAAAAAAGAAAATGGGTATTCATGCCCATGTTTCCTGGGAGCGACTCCAGATCAGGATGTGTGGTTATTGAAGACGGATACATTTCCATAGCTGGGTCTCTCTGAAACAACGAGTACCTTCCCCAAGGATACAGCTGCACTGTTCCTCCAGGATTTTGAGGCCTTCCCATTTCCTTAATGACGCACCCTATCCTTGGTCACACCGGATGAGCAGCAAAGCTATGTTGACCACATTTCTTCCTCAGTTCCACTTTCAAAACAGCAGAATGTGACCTTATACACTGAACCCCTCACTTGATGAGTCAGTGAATAAAAAAGACATGGTGATGATTCAGGCACTAATTAGGATGGCTTACCTGAAGCCACTGAACCTTTTATTCCTCAGTAAAGAGTTAATGGCCTTTGCCAGAGGATAAGACCTTGACTGGCAGACAGGAAAACGCACCAGTGGAGTACGAGCAGAAAACACCAGGGACAGCATGACTCTTCTTTGAGTTTTATTAATCAATACATTTCCTGGGCATCAAAAATAAACTCTGCCATGCTCATGAGATAACCAATCAAACTGTAGAAGACATGGGTCCAAGCAACTACAGGAGGCAGGGCCAAGTCATCTGAGTGGTTGGTCTGGCCTCCTTTAGTTGCTTGGGTCCACCTCCTCTACAATCTGATTGGTTATCTCTCTGAACATTTTTGTGTAAATCTCCCATGAGCCTCTGCCATCTCTGGTGCAGAAGGGACATTTTTTTAAGGTGAGGGCCATAATTCATAGAGAGGGGCCAAATATCATTAGCCAATGATATGTTTTGAACTGATAAATGATGGGGGAAGGGGGCACTCTGCAGGCCAATCAGCTTTCAGCTGAGGCCAGTGAACTTGTGGCTCCATGCAGTTTCTAAACTTTTGCCACTGTTCACAGGCTGAACTAAACGTGAGTTCGTGGGAATGCATTACTCTCTCGGTAGTAGGTTGCTTCTCATAGCCAATACATGCACAGACGGGCATCTCATTGTCCCCCTCACTCCCTACAAACCATTACCATCGGGATCGGGAGGCATACGGAGAGGGAGGGATGATGGGAGTGGTTTTAGGCCGGACACAACCATATTTACCTGTCTTCAGTTACCTGCCAGAAGGGGCGTAGCTAGAAATTCTGGGCCCCACCAAATTTTATGTACAATTTTATGTATTCAAGGGTCTGTAAATCTGCCAGGGTATCTGACCCCCTACTGCAGCCCCGTCAGCCAGCATGGGGGCTGCTCAGGTCATGTGACAGGAAGCTCTGAGTGGATGCAGACGGCAGGGGGTGACCTGCGTGGGTCTGGGGGCTCACAAGTGACACAGTGGGTCGCCGTGTCCATGATTACCATGAGCACCCCTGTTGTG
>JAODKC010000001.1:17354088-17377872 GCA_026777985.1 Mormyrops attenuatus
CCCCCCCCCCCCCCCCCCCCCCCCCCCCCCCCCCCCCCCCCCCCCCCCCCCCCCCCCCCCCCCCCGCCCCGCCCCCCTCTTCTGGTAGTTCTTATCTAGATAATCTCAAAAAGCAATACTGGCCAAATCATTAAAATTTACATGTCAGGCTTTACCCACCTCTGTGTATGTGTTTAGGGTACAAAGTATTAAAAGTTACCCACCCAAAGGAAGACCTCCGCATCAAACAGCTAGTTTCTGTTTCTCTTCATCAGAAGGTCCGAACAGCTTGAAACAGCAGATCTCCGGTTTCCTAAAGCCACCGCAGATGTATTGACAGCTTCCAAATTCATCTTTTGTAGTGCAGCTACTCTTTTGGTTTTGAAGGTATTTAGGTCTGAAGACACCTGCGAATTTTCTAGAGGCGTGTTCAGGGAGGCTTAACAGCTGCTTTTGGAGACGCTTGAAGGAACGCGCCACAGTTATGGATGGAGTACAGGCACCGCTCCTTTAATTTTGTTCATTTTTATGTCATCACTCAGTGTCTTTATCATGTGAGGGCACCAGATATCCTGCAATTCCACAGATAGAAGGGTTCTGTCAGTGTTCACATGTTGTTCACCCCCCAGCCCCCACTCTCTCCCAAAAGCTGGAGATGCCGTATAGGGGTAGGTTAGAGACACAAAGTTTCATTTTCAGCAAGTTCAGGCACTAGAGGAGGGGACATGAGCGAAGGGTACAAAATCCTTAGGAGAATCAGGGGCCAGCGTTGGGTGCTTTAGCTTTCAGTTTTGATGTAAGAAAACAAGGCCATAAAAAACTAGCTGAGCACCAGTTTAGATCAAAACAAAGATAATATTTGTTTACAAAAATGATGGTGGTATTGGAATGAGTTTCCGGGATGTCTGGTGGGAACCTTGTGTTTAGGAATCCTTCAAGTCAGCAGTAGATAAAGCCAGCATTCGTATGCGTACTTTGATAACGGTGGACACTCTTGTCGCGACTCCTGTCACGTGTGAAGCAGCCACTCCTGCTTCTTTGTCTTCCAGAACTTCCTTTGTGGTTTTGGCTTCCCATCACCACGGCGACCCAGCGGTCGTGTCATTGCGGGGCAGCGGGTGATGGATCGTGGCTGAGGGGGCTGCATGTAGGCGGAGTGGCTGTTCAAGATAGAGAGCGGTCGGGAAGGAAGTGCTGTCATTCTTGGGGAGGCACGTGGTCTTCACAATGGCAGAATTGGGGGTGGGTGGTGGGTGATGTACGTGCACCCCTGGATGCACTAGTTGCAGTTTATTTATGAAGATGCATCAGTGCCAAGACGGTGGGAAGTTTGAGATCTCCCCAGCTTCAGTCCTGGGCTCCATGCTGAGGTAGAGCACATCTGGTGAGGTACCACCCATACCTCAGTGACTTTTGACCCTCCCCCGACCCCTGTGTTGCGTCAACATCCTGATCCGCTTGTATCGTCATTCCTGGGACTGTAGGGTTGAGCTGGCAGAGGTCCAACTGTGCTGTCAGCTTTTAAAAACAGATTGATTACATCTCTGTGCTCTAATTCTAATGAGTGACTAATCTCCTCTCGTCTCATTTATAGAGAAAGGCTCTTTTTTTTG
This sequence comes from Mormyrops attenuatus, assembly GCA_026777985.1. Classification (NCBI taxonomy): domain Eukaryota; kingdom Metazoa; phylum Chordata; class Actinopteri; order Osteoglossiformes; family Mormyridae; genus Mormyrops; species Mormyrops attenuatus. Next base: position 17,355,681 of record JAODKC010000001.1, read on the forward strand.
CCTAACGGAGGAAAATTACCCTGAATGATGAGTCTGTTATTCTGGCAATCAATTTGTCAAGAGTCATCTTTTTTAAAAAAAAAAAGACCAAAAAAGAAAAAGGTCACCTGTGGCTAATTGTGAATCGGTCATTAAAACGACAGAGCTGGTTTCACCTGTCAGTCTGCGTTCGCCTTATACATTAAACGGATTCATTACGAAGCATGTGCATAATTGAAATGGCAAGATATTCGCGAGGATCACAGTAGTTATGCATCTGGTGCTTTCAGGGGCGATTCTTATTTTTTTTTTAATGGTGGGGGGAATAAGAGGAGCTGTAATTCATACCGAGGAGCCAACTTTATCATTAATCAATGCTCTGTTTTGAGTCGGTGAGTGATGGGTGAGGGGGCACTCTGGGGGTCTGTGTCCCCGCCCCTGTTTACACCCCTAGGTGCTCTCACTGGTGAGTTAAAGGTTGAACTACCCAGCCTTCAAAACCTGTGTTCTGACCCAAAACCGGTCTGTTACATTTGTTTGTCTTCTGGCGTGGTTCCTCCGGACCAAAGTTCCATCGCTTGACCCAGGCGCCCATAAACCCCCCCCCCCCCCCAGCCCGATATGGATCTTCATCCTGACACAGAATTTGCCCTCACAGTTTGACTATTGTGGAAATGCGCATCCTGCAACACTGAGGTTTAATTAGCCGGCGTGTCCTTGTGACAAGAGAAAAAATGATGCAGAATCACACCGACTCGTATTCCCCGCATGGCCTCACTGTTAAAGCCGTCCGGCGGAAACCGCGCTGATTAAATCTGTGATGAGCCCTCGTTATAGCTGCTAATTGTTCCCCATATGTTAAAACTCAACATGAAGGACAGGCCTTTCACTAAACTGACCCAGCAGACTGTTTCTCCCTTGCTTAGCCTCTCTCTCTCTCTCTCCCTCTTCCCCCTCCCTTCCTTCCCCTACTTTTTGGGATGGGCAGTAGGGGTGAGTAGAGGAAATGGCTTCCACATTGTCCCACGTGTGTTGCCTGAGCTCCAGGCCTGGCCTTATATACTCTCCTCTTCCCCATCTAAGTCGCTGGCAAACTGGCTGTTGCTGCAGTTCAAAGGCCCCTGATGTAGCTTTTCCTGCAACGGCAGACTGCAACTCAATGGTCTCTGATGTTGCAGTTGGCTCTGAGGCCCAGGACACATCTTTTTCTGCAGGTACCCCAGAAGCGGTCTCTCTCAGAAGGTCTTCCTCCTAGCAATGCCTCTTTGCTGCTGGACGGAGTTTGGGGCTTTTTTGGCACAGAATGAGGATTAATCTAAGCTTGACTCATTCTAATGAGTCATTTGCGTTTACTTTAATTCCTAAGCAGCGCTGTAATCCAAGTAAACAGAAAGGGTGGGGCTGTCAGTTGAGATGACAGGTCCCTCACCACGATGATGTATGCAAAACCCACATGGCAAAATGAATCGCTACAAAAGTCAGCCAACATAGATCCATGTTTGTTTTATTTCTCCCAGAACAAACACACACGTGAGGTCGATGAGGCCATAATTTTAAACAGAGGTAGTTGTCCGTTTCTTCAGGTAAGGTTGCACTTATCAGACAGCAGTAATGAGTTCGAACCCTGGACCAGCTTTGAACAAAGACCAACCAGAGTAGCTGGCAGCTCCAAGGTGCTTTGGGACGTGAGATGCAGTTGTTGCCGTGCGTCACACACACCCCTGGAAACTCCGGGGGTCTGATCTGTGGCCAGCCTTCATTGGGCAGGCGCACAGAGGCGGCTGGGGAATTTTGTCCCGGGGTCTGATCTCAGGCCAGCCTTGAGGCTTGGCAGGGAGCGCTGCTCTCAGCGATCGTGCGAGTGCACACGTTTTAAACATGTCCTCGAGCAGACCGCTTTATGTAATGCCTGCTAAGAAATGGTGTCTACACACGTCAAGTTATAATAATCTAAGTTTGCTTATATACTAATATATAACTTTGGAACCCTTATACAGAAAAATGGCCTGGAGATGGATGGGTGGATAACCCTTGAATTCTTAAGAACACAAAGCTCAGGTGGAATCAGTTGATGTTCTGTTGTTGGAACCATCAGTTCATGGTCTTTTGGTTGGAACCATTGCCATAGCTTTGCTCTGTCCAGCCTGCATCTTTGCCCTGTCCCAGGTGTGGACACTTCCTCTCCACCTTGTAATTTCTTTCCCTGCCAGTCGAGGTCACCAGCTTTGCACCTCACATAAATCCTCACAGATCTCCTTGGGTTTTGCCAGCAGTGGCTCACTGGAGTCTTATCATCCACTTCCTTGTAGTGGTCTGGCTTTGATCAACCATTTTTTGAGATCTCTACTTACACTTCATTACGCGTTTTGTTGAGGTTCACAAGGCTTCACCAAGGTCTGTACCATCCTTATGCCTTTTTAACCCAAAGAACTTTTCAGCTTTATACCAGCTGTTATCCTGGGTTGTGAGCAACATAGAAGCAGAGAAGTTAGCTACTCATTTTGAACAAGCCGGTTTGTTCTGTATCCGAGGTCCAGGTGGGTTATACAGTAGGGAGGATACTCTTCATTTGGGAGCTAAGACAGAATAATAGCTCTTAGCTCGAAGGTCTTTCAGGTCATGCACTTTTAAATGTCTCGGTTTTTTTGTCAAGACAAAATTACTGGTGACATGGAAAGTGCCAGGCTGTTGACGCCGTGGAAAAGGCGCTAATGAGAGGGCAGGTGGTTTCGGATGAACCTGGAAAGCGGCGTGTACTGAGTAGTGAATGTAGGAGAAGGGGGTCCGAGGCCGGCTTGTCAGTCCTGGAATGGTGGAAATGAGAGCCTTGCTGCTTCCTCCCAGGCTGACCTGGAGACCGGAGAAGGACAGATGGCTGCTTCTGGAGCCTTCCTCTCAGGGGTCCTAGCCAGCACTGAAAGTAATATTCAGAAGGACAATTCCTGTATTTTTTGGGAGGCTGTTTTAGATATCGTTGAGCCTCAGCTGTAAAGTTGATGAGCAGCTGAGCTAATGGCCAGCACTGTTGGGTGACTAGTGAGGTTTTACGCGTTTAGAACCCCGTATTTAAGAGCTCTTATGCCTCTTGGCCATGGGAGTTCCTACTTCTTACATTACATTCTGTGGTTATAGTTGTGCTTCTCTGTTTATTATGGATATAACTTTGAATATCCTTTTTCAGGGCTGCCTCAGACATTATCGTAAGTCCATATCCTCACAAACGCGCAAACCTGAGCCAAGCTTCTCGACACATTACTGCCACTTGTTCTGATACCTCCAAACGTGTCGTGGCTGGTGGTTTTTCTGTGCTCCCTGAGTAGCGGTATTAGAGGTATTAGTGCTCCAGCAGCTCACAGCCCCTTCCCCCAGTACTCTGCACTCAACGTCAATACACTATGCTAATTGTACTTTAGCACCAGATAGAAGCTGGGGGTGTAATTTTTGTTCTGTCTAAAATACACCTGACAGTTTTTCCACTCGTTTGAAGTTAATTCTAGGCTCAGTTGCTGCCCTGAGATGCACTCGCACATCTCGCCAATCCTTACCCTGGTCAGAGTGGGTTGTTAAGACCTTTCATTAAACTCCTAATTTTTTGTTATGCTCTAGCTATTATAAAACTGACAGCATTGATTAAAATCTTTTTATTCTTTATTCTTTGTGTAAAAACTTTGAAGTCAGAGTTTTGAAAATATAATTGTTGCTTAGCATTGAAATCCAATGATTCATGATGGGTTTCTTAAACCAAGATGTAGAAGATCCAAAGTTTCACGTTTGACCTTTCGGTTATGTTTACACGTCTCCGTCTGGGCTGCTGTTATATAAGGAAGGGGAAGAGCGACAAAAGATTTCTGGTTATGTGGTCTGTTATGTACCTTTGCCTCTGTTTCCAGTTATGTCAGGTGGTTGACTGTGATTAGCATGCCTGTCATCTGCATTTGGCCTGGGATGCGATTACTAAGCAGCTAAACACATGGTCTGTATAACGGGCTCCATGTCAGGTTTTGGGCTGTCTTGACAATCTGCCAGCCTAAAAGCTGCGGGTTCAAGTCCCATTGGGGACCCTGCTGTCAGACCCAGCTTGGAAGATATGCAGATCTGTAATTGGATCAAAACATTAAATCACTTTAGGTAGGTGTCAAGCTAAGCAGTTAACAATAATATTTACATTGATACAACATCTTTGTTGTACTGCAGCTCAAGGACTAAGGCAGGGAAGAAAACTTTAGGAGTCCCTTTGCAAGTACCCTGCTCATTTGACTTCAATTTAAAAACTGGCACAGATTAATAATTCAGAACTGATACATGATTCAACAGTACCTGTCATTGCTTATTACAAGTAGGGGAAAAACATACTTCCTGTGTAGCTTTGTGTGGTACTTCTTAAATAAATTTTGCTTAATTATTTAATAGAGAGATCAGGGTCTTTGACTGGACTAGGCTGTCATATTCTTTGAATTAGGGGTGGCTGGATTGTGTTATGTGATTGTGTTCAGACTGTTTGGGGGGGTTATTTTGTATTTCTGAAGGCGGCAGAGATGTATGAGTCGGACATTCATTCCATGCTACCTGCGACAAAACTAACCTTTTTTTTTTCTTCTTTACAAACTGGCACAGACCGTTTAGCCTGGAGCAAATGTTTTCAACGCCCAATTCATAGGAAATTTAGATGAATGGCCTTTGGAGAGTGATATTTGTTCTCGGCTACAGTAAAGGACAAAAATGTATACAAACCAAGTGAGTGAGATAACATTTTAATGATGCAGAAAAATATACCCCCCCACCCACTGAAGGTCTACATATTGCATTCAGTTCATGATGTTTGTGTAAGCATTGACTTTACGAGTAATGCTTACCATTTGGTGATGCCAGTAGGGAAGCTGCCTACTACCTCAGCGATATGTCACGTTGATCGTGGTACATGAGCAGATGCCAGAAGTGGAATCGTGATGTCAAAACCACAACAAAGAGACATTTTTATATTAAAAATCTGATTGTGTGAGCCTTTCTGTGCCTGCAGTTATGGTATACTTCAGTAAACATCGCGCCCTCTAGTGATTCACATTGCCTGACTGAACTGTACCATAAAGACAGCAGTTCTGCACTAACCCATGTCCTAAGAGCCAGGTTTCTTCGAAGATTAAAAGACCGGGCTGACAGCATCCAGGAAGCCAATCCCCTGTGGTCACAAGGCTACAAAGAGCCCAACTTTAATGTGCTTGGTGAAATCAAAAATATCTGTGATGGATATTTTATGACTCGATCATCTCCTTCCATTAGACAGTGACTGAAATCTCTCCACAAGTCTCGGGATCTTTGTGAAGGTCGTTCTTCACAGAACAAGTTTTGTCCTTCTTCAGGATGCTCCTGAGAGGGCAAATCCCACTTGGAGGTCTCGGGGAAGGTCTGTCAGATCGAGGTCATGCCTCGTTTGTTAGTAATGAAGTTTTTCAGTCGGGTTGCGGAAAGGATTAAGCTGGTTGGAGCTCTACTGAGACCTTCCTTTTGAAGTGTGTTTTGATACAAAGCCAAGGTGAACCAGAGAGAAGCCAAACATTTGTGATAAACATGTGGTACATCTTTCATGACTGTCGTCCTGGATCCTGGGCTGCTGAGGGAGAGTTCTGGGATGGTGCACCTCCACTGTGGTGCATGGTGTAGCGTACTGTTAAGAGCGCGAGCTCTTACGACGTGACAAGTTCCCGTCTCATGATAATTCAAAAAGCGCCGGATCCCAGCTGATTGCTCCCCTTCCGTTTGAGAGCACTGAGGGGGAACAGCGCTCTGAGTGAACCGGAGCATAGCGGTACATGATTTCCCAGCCCGGCCTGCCAGTTCAAAGGAGCTGAAGATGTAGCGATAGCTCCAACTGAGTCGCCGATGAATAATGACACAACTCGTCTTTTAACACAGGCTCTCTGCCTCTCGCTTTCATGCATCCTTCTCTAACTAGGCCTCCTTTAAGGATAAAGAATGTAAAAATGAATAATTTACGACAGCCTCTCTTTATTTATTGAGTATGGTGGCAGCAGCCTAAGTGAGCTTGTTGGCTTCGTTACACAACGTTTCGGGCTCACGACAAAAAGACGACGGTTGCGATGAGAGTGCTTCCCGCCGCTCATTATGCTCATCATACGACACCCATTTCATGACGCGACTTTGGATCTATGTGTGTTAAATTCAGCAGTCACATTGTGGCTCCCAATTCCGGCCTGGTTGAGTTATGGCGTGACCGTGACCGTGACGGATGTAGACCAGTGTCACCTGGGCGTTGGTGTGGAGAAAACCTCTGGCCCACAGAGCACACAGGAAAGCATTAAATTAGAGCAACATGACAGCAAAGACTCCCCTAAACAAAGAGCTGTCCTGTCACCGTCTGGCCCAATTTCTGAGCTCCCTCTTCCTCTTCTAGAAATAAGCATGTTTTGATGAAGGTTCAGGAAGTTTTCTGATGTATTTGTGGGAATGTGTAATGATTTAATACCTATATATGTAATTCTGGAAGCTTTCAGAATTATTTTTACATTTTGTACTACTCTGAGTAGCAGCATTCAGTGTTCTGACCTTGCTACTTAACCCTGTGGTGATCCTGCAAGCAGCTTCACACCCGCCAACCCCCCAGGTGGTCCGCATGTCACTTGAATGCCACAGCAAACCACTTAGCCACTTTCACTTTAGCTAACGGTTTCTGACAGTTTGACCCACTTTTCGATCTAAACTTGTGCTAAGTGCCCTGGGTCAAAGTTAGACCCTGCTAACCTCACATTTCCACAGTTAGTGAAACAAAATGGCCACCAGTTAAAAGGCAGATGTGAAAATAGGAACAGGGTCTCGATTTAAGCAGCTCATTAAGCAGGTGGTCTTCATCTTTTCTCTCTGGGATGGCTGTTCAGTTGATATGCCGAAATCCGATTCCATGTCCAGATCCTGGAAAATTTGCATCCAGACAGCCAGCAAAGCTTCACACACCTGCTTCCGTTTGCCTCCATCCATCCACCAGTCGGAGGAGGGGTCCTGTTTAGTCCTGGGCTGGATTCACACGGCAGAACCCCAGAAGACTCCCTCTGATCCTGTGAGAAGCGGATTCCTGGCTTTTAGCCCCCATTAAATGCCAAACAGCCGGAGGTTGTTCAGTGCAGCGACTTTTCACTCTCCTGATCTCCCCTTACCGATGGGGGCCGTGTAGAGTCATCATCATTCCCGTAGACCAGGTGGTGAGTTTCTGTATTGGCTCCTAAGCTCTCAGCACACATCGCCAAGCTCAGCCGAAAGCGTTACATGATTAGCTTTAAAAAGGACTCATTCAGCTGTGTTTATGAGAGCAGACACTGTTCCTCCATGCTGGAAGGTGAAGGAGGTTTAGATGGAGCAGAATCCACCATATGGATGAGCGGTAGGAGCCAGAGACTTAGGAACACGGTGGCATGGTTTGGGGAGCAGGTGGGCGATGATGGGAGGGGGGTCACTTCCTGCCCTGTATCTGCCCCCCATCCCATCTGCTTCGCCACTGGAACGTGACCTGCCTTATTATTTTAATGTTTATTATTTTGTCTCTGGAGACACAGACGCCTCGTACACCATGTGACTGCGCTGAATGGAGTTTGGTGTGAGCTCGATGGCGCTCCCTGCTGTCCGAAGCAAACACTACACTGCAGACCCACTGATTCAGCCTCATGAACCACAGGCTTACAGGGACTGTTTTAAGCGGAAGAGGGTCTTGATGTTAATGTGCAGTTAGATAAAGGCCAAAATCTTTTTCCGCTGTTTAGGATCCAAGCCTTACCACATGGGTGTATGTTAGCCATCTGGTGTATCTGAAAGAGTGCATCCAAGGGTGGATGGTGCTACACCCAGGTCCCACCCTGGTCTGACGGCGAATACCAGACTCAGGTGGAGTCAGGCTCAGAGTATGCATTTGCCATCGCTGATGTTATTTGCGGTGGACTTTGTTCGCTCTGTGATCCTGCCCCATGGGAGTACACTTTATTTATTTGATATGTTTTAATCCAAAAGGTGCAGGGTCAGACAATCCATGGAGTTATTGGGGCCTTGCTCAAGGATTCAATGATGAAATCACTCTCCCAACCCTGGGATTTGGACCAGCAACCTTCCGATTACACTTTGCACCTGTCTTTCCTGCTGCCACAAACCCATACTGGTGTTTAGCATGTCAGAGTCACAGGGTGAGAAGTGCATTTATCTGACGCCCTCCAAACACCATGTGCCACATGGCATCTGTGCTGAAGTGAGCTGTGGTTTGAGAGGTTCTTCACTGGAAAAGCCGACAGTTCATCAGCTTGGATGGTTAATCACGTGGGATGAAAATGAAAGGTGGTGCGGGGGTGGGTGGGGTTTTGGCCTCCTGAGTTTCCTGTAACCCTTCCGGGAATCCGTCATCTTCCCTCACGAGCGTGATACATGATGATGTAATGCCCTAAAACTCTTGGCAGATCCCGCTTCCAGTCCTTGGGCTGTGGTCAGTGATGATGTGATCAATCAGACGATTCAGGGAATTTCTGTTTAAAAAGGTGTATTTCTCGGCTACCAGGCAACGGCCAGATGGCCATCGGACTGTAGTTGTTAAGAGATATCGGCGATTGAACAAGGATGAGAGTCACATAATCAGACGTAGATCCATCTGCCTGTTAGTCACCTTGTTTGTGTAATGCGGTTATTAAACAAACACTGAAATAATTATAACACTACTGATGCGAAGGGGGAGATACCACCTGTAAGGTGGGGTGCTGGTCAACTTTCTCACTGAGTTGTATGCCAATCTGCTGGAATCTGAGCTGTAAACACTGGGTGATGGGGGTCAGATTGTAACATTTACGGATTACCAATTTATCCGGCCGGGTTTTCACTTAAGCAGTTTAGTACTTCCCTAAAAGTACCACTGAGCAACGTCGAATGACTCGATACAGCACCCTTAACACTAGAACTGCCAGGGTTATTTCGACCTCCTTTTACCGCCAGCAGCGAAGTACCCTGGTGTATCGCACCTTGACCCTAATGGGCCATCGCATCAGCATGCCATTCAAGAAGGCGATGAGATGAGCCAGTAATCCTCACAGCAACAGAATTGCTATCACCCCAAAAAAGCCATAAAACCCATAGTGCATTCATGTTTGTGTCATATGTTTTTGTGCTCATCGATCTAAGTATCGGTTTCAATAGATTAATTTTGTGAAAATCCAACACCGGCAATAAAACGAACACCTCACTTTATCATGAAAATAACTGATCGCTTTAATCTCTGTTACAGTTGGGTATGGGCGGTCTTATTTCGGATAGGTATAAAAAGTGAAACATTTTTTGTCATATTCATTTTAAATCTGTCAGAGCAAGAATGCAGATGGAATGGGAAGCCAACCGCTTCAGCCAAAAACAATGTATTTTACAGTGCAATTCATTCCAAATAAAATGTAGATTTTTAACTTAAGTATTTCACCAGGGTCGATTTGTATAAAATACAAAATTACGGTAACACTTTACTTAAAGCCATGTTTTTAGTCATTTATAAACATTCATAATGCGTTATAATGCATTCATAAAGCATTATAAACAAGGTTATAAATATTTATAAAAAGGCATAATACATTATGGCCATGTTTATTATGCATTATGAATGCTCTATGAAGCGCTCATCTATAATGCACTATAAATACCTTCATAATGCAGTACAAAGCATCCTTAATTACCAGAATTACTTTATACAGTTGTTAAAAAACAAACTTTTAAAACATGAAATCACCAATAAACTACGTCCATTTATCCATCATTTCATAGGTTTACGATTTCAGGACAGAGCAGCCACTCTGTTAGGAGCATTACGGCTTTTTGGTTGAGGGTGTTAGATTCGCTGCTAACACTAAAGGCACTTTAGCACAAACCAAAGGGCTGCATAAGCTGAAGTATGTCTTGCTTGGCGATTAAAGGAGTTTGACATTCATTGGTTTGGGAAACGGGCAGTTCTAGCATTAAGCAGCAGCAGTACTTACCACCACTCAAAGCGTGCATATGTGGTGGTCCCCCCTGCTGGCCACAAATAGTCACTACACTAGTAGGGAGCAGGGGCCTCAAAATGACTTTTGACTGGGCCCAAGAAACAACAAACCCACCCTTGCCCTTAAGGTTACCAGTCCACAGCCGTAAGCACTCTACCACAATCCCTCCTGTGTCCTCACTCTTTCACTATCCCTTGCTTTTCACAGCTTCTAAGAGCAAATCCTCTGTACATTGGTTTAGGCCACATCATGCGTGGGGCCTGGATGAAGGCCAGCTATGTCCCACCACTCTTGTTAGTGCTGCTGTGTGCAGGTATTTCCCGTGTCCTGTATGTGGGCTGCAGCTATTACAATAATCCAGCCTCACTGTAGCTTTCCCTGGAGTTGCTTGCTGTTTATGGGACAGTGTAGCAAACCCACACGCCGTGTGCTCAGAGCCCAGAGTGAAGTCGAAATACACCAGAAGGCGTCTTCTCAGTGGCCACAAACGGTGCTCTTGAGTCAGTGTCATCCAGGTCCACCCATATCCTCATAAACAGAGTTCAAATTCCACCTTCATCACCAGACTTACTGGCATCCTGCCTCCCCAGACAGAGGAAATGTCCCAATAAGCAGCAGACTTATCAGCAGATCACCTTCGGGGGGGGGTTTAGGCACGGCAGGATGTTTCCTCATGTCCAGCACCATGAACGAGAGGTTAGCTTTGTCTGCTATTGACCTGTATGTCTTTGGCCTGATAGGGTTCACCCCCTCCCCCCAATCTATCACGGCTGAGGGATGAGACTGCCCCCCCCACACACACACCCACAGTGACTCACCTCCCACAAAATGTATCAGCCTATCCATACACCACATAACCTCCCTGAGGGGTGGAGCTGTATGGATGGGAGCAGGTTGTCCGCATACAGGAAAACAATGAAAAGCAGATAAAGTCTGAGCTCACAGAAAAACATAACGTCCCACGGCAGAGGGAGAAGATAAACCTTCTGTGTTTCACTGAAGCAATAAAAATGTATGTCAGTGTTTGTAGGTGGCTGATTGTTGTTGTTAAACCACAGGATGGATAGATTCAGTGTGCCCAGTGTGAAGGGTGGCGCAGAACCCAGGAGAGCTAGTCGTTGGCTGCATGCACTCACACTTACACTGGCACTTGCATGGGGGCAGGGTGGGGTGGCCTCTGACAGCTCATCTACAGGATGATTGGAACACCTGGAACACATAACAAACAACCATGGAGGGCAAACAGCCATGTTGCTGTGGAGTGGGGGGTCCTTTCACACCCCATTCCCCCCCACGAACCCAGACCATCATGATCCCACTAAAAATAACTGACCGTCATAGAAACAGACATGAATCAGACACAGGAATTATTGTGGTTTATGGAGAATGTGAATTGTGTATGTCTTCCATTCCTGTTTTGGAAGACTTGTGGCTCTTGGTCCAGTACCACGTACACCTGAGCATTCTTTGGAAGCACAGCCTGCTTACACTTCTGCCTCATGTTGATAATGTGCTGTTTGCCTCACTTGTACAGCGTATATTGCTAAATATATGTAAAACTAAATGTCTACTGATCAAGTCTTACAACTGATCCAGCCATCATCTGCACAGGACATTACCTGGACAGGACATCACCTGCAGGACACTACCTGGACATTCCCTGTCCACCAGCAGGTGCTCCACAAGGCTGCCATTAGTTCATCCAAACCCCAAGCAGTGTGATCCGTTTTTTGAAGTCAATTTATTTAAAGCAGAAATATGAGTGGCATTTAAAGGTTCCTGCATCCTGTTGTGTGCGTCCCTCTTTCTGCAGGATGTCTGGCGTGACCGAACTGGAAAGACCAAGCTGGAAATGAATCACGCCGGGCCGAAAATGCAAGCACAGAGTGAGTACGAGTCCCCGAAAAGTGATGCCGGTGGCGGCGTGGTGAGATCGCCGGGGAATTACAAAATGTGTGGGGGCAGAGTCTACGGTGTCAAAGCTATCGATCAGGACCAGCTGGTTCGGGCCTTAAGAGCAGCACAGGAAGTGCACTGATGTGCGTTTCTGTCTGCAAATCTGCCTGTCACCAGTATGCAAAAAGTTACCCAGGCCAGCATCATGGGGGCAGTCTTCCTTCCTAAGGGAGCAGAAATGGAACACACAGCCTCCGAGCCGGCGAGGCACAGGTTCTGTCTGCTGTAAAGCTATCACCGTCTAACAATGCCTCACATCCTGTCCGAAAGTTTAAACATCCCAGACTCGCAGCAAGAGATGTCGGTGGACTGCCTAGATCCAGCGGACACCTGAAAAACGATCTAGACTGGGGGTCCCTAAACCTTTCAGTCATGGTAATGATGGAACATTTGTTCCATTTTACCGAAGGGAGGAGGGGAGTCAGAACCTACAAATGTAAGGGGTCATAAAACATATATGCCTTGAAAATATATTGTTTTTTTTTTCGCACATTAGCAGACCCCTGGTCAGTATTCTGTGACCTGGTTGAATAGTCTACAGACTAGCGGTTGGGAACTCCTGATGTAGGCCACGTACCGCAATGGCTGCCATGAGGAGGAGTAGGTGTGGATGCGGCCAACGTGACCACTGCTGTGGTCCCGAGTGATACAGGCCCGATCATGATGCCGGTACTTGCATCTGCCATACCCTGTAGAGCTGTCCAGTGCTAATCTCTCTGTGACCAGAATCCCAGAAAGGGGCGCTTTAAAGTAGATGATATCAGAGCAATATCTGGCTAAACAGCGTCTCTCTTTGAAAGTGCCCTCCTTTACGAAATCCTGTCGCTATCATTTCAAGCTAACTGTATCTCCGGTTAGCATCTTATCAGTCAGCCTACATCTGTACCGACTTTTCAAAGGGATGTTTTGGGATACACTGGTCATAGGCCTCCATTTGAATACAGCATAAGTTTGGCTGCAAATCAAAACTATCACATACCTGCCAAGTTACATAACGCCACCCCCGCTGCTAATGGATCAGGAATCCTGTGTATTTCACATCTTCATCTCTCTGGGAGATGGAACATCTTTGGCCCTCACTATAAAGTGCCCTGAGGGCGGGTTCTGTGGGCTGAGGTGTGCTGTACCATCACTCCTCACTGAAGTATCCTGCACAGTTTCGAAAGACGGGAAACGATGTGGGTCTTAGTTAATGGGCACCTGGACCACAAAGGTTGTCCTAGCCCTTCTGACATATGAGGAGTGTATTTCTATGGCCGACAGGGATGGGCTTTGGTTCAGATGCGAGTATCTGTTGGTCTTTTTAATGTGGTCCACAGTGATCGCCCAGACAATACCCCCTCCCAACTGCCCAGGGCCTAGAAAAAAGTACTATAAATTCCAATCATCTGGAGTGACTTTCATTCTGAAACTGCATGATTACTGATATTCCTCGTCAATGCGGGAGGGCAAAATAAAAGAAGTTCAGTTTCCTAATTTTCTCATTTTTAGTCAGTCTTCTCTGCTTTTGTCCTTGTTTTTGTATGCACATATTTTTTTACATGCATGTAAAAAGTAGTCCTCTCTAGCTCAGTAATGGCCGCATTGATTTTGATCCAACACAGCCCCAAACGCTGTGTTATGAGGAACACGCCAGTATGCCGATAACATCCGGTCATGACCCGGACCGGAATCTGCAATTCCAAAGGGGTTACGGTGATTCAGTCATTGTTTGTTGTGAAATACACAGAGCACAGAAAGTGTTGTATGCAGGAATAAAATTATCATTAAATAATGACAATTATAAATATTAAATAAACAACAAAGAAAAATAGTTCTGAGAGAGATAATGCAGCAAATATAATCCTTTGTTTGTGTGTTCCCAGCAAGAGGCTGACTCATGCATTAAATGATAAACGTTAGTTTAGAGGAATCGGCCAATGAGCAAGGCAAGAGGTGTTCCTGCTTAGCAGGAAACCACCAGCGTTTCAGGGTCACCTTAAGAGTCCTTAGGTAAAGGGGGATTGAAGGAGAATGGTCCGTCAGGTTACAAGGAAAACTCCCATAGTGTCTCAGCACAGGGCTGGCTTCCAGCTGTGTGGGAAATAATAGGGCCCCCCCAGTTACATTACAGCTCCGCGTTGGGCTGAAGGGGGTGTAAACCTCTTGATAATCAGCCATGCATGTGTGTAGACTTTATCTGATGTATAGGATGGCAGACCCATTTCTCACACCAGCAGTTGTTTTGGCAGAAGATCTGAGACCACTTCACCAGATGAGGGCCCTGCAATTCCGAAGCATTGCTCCAAAAGTCCCCTCGGGGGTGTCTGCTCCTGCCATCCTCTCCTGCCACACGCCCTCCACCCCATCTGATGCCGCACCCACTGTCGGCCCCAAGTCCATCATGATGCCTGCCCAGAACTATGCCCTGATGCAAATGGCTGGGCAGGGGGGTGCCTTCTCTTTGGTTGCCTTGCCCCCATCGGTGTCACCTCCTGCACCACAACAGCAGGCTCAGAAATGTCCATCCTTCACCAAAACCCCAAAACTGCCTATTCCAAAGTACCAGCCCACACAGAGTAGGAGAATTCCTGAGAAAGTGGGTCAGGCCCTTGCGGTGCAGGTGCAGAGCCCGACTACAGGGGCGGCCACCTTGAACACATGGCCCCCCGAATCTCTGGAGAGTCCCTCCAAGGCAGAGCCGTCAGATCAGGTCATGCTAATAGACTCTGGCTCCTCCGAAATCTCTGTCACCGCCCTGCTGTCCGACAGCACCATCCTGTGCTCTAGCTCCAGGGTGGAGAGAGTCGCCAAGGTGGATGGGGATCTGTATCATACGACTGGGGAAACTCTCACCTCTGTGGATAAAGTACAGGAAGAGGGTAATCAAGATGCTCCCTGCATCTCAAAGTCTGGTGGCATCACTGTCCTTTCGCCAGCCGTCTTCAGCAAAGTGGTCCAGGTCATTCCCTCACCGCCTAAGGGGAAGCTGCCCATCCTGCCGTACTCCAAGATGAAGAGCTCTCTCTTACCTCCAGCCAAGATGAGCACAAGGTCTGCTGAGAAGGGCTTTCCTGGACCTCACTGCGGCCTTGCAAATTCCACCAGTCTGGCTCACCAGACTCCTGCGAACACTGATGTGATGTGCCAAAAGCAAGCGCCAAACGTCTCGCAACAGAGCCAGCTACAGGCAAAAGGGACTAGCTTGCCAGGTGTAGGGCTCAGCACCTTACAGAAGTCGGCTGGCAAGAAGAGGGGCAGGAAAAGGAAGACCATCGAGGACATCTTGGCTTTTGAGGCTAGGAAGAAGAGGTCTCTGTCCTTTTTTCGGAGGAGAGTACCAGACAAGTTGCACGCAGTAGTGACTGGGCCCAAGGAGAAAACTCTGGACATTTCCAAGAAGTACCGGAGCATCAGGCCAAAGCCGGTGCTGGTTCTGGATACCGTGCCACAGCTACTGGGTCTGCCACCTCACTCCAGCACCAAGCGGCTGGAACAGGAGCTTCCCTTGGGCCACCAGCTCCCCAGCAACACTCTTCATGGCCAAGATTTAGAACCTGTAGCCGAGCGACTTGGCGTTGGGAGTGGGTACCTGTCCGCCAGGCAGCTCCACCGCTGTCCCACCTGCGGCCGCTGCTTCCAGTTCAAGCACCACCTGCAGAGTCACATGAACAGCCACACCAACCGTCGGCCCCATGCCTGCCCCGTGTGCCGCAAGGCCTACGCCCACTCGGGGAGCCTCAGCACCCACATGAAGCTGCACCATACAGAGGGACGACCCTGCAAGAGCCAGCCCTGCGAGTTGTGCAACAGGGTCTTCAGCTACATGGGGGTATACCTCAGCCACCTGAGGGAGGCTCATAAGGTCATTCTCACCATGCAGCCATCTGCCAACCAGCAGGAGGAAGACGTCCCTGTCGAGGGGTAATGGTGTTACCTTTAATAAAAAAAAAACCCCTCTACACTCATTACTTACAACGCTCTGTTCTTTCATTAAATACAGTACTCTACTCTCATTTCTCACAATTCTCTGGCTTTTGTTAATGTAGTATTCTACTCTCAGCACACACAATGCTCTGTTCATTTCTTACATGCAGTATTCTCCCCTCATGACACACTAGGGGTGTAACGGTATATGGTATATTGTCGAACAGTTCGGTACGCCCCTGATGGTTCAATACATACACATGAACCACGGTATTACGATATTCCTGTGATTTTCCTATACATACTGGCGCGAATATAAGACAGTGTTTTTTCCCCAAAAAATACTTATAAAAAATTCTTTTCGTCTTATTTTCTAGGGCTAGAATTTAAATGTCTTTATGCGACAGCAGATAATATAAATTATCCGCCTCCTGTCCAAAGGTAGCCACATACTTCAAACGTAATCAACGTCGTTTTAGCAATGCAACATTGTATGCGCGGTGATCCCACCCATTGTCAACGATTGGCTGACATAATGTGACATCGTGGGGTTGGTCAGCAGCCGGTATGTTTTGTACTGCACCGCGGTTATCTTTAAACGGTGTAAATGAATATGTATATCCGTGTATTTATGTTAATTGTAAATGTGGTAACTGTGTAATGTTTGCCATGAAATGTGTGCATTTCATGAGCCTGCAACCGTGTCATGTAAACTCTTGGTTTCCTTGTTTCTGCCACTATTAGTATTAAACCCATAGTGGCTGTTAATAAAGAGAGTATTTCATTTTAAAAGAGCTGTCATCTCCTTTATTAAAATGGCTTGACCACTCGCTACAGTGTTTTTTTTGCCCCCATTAAGGCCAATTCATACATTAGTTTTCCATGTGCGCACTTATGTGGGTCTGCTGCATCAAAAACATTCTGTGCTCTCTTGGGTTGTGGAATTTGTAATATTGATTATCTGTCTATCTACACTAACTGTGCTGCGATTTCCAGTGGTTGCTTTTTAAAGGTGGTATGCAAGTATGTACCATGTTTATATAAAATAGAGAAAGGTAAATCGCTTCCAGGTTGTTGAAGCTTAGACAGAATGCTTAGACAGTTGATGTTAGACTCATTTGATGTTACACCTAATTATATTTTACTTTAATACTGCCTGTACAGGTACTGTACATACTATGTGCACTGTCACTTTAAAATAGAATAGACGATGCACCTACAAGTTAAGAAGCTTGATGTTTTTCTCACCTTGACTTTATATAGTAGAGACACAAACTAGGTCTAGTTAGTCATGCTGCCATTTGTTTGTCAAAAATTAGAGTTTATTGTTTAATTAAAGGATGTTGTGTTTTTATTTTTTTCTTATATACAAAGATACCGAAACCGTACAGTTACCGTGGTCCAAAACCGTAACACATAACGAACTGTGGGAAAACTATACCGTTACACCTCTATTGCACACAATGCTCTGCCCTTTTATTACATGAAGTACTCTACCCTCATTACTCACAATGCTCTGCCCTTTCCTTTTGTTACATAAAGTACTCTACCCTCATTACTCACACTGCTCTGCCCTTTCTTTACATACAATACCCTACCCTCATTATACATAACATTCTGCCCTTTTTGTCATATACAGTACTGTACCATCCTTACTCACAATGTTCTCTGCTTTTGTTGCGGTATGCTTACCCTCATTACTCACAACATTCTGTCCTTTTGACAGATACAGTACTCTATTCTCCGTACTCACAATACACTATGCTTTTGTTATACACAGTATGCTATCCTCACTCATTTTCTGCCCTTTTATCACATGCAGTACTCTACCTTTCTTACTTACGGTGCTCTACACTTCTGTTAAATACAATACTCTGTCTTCATTACTCAATGCTCTACCCTCATTACTCACAACATTCTACCATTTTAACACATATAGTACTGTACTATCCTTACAATGCTTTTGTTACAAGCAGTATGCTACCCTCATTACTCACAACTCTCTATTTTGTTACATACCCCGTAACACTGCTTGTCACAGGGGCTGAACATTATCTTTCCATATCCTAGTTTTTCCTGCAGTGTGATGCCCCCCCACTCGACAGATGAACAAGCTCAGGAGGATCCCACAGAGCTGCACATAAAGTGTGGCCGCTGCCACACCGTCGAGTCCACCTTCGCTGACATGAAGCTGCACCTGCTATATGTACACGGTGAAGAGGTTCAGGCAAGCCTAAGGGAAGAAGGTACAAGGGGGGGCCAGCAGGTTGAGGACGAGCTGGTCAAACATGCCACTCTCGAGCGCAGGAGTCTGGTCAAGTGTGGTAGCTGTGGGGAGGAATTCTTCTCTTTCTCCAAGTTGAAGAGGCACATCTACTCCCACCACCGGGGGGACCCAGAGGTGACAGTGGAGTATGAGGAGCCTGATGGGGAGCCTGCTGGTGAGCTTTTGCCTCCTAAAAGTGTGACACTCCAGACTGGTGATGCCTACCACTGTGTGCTATGCTCAACCTCCCTGGACAGCAAGGAGGAGCTTCTAGCGCACTGGGGGGGGCAGCACAATTGCGAGGATCCACCCTCCCTGTGGACAATGCTCAGCTTGCTGGTAAAGCTTGATGGTGCTAACCTGTCCACTGAGGGTCCCTCACAGCTGGGGCCTGTCTGATCTCATAATGCACCTGGCCACATGAACACGCCCATGTTCTTTTACACAGATACATAACGCCAGAAATGTAAACTTTTTTTTCTTTTAAATGACTCATGATTATATTAACTGTAAGTACACAGGTTCACTCTTCTTTTAATTTCAAGCAATTGACCAAAATTGTAACTTTGTTATTACGGAAAAAATTCGTTTGAATGAGAGAGACATCTTTTGAACCAGCAGATGCAAATTCATAGAAACAGGCATGACAAAGTTTCATATTACTCTTATTTTGACCAAGAGAGTGAATGTGTAATGAGTCCAATGGTGACATGACATGTTGTATTCTCATCATTTTTCATGTCACTGTCCCCATTTTTGTGTGGAAATTTTCATCCCTACAGCTGAAAGAACCTGGGAATAATGTTGAGTTGTTGCAGGGAAGCACTGATAGTTTTAAAAATTTCTTGCAGTCAACATAGGTACACCAGGCGTTTAACCCAGTGTAACCACTAGCAGAGACTCATTTTCCAGTTTGCAAGGAATTTGCCACATGGGTGTCCAGCCCTCTTCCAAATTCACAGAACCTCATGCACCTGCTTACTATAGCTCCAGCCAATCAGATGTCATTGTCCTTCACTATTGGCTCCAACCAATTAGATTGCATTATGCCTCACCAGATCTTTAATGAATAGAAGGTTGGTGCATCCAGCAACCGTTGTGGCTTTAACCTAGGAGGAGGTTGTGATGATTTCAGTCCATAGGAAATGTGAGAAAATTCTGTTTTAGTGGGTGAAAAAGCTTTAATTAGTTGTATGTTTGTTTATGTAGCTATAATTTAACAAGGTCTATCTGAGAAAGACAGGGTAACTAAATGGTATAATATTTAATTTATGTAATATAGTTTTTAATAGACTGACACGCACATGCATATATATTTAAATATAAATAACATGTATTTTTAAAGACCTTTACCATTCCCTGCTATGTTTAACCAATAAAACATGGATGTGGAATTAGCAGGCAATACCTCTGGCATCTGTTAATCTGTTGTGAATCTGTTACACCATGGTGGCAGCAAGTGGGGTGGAAGAGTATTCATCAGTAAAACAGTGTTGCTGGAATGTGGCTTACGCTCATGGATGAAGCATGTGTTTACCAGCCCGATGCATGTGTAGCACTGTCATGGACTCCTTAATTAGCACAGCACGACTTATGTGCTAAATATTTACAGGTGAGGTTCAATGAAAGGCGGTGTTGGACGAGGGGATGGAGATCTCATTTGGCTCGGGGTTCCATGGCCAATGATACACTCTATGTGCCTTAATTTGGGTTTTCTGTGCAACTACCTGCTAGCATCTTCAGTACTTTGCAGATCTGTTCTGCTTTCAGGGAAGAGAGGCACTGACCGGTAGTTATAATTATACCATCATACAAAAATGTCACTTAAACAGCTGGGTACACTGATGGACCAAACCTGGTCCAGACGGTGGTGGCACCTTCGACCCCCATGAAACATGCAGTTGGGTCAGGTCACGGCAGCTTCTGTCTCCAACCCGCTCTGCCTTTTATTAATGGTGCCTTCTTTGTGGCGGATGACAGTACTGGCAGACCGTAAAGCGCCGACGTTAGAGAGACTATAGCCTGGGTTCACAAGGTCAGGATCACTCACACTCTGTGTTGCTGAGTCTTGTTGCCAAGTCAGCGTCTTGCTTTTTTCTTTTTTGGTTTAATTTTTACAGTTTCCTCTCAGCCACAGTATTGATGAGAACATCTCCGGTGGATGGGTGCTGGCAATCACTTCCGAGCCATAAATCACCGTTTAACTTTGCAGAAATGGTGCTGTGCTGGGCCCTCGCATTTCTGCAGGTCTAGTTCCCTCTCCATTCTCACCCTCCCCATCTCCAATTTTGGTTTCAGCACCGATGAGCCCTCCTCACCGCCTACCGTAAGCACGGGCTGGCTAATGGAACACCGCGGAACCAAAATGATTGGGTAAATAATTAATCACCATTAGGTGGAAACGGTATTGATCGACACCGCTCCTTAATGGAGGCGGTACGGGGCGAGGCAGGGATGTAATGGTGTTTACGGGGGCATTGGCAGGTGGACAGAAGGGCTGTAATGCTCATCGTCAATTAGCCAACATGGAGCCCCATTCTTAGCGCTGAGGGAAATGAATACCAAGATGAGATACAGAGGTTCTAGAGGTAAGTGTGGGATTGCAACATAGGATCAGGCCAGAAAAGTCCTGATGGTGCTCTAGTGACAGCATTTAAATGCTGATGGTTATTGGACTCATGATGATATTGACACACAGTTGGGCGCCAACTCACCAACTGTCATCACCCTCTTTGCCATTCATCCCCTTGTTCTGCCTGAGCAACACCTCAGTTTTGTACTGTACAGGACAGGACAGGACAGGACGATAGTTATTAGACTCATGGTGCTGGTAACGCATGGTTAGGTGCCAACTCGGCAACCATCTTATCACCCTTGTCTATCCTCTTGTTCCTGTCCAAGCAAAACCTTGATGTTGGACGGGACAGGACCGGGTCTCTCCTTGGAGCACGTTTCTGTAGAGTACGAGCATGCAAAGCCTTGCAAATCGCTGGGGTGTAAATTCTGAAGATCTTCATCAGGCTACAGCCCAGATGGTCGACAGCCTCAATACGGTGCACAGGAGACAGGCTCCCCCCTGAGGGACATTGGCCATCTGTTACAGGCCACAGCATGAGCAGCACAACTGTAGAATTTAGTGCACTCTCCTGCCTTCAGAAGACATCTTCATCTGCATCCCAACAAGTCACTACCTCTTCTGGGGTCACCACCCCCGGCTATAAGATGAGGTCGCTCCTAGCAGCAGACAACTTGACCATAGAGAAATCCAGCTGTATCCAAACTAACCAAAACACTGTTGCTGTGTCCATTCCAGTCCGGTGACTCGTCAGCGAGACGCTGGATAACAGGATGTTAATGCCTCCCTCGGGGAATTACATTTGCCTGAGTGGTAACCTATATTTACAGAGCAACCTCACAAATAAGGTTAATGAAAGAAGCCTTCCAGCCATGTAGAGCTCGCTGTCTGCCAAGACAGACGACTAACAGGGTTGGCTGCCCAATGTTCAGCCTGTGCAGCGAGGCACCCTACCGGATGGCATATAGGGCTGTTAGTGGTTTCTCCAAGGTCCTCTGGAGGAGAACCATTCAGTTCGGACAGTGTCTGAGGCTAACTCTTGCACACACTTCCACATTTGCCTCGTGTTCCAGTGTTGTATTCAGGCTTTGAAATTTCCATCTCCACCTCAGTAGGATGATTCGCTTGTGCAAATGGTCGATCCTCACGTGATAAGGCGTAGGGCAGTGATTCGGTAAGCTGGCAGAGATAGGGAGAGACTCATCGATTCCACCTTTCAATTTTTTTCTTCACCCAGCTGAACATTAGGTTAATCTTTTGGTATTAATTTCCGTAAGTGGTACGGTGTCTCAGACAATATTCTCCCGTACAGATGAATGTTCTCCCTCTTCTGCAATTCTCCCTTTTGCTTGGCGTGCAGCTAATGACTGATGGTGTAGCTCAATTAAAGGGGCTCCTTCATCTCTTCCCACCATGCCCCCCCCCCCCCCCAGGCCCCCCCCCCCCGGGGAGCCGGCACGGCGACCAGCGCCCGGGGCGCCCCCGGGGGGGTGTGGTGAGGGGTGG
>JAODKC010000001.1:17381466-17394742 GCA_026777985.1 Mormyrops attenuatus
CTATTAGTTAAGTTCTCCCCAAACGAGTTTGATGGGCCGAATGGCCTCCTCTCGTTTGTAAATTTCTTATGTTCTTACGTCCTTGCAATCATCCATCTGTCGTGAGGGTCCAGAACCTAACCTGGAATCTATGGGCACAAAGCAGGAAATAACGGGATACCAACCTATCGCAGTTGATACAAACCATTCACACCTATGTACAATCTGACAACCCCAGTTCACCTTAGCATATTTTTGGACCGTGTGGGGAAACCAGAGTACTCAGAGGACACTCCATGATGACACGGGGAGAACATTCAAACTCCACACATAGAACTAGGGCAGATCCCTCACAAACACAGTCCCATCGGCAGGGACTAATACAGTATTATATGGAATTATTACATTTCAGTTAAGAATAATAAGGCTGCTGTGAGGTGGGGGTGTTTAACGCAGCCTGACAAAGAGTAAACACATTACCAAGGTGGAAAGGAAAGTTAAACAGGAGGAGAAGCACATTTACATTCAGGGAGACTCAAAGCACCATCAGAATGCAGTGGAGTATGGATCCAGGATCCTGGTGATTTATGGGGGCGGGGGCACACAGCACTGACCTCAGCAATCCCCAGAATATTACGGCAGTATTATAAGGGCCGTCGGCTCAGCGTTATTTTCTGATTTTTAACCGTCACCTTTGATGTGAGGCCGCAGACTTCGGAGCGTGCCGAAAACAGAGTATCTGAGCCCCCCCCGCGGGCCGTTAACTCCGGTATAATTACCGCGCTCCACGCTGTCTGACATTACAGCACCACGCTACACCTGATGCCAGTAAAAGCACTCCAGTGGTTTAAATATTTAAACGGACCTGTCACGGTGAGGAAAAGGGGGAGGGGGTGGGTACAGAATGGAAAGGAAGGTTCCGTAAGGGTGGAGGCATGAAAAGGGGCTGACTAAGCATGACGACCCCCCAGCATGTGGGCTCGCTGGATCAGCTGACCAGTAAAAGTGTGATGTCGCCGCCTGATTTATCCCCTTGAAGGCCTTGCTACATGACTAGCATTTCATTAAGGGGGTGGGGGCGAGGGGGGGCTTATGGAGGAGTGTAACGGCCCCGATCCTTCTTCACGTAGAGCAAGGTCATCCACAAGCTGATAGGGACGTGTGCCTTGAGCTATATTTAACAGGTAAACCCAGGAAAATACTGCACATTGTAATGTTTTCACAGGGGAGTTTGTTTTACACACTTTGGGGAGAACTGTCCATTTTAGACTGGGTTGTATATGGATTAACTTGTATTCTGACTGCTGTCATGAAACATGACATTAGAGGTTCCAGACCAGATGGTTCACATAGGGATCCCTTAGGGCCAGAGTCTTTTTCAGATTTACACCAGAAGCAAACTACTGCTGAAAAACGGAGGTTTTGGCCTTGAGAATGCTCTGCCCAGCATTCATCTCCCCATAAAATTCAAAACACACGAGGAAAAGCGTAAAAAATGGTGGGAGGTAGGTGTGAGGCAGGGAGGAGCCACGAGGGTCTGGTGCCAGGTGTCGCGAAGGTGAAGAAATCCCAAAATAGGATGTGATTTTCCATTAATTTAGCAGACATTTTGGTCTATAGTGATGTATATCTTTTTAGAAAGTAGGGTCAGACAATCTCTGGAGCAATTGGAGGTTAAGGGTCTTGCTCAAGGGCCCAATGGTGAAATCACTTATGATGAGCCATGGATTTGAACCAGCAACTTTCTGATCACAGACACAGCCTCCCAAGTCACACACAAAGTAAGCATTATGCCTTAGGAAGGTGAGGGAGGAAGAGGGTCTCGTGCAGGCCGTCGTTTATCTGGCCGCGTGAGGACAAACCACAGCCTGGTGTCGGCTTTTGTTTATGGGAACGTCACCGGCATCAGCACTTTTCAGGGGATGTTATTAGCTGGTCAAAGCGGGCCATTTACTCACCGCAAGGGGAAAATACCTCAGAGACATTTGGCAGGACATTTCTCACAGTGATTCACGTAGCGTGGGTGAGCACCTTCCCATTTTGCACACACTGCCGTGACGTTTCTGCTTTCATCACAATTACAGTGTCTGCTGCTGGCAAGGCAGGACGACTGGCCCCTTAAAAGATGCGACTAGCAACTAGAGCCCTTCAGCACATTTGTGATGGCTCAAAATCCCCAGGTTGTGAAAACAATCTTCAGTCTGGAGCTACTTCTGGAGGCTCCCCATTCTGTTTACACGGAGGGAAAAAAAAGATTTATACGCAGACGAAAACATCTCGAACTGAAAGGAAAAAGCCTGTATCCATTAGCAGGGAACCTGACACTGATTTCTGGCGACGTGAGTCTCCTCTTCCTGCTGCACCCAGCACCGGGGTGTAGTGTAATTGCATTCCGGCAATCTCAGGGTGCACATCAGGCCTTGCCATCTGCTTGTGAGGGTCACCTTACAGCGGGGGCTTGGCTTTTCCTCTAGAAGTCTCCTGAGGACCCCTCCCGGCCCCTTAGCTGCCTCTCAGGTCTCGCCATGTCACTGCTCCAGCTCTCCTCACTATCCCCCAAGTCTGCCCCCAGCCCCTCCCTATCATCTGTGGGTTACATCCTCTCCTGCTCAACATATCTGCTTTCCATTCCTCTCTTCTGACAGATATTGTGTCTCCATGTAGCTTTTCCTTCTCTTTTTATCCATCTGTCCATTCATCGCTGTTCACTGCTCATCCATTCTTCTCCCCTCTCCTCATGGTCACCTCTACCTCCACCCCAGATATTTTACTGCCTTAGTTCCTGTCAACACTAGTCAAGTCAAATCAAGTCAAGTCAAATTTATCCCACTCGGGGAAATTTAGTTGCAGACAGGTGTTAAAAACCATCACAGCAATCCATCATAAATACAACATAAAAGCATGCCAGATAGGACACAAGGACAACAGTACAGCATAATACAAGATCACTTCACGTGAAGATAAAACATAAACCAAGTTGCATGCAAAAAAGTGCTTGGTGCCATCATTTATGTGAATTTACCCTAATTTCAGTACTAAGAAACAAGTTTTTATATCATTTAGTCCCATGGGTAGGAATGATACACCTTCTGCCAGAAGGTAGAAACACAAACCTTTCACCTCATATCCTTACCACCCCTCTGTCTTCACCTCCCTTCCTCCTCTGCATCTCATATGCATTCTTTCTCTTCCCTCATCTGGTCCTCCTCTCCATTTCACAGACCCCCTTCTCTTCCTCTCCATCTCACATGCCCCCTTCTCCTCTTCCACCTGGTCTTCCTCTCCCTCTCATATACCCCTTCTCTTCCTCTCCATCTCACATACCCACCTTCTCCTCCATCTCACATACTCCCCCTTCTTCTCCTCTCAATCGCATACACCTCCTTCTCCTCCACCTTTACCTGGTCCTCCTCTCCATGTCACATACCCCCTCCTCCTCTGCCCCCATCTGGTCCTCCACTCCATCTCACATGCCCACTTCTCTTCCTCCTCTCCGTCTCACATACCCCCAGGGGAGCCAGGCAGGTGGGCTCAGCAATGATGTGCTGCTCACTCTGCTCTCAGCAGTGGGGGGGGAGAGGATATGGTTTCTCCTCTGGGTTCATCTCCAAGGGCCGCTGTGAAACATGACATCAGACCTTTCAGCGGTCGCTCACAGCTGTAGCCAAACAAAGACGCGCTCCCAGGGCCTGGGTCTCCTGTCTGCTTGCGCGCATCGAAAAGGCTGCTGCGGGCCAAGTGTGACATAAGAGAAATGTGCTCTGGGGAGAGGGTAGAGCTCAACAGAGACCCCTTGTTTTTGCCAAAAATGCAATGTAGTTAATTGTACGTTTCTCCCTAAAGCAGATTCTTAAATCACTTCACACTTACTTAAAAAAGTTACCCTGTAAGATGAGGCCTCCTTGCCTGCCACCTTTACTTTCATATCATCAAAATGCCACATGCTATCGAAGCCTTCGGCTTTATGTTATGAGGACATGATAGGAATAAATCTGTTATTAGCTGGGCTGAGAGGTCAGTGGGCATCCTCCATGGGGCAGTGTGTGGTTCAGCAGGTTCAGATGCTGTGCTGGCGATGGGAAAGTCACCGGTTCAAGTCTCGAGGACTGGAGAGTGATCTCACTGTTAGCCCCTGAGCAAGGCCCTTACCTCCCCAATCGCCCCAGCGACTCCCTGACCCTGCTTTCTCAACTGTACATTACTCTGGTTAAAAGTGTCTGCTAAATAAATTAGATGTGATAAGTGGAACATAAAAGGCAGACAGATGTCCAGGATGCCCCCATCTGTCCATTGGGTCCTCTAGGTTCCTGTCCAGTTTGAGTCTAAAGAGATTCCAAAGTGCCGGGTGTGGGATGCCTGCTGCTGTTACTCACCAACAAACACCATTTCCGCTCCTTTGGCTCCCAGCTGATATAAATTAGGTGCAGAGTCAGCGGCTAGGCTACTAAAAGTAGTGCTGACTGCGTCCTGGTGGGTTTGTGCCAGTCCTTCACCCCCAGTGAATCATCTCAACGTCTTGCTGACAGATGCCACACAAGCAGTGGTATCACACCGCATCGTGTAACGAGCATGCTGCATTCCTGCTGCTGTTAAAGGATTTGGCGTGTGGCTGCAATCACATTGCTGGCTTTAGCGTTTGACCCCAAACCTGAAATCCTGAATAGTTAGTTGGAGAAGTAGATCAATACATCAATATCTTACTTAGTTCTGAAGACCTAAACACTTATCGAGCTTCAGAGGAGAACCCTCATCTTCCTACGTTACTATGGAAGCGACGGCGTAAATACAGAGGACAGAACATGGTTTCCCATGTTCCATTTTGGAAAGGTCCATGCAGATTGGCTGTCTGACTAAGGAATGGTTATGATTTTCCCTCATGAGGGACCACAGCAGCCAGCAACAAAGCAGTGCACTGGCAAACAGGAGTGTGTTTGGCCTGTGGTTATAACACGTCCCGAAAGACATCCAACCTTTTGTTTCTTCCACCACATCATTACATTCTGATTGCGGCCGTTAGACTTTTTGCATTTGCGATAAGGAAATCTGTAGGAAAAATGCAAACTACTCTCAGTACTCATCAGAGTACTAGTGATTATTTCCCTAGTGGTACTTAGCATGGAGATCGACGCAAATCGCTGCTGCAAATGATACACCAGGGATTACAGTAAAACTGGAACATTAACCAGTCTCTTAGCTTGGAGCTCATACATTGGTGAAACCAGTTGCCACAGAAGGTCTTTGCTTGCCTGCTGGGTGGTGTGTGGCTGTGATGGAACACGACTGGTTTGAATCCCAGGGTCGGCATAGTGATTTCATCATTGGGTCCCTGAGTAAGACCCTTTACCTTCAGTTGCTTCAGGGACTGTTTTCTTCTGCCTTCTCAAAAGTATAGGTCTGCTAAAAAAATAATATAATTTCACACTATGCACACTCTCAGTTACAGGTTGTGTAGAGGTTAAGGATTTTAATCCTGATAATTACCAGTAAGATACTCACCCTGAACTGCCCCAGCAGGACATTCAGCTGTATAACTGGGTAAGGAGGCCTTTTTTGGGGGGGTCCATCTTGGAGGATTTATCGGGTGCAGGGTGAGTGCCCATCTGCTGCCACTTTAATGGTGAGATTGGAAACACACCTCGGCCGCTTGGCACGCCGTTTCCCAGGGAAATAATCTCCGCTCATGGTTTCCATCTCCGAAGGAGACACCCAGTGCCTCTCCTGCCAGGGTGAGCCTCAGGAGTAAGCCGTCAGGCTTCTGGGCGTCCTCCTCTCAGCTCACTCTTCCTGCGCCAACACAGCATTACGCCATGACATCAGGGGCTGCTCGGGGAAAGCTTATTGTGAAGAAAGGTTAAGTCATCAGAAAAATTACTTTCCAAGCGCCTTTACTTACCCTGTAACACTGCTGTCTATCATCATCAGAAACGATGAGGATGGCGCGCGGCTCAGTGGGTTAGGCTGCTCTGTCCATGATCACAAGGTTATTAGTTCAAATCCCATGGTCAGAGTGGTTTCAGCTTTGGGCCCCATTAATTATTCCAGACACTGACCCTGCAATCTCAAAAATGTAGGTCACTTTTGATAAGCGTCTGCTAAATTAATTATAATAAAAACATGTAAGAAAATATATCGTACAGTGATGTGAAGCCAGCCAGGTCACCCATGGAACCACTAGGCCTGTTCTGGGCAATTAGTCATCATTTTTGAACTGGGAGACATTAAGAGCCAAAACTGAGGCTCATTGTGGGGTGATGGTTGGGGCTGGGATTAGCTTAATCTGTCAACAGAGCTTCTACAGCAGTGGCCTGTACTACGAAGCGGGGTTTCTGGCTTATCGGGGTAACTTGTCGGATTTAAGATACCACAGTTTAAATGGACTTCATATTCGTTCACTTACATTTCGCCAAGACTACCTTAAATCCGACAAGTTACCCCGATAAGCCAGTAACCCCGCTTCGTAGTACAGGCCACTGGTCTGCTGGTCATGAAAACTCATACAATTACATTTTTTTTAACCCAGCTATTGAAAGCTCATTTATTTGCATTTATGATTATTTTGCTCATTACATTTTTGTGCTTTTGGGTTGCTACAGTGCTGAGAAATCTGCTCTCAGAGTATTGCGATGACATTAAGTGACCCAGATAATATTGGCTTTGTGTTCACGCCTACAGAGCAAATGTTACACTAGATAAACAGTTGCTGAGATCAAGCTACCAGCACTCAGCATGCTAATCACTTGTATCCTCCTTTGAACTAAATCCAAGTTGATTGTTTTGAATGGAGTCTTGGTGCTTGTGTGATTAAAAACAGCTTCTGCAGCCAAATGAAACACGTTCAGCAGAGATGTGTAGGGCATTCAAAAAAGCTGTCTTCATGTAATGAGTGGGAGGTCCAGTGGTTACATGATTACTCTACTGCCAATGGGATTCGAACAGACAACCTTCTGGTCACAGATCTCAAGCCCACAGAGCTACATGTCACCCCACTCACGTCACAAACCAAAACAGTGAGGGTCCACCCCTATCCCAGGACTAACATCCAAACTCAGGAAGAAGATACTCAGGCACCCACAGGTCTACAGAGTGTCCCAAATGCTCTCCTCTGTCTTGCCCAGCAGAAGCTCAAGACATCTACCACTCAGGTCCTACACACTCATGAAGGAGAGGAGGCAGATCAAGGCCTTGGCTGAAGATTATTGTGTGTACGCCTGGATGAAACATGAAGGGGATTTGGCTGAACTATACGAGTCACAAGCTCCCCACGAGGTGGGATTTTGCATCGCACAGCTCCCTCTTATGAGAATCTATTAATGTGCTGGCGTTCAGGAAACCACTGTCATTTATGAACCCACACATGTACAAATTGCCAGCATGTCAGGGGCAGGAAAGGTGTCACAGGGACTTGTTAGGGTCATTCAAGATGTAGAAGGAGTATCGTAAATCATCTTCATGTTGGGCTCTTCCGCTTTCGTTCTGCTTTCATAGTTTTCTGAAGTTTTCATCACACCACTTTGATATCTGTACAGGATATCACCACTTTGATATCTGACCATCACACTGTCCCCGTGATTACTGTGTCACCACGCCCCCGCCCCCAGCATGCTGCTGTTTAGCTGCCAGCATCTGTGCCTTTAAGGAAGAGCTGTCCCTTTAAGGCTCTGTGGGAGCAGGCGAGCCAGAGCGCCTGTCAGCGGGAATTGCGGCTGCGTGTGCATTTCACAGCACGTTCAGGCCACCCTGACACCATCCCCTGCGGTTTAGGGGGGCCTCGGCCCCATTTGACAAACCTGTTGTCAGTGTGACTAACCACAGAGCTATGGGGAGGCAGGGGGGGCTCAGTAAACACTAACATTCAGCACAGCTACATACATCTCACAATGCTGTGGGCCAAGGAGAGCTGGGGGGGGGGGGGGGTTTAGCACGCTTTTTAAAATTGAGTTTGCAGCTACCTGACAATCTGACAGCACCTCAAGACTCAGTGGCAGGTTGTGCTCATTGCCATGGTGACACTG
Source organism: Mormyrops attenuatus (assembly GCA_026777985.1). Classification (NCBI taxonomy): domain Eukaryota; kingdom Metazoa; phylum Chordata; class Actinopteri; order Osteoglossiformes; family Mormyridae; genus Mormyrops; species Mormyrops attenuatus. The sequence continues at coordinate 17,389,458 of JAODKC010000001.1, forward strand.
AGCCCTGGAAGGTCAGTCAGTCAGTCAGTCCGTCCGTCCGTCAGTCCGTCGTCCATCCATCCAATCTCAAATTTCTTAAGCTAAAAGCTTTCGCAAAGTGAAGAAACCTTGAAGAGCTGCCTCTATTCTCATCTCTCAGCCCTGCTTGAAGAGGGAGACTGGAAGCAGTGATTCCCAATATGGGAATAGGTCCTCAGGGACCTCCCAGACAGTCTAGGTTTTTGCTCCCTCCTAGCTGCCAGTAAGGAGGGAGCAATATTATTGACTGTCTGGCAGGTAGCTAGGAGGAAGCAAAAATGTATACTGTCTGGGGGTCCTTGAGGACCGGGTTGAGACACACAGCCCTAGAGGATGACTGATTGTTAGTTACAGTCGTGGTGGAATGCGTTACCCATAGTTTCACCTGAGAAGCAATGCTTACAACCAGACAAAACTGATTTTTAAAAAGTAAATCCATTGATACCCTTTTTATTCACCTTTGTTTCATAAATATAAAATTGTTGATGAACACAGAGCTGTGATGGATCCAGTTGTTCCATCTAGCTGGAGATGGAGGTTAAGCTCTTAGAAGGCCAGCCATACTGATATTTCTCCCACAGTCTTAACAGATAATATTTCACTCAGACTTATCCAATAATCCAGTTTCTCAACCCAGTCATCTGGGACCCTCAGACAGTCCAGATTTTCGCTCCCTCCCAGCTCCCAACACACCTGTACCAGGGACTCGGTGTTCCTGATTGGCTGAGAGGGAGCAAAAATGTGACCTGTCTGGGGGTCCGTGAGGACTGGGTTGAGAAACATTGCAATACGCCCTCTCTTTTCCACATTTAGATGGGGAAAAAAGGCAGATCCTGGTCTACTGCAGACAGCAGGAGCCCCAATTTGATGAGAGATTTGTTTGTGATATACTGGTTTGTGAAATCAGCTCCCTATTCGTGCTGGCAGCAGAGGGGAAGCCTTGCTGTGTGACCGGGAGGCGGGATGCTGGCCGGCGGAGCGTGAGAACGAGGCCCTTATGCTCAAATCCCCTGAATGCATGTGGAGAAACACCTGTAAAATGTGAAGCCAAGTCAGGGCACTAAAACAGCAGGCCAAAGCAATTAAAACAAACAGGGAACCCAGGTCACGTGACCACAGCAGATCGTCTCCAGCAGCTTCGAACCTCAGCTGTAACTCAAGTTTTATTTTTGTTAATGCGTGATTTTAATTGTATCTCAGTGAACTAAACAGATGGCAACAGGGAAACTGGACAGTCAAAACAAGTCTACACTCAGCTGGGAAACAGTTTCTTTGTTCAAGGAATATTATAATATGGAATAAAAAGATGGAACAGTGCACTATAAAGCAGTGAACTTCCACAGCCTTGACAGGGTTCACCTGCTCCTCTGCAATCAGTGATGTCTGGGAGAGTAAAACAGAGGGATGCCTGACCCTGCCCCCTCGCCCACAATTGACACGACTGATTGGACAGGAAGGAAAGGAGGACAACGGAGACAAAGCATGTGTTCGGGGGCAGGGTATAGCTCCCTGCATTAGGGATCTATGCCAGTGGAAGGCCAGCAGAATCTTGTGGCCAGCAGAGCAATCACATCACCTTCGGGCCCTTGAGCACCGGCGTCTTGACTTTGGAGATCGATCTCAGATTTGGTGGATAGGCACAGCGCTGACGCTAACCTGCCGTGAACCTCGATTCAAAACATTTGCTTACATTTTCAATCCCCCTTGCCCCACTTGACAAAAGTCCACTTCTAAACGGCTCCACAAACAACTTCTGGGAAAGGGTGATACTGAGGCCGTGTCGAAATACATGCCTCCCCATGCTTGAGAAATTCCCAAAAGGGTGTCTCCAGATAAGTAAAGACTATCTGAGCCCACAGCAGATGTGAAAGCAGGATGCTGTCAATCAATGCTTGCTACAAACTAATAAAAACAGGGTCATCAGCACCAGAATATGTTAACAAAAGGATACTGTAATACTGTATGCCCACAAACACAATCTGTTCAGCAGACAGCAGTGAGATGGTTAGACCCAGTACCAGTTCAAACCCATGTGGCTCCCCTGTCGTCACAAAGTGAAATTGGCTCACTAAGTCAGCATCCCCCCAGAAGATGGCGCTCTAGGCTGCCACCTGTCACCTAAGAGGTTGACCAGTGCTGGTTAGACCGTGCATTAGGAGGCTTGTATTAGGGGGGTAATGACCTGCGCCCACGATTAGCTTCATCCTTCTCTTCTGTGTTTCATCAGTCCCATCAGCTTGAGGAGACCACGTTCTCCACAAGAAGGAGCGATGGTCACGATGGAGTGACTCCCAGCCTTCCTGACATCTGCACTTGGCAGCAGGGGGGTGGGGCAGGCTTCGTACCGTGCAGTAATAGCTCCCCCGCCGGGGCGCTGGCCTGCATCCACCCACTATCAACCTCGCAGATTGAGTAAAGATATTACCCCCACCCACATTTTGCCAAAACATACCATCCAAAGTGCAATGAGAGGAAAAACACAGGCGCCACAGCATCGGACCCGGAGTTCTCTCTGCTTTTCCCCCATTCCTGCTGGCCGCAGTCTCGGAACGTCACATGTTTCTCGTTTAGCGCAGAAAATCAACTGCAGCGGCAGGGAAGGTACTGATTTCAGGAAAACAGGTACTTTAATCATTTTTATGGATCATAGAGTTTATGCAGCATATAAATAAAAACACACAGGCGTCGTCTCCCCTGCCCCCCCGCCCCGCCGGCCTGCTGCTCCCCAGGTAGCCGTATAAATGGCAGAGCTGTTGGGCAGCGGCAGTGAAGGCTGGCGATCGCAGGGCAGTAGGGGACGGGGCACCAGGAGCGGCTTAAATCAAGCAGCGGGGGGGGAGGGATGTGGCAATGGTAGTGCTGAAATGTAATGAGCAAGTCTAGGATTTTTTTAAGGTGGGGGCATATGAGGGGCCAATCTTATCATTAGCCAATGATATGTTTTGAATCTGTGAGTGACAGGAGAGGAGGAATTCTGGGAGCCAATCAACGTTCACTGGGGCCAGTGCCCTTGTACATCAGCACATTGCGTTCCACAGTAATGTCAAGTGGCCTTCTTTGCCATGCCTTCCACATAGTGGTATACTGTGGCACCGAATAGCATTCCTCCAGGACCACAGGGCAACATACAGACAGTGAGTGACAGGGGGAGGGTTTTCACTGGACAGTGTAAAACAGGGGGGCTGGACACAAGGGTTTATGTACATGGTGCACTGTGTATGTAAACAATAAGTAACACAGCAGCAGCATAATAGAGTGTGCGACTACTGCCAAGAGACCCACATAAAGGAGGGACTTAACTCTGATGTAACTCCCAAGTGAAGGTCGAATGGGAATGATCGCAGAGAGCCGCACATCGTCATTAAATTCAGAAGAGCTTGATATTCATCTTCCATGACGGCATACCAATGACGTTCATCACCACATGGAAGAGTAACACATTAACAATAATCAGTGTTAATTTCAGAAAAATATTTAAATGACGTGTCCAACGCAAATTCCTCATTAGCATCATTTATCAGACTAATTTTATTTCTCTGTCAAGCCAGCTGTTAACTTAATATGAGCCTGAATGGAAAACGGACCAGAGCCCTGTTATTGGAGTTTGTCAATGAGAAGAATGCAGAGGTCAGGTGTTCTATGTCTCTATTCACTTGCAAAAGTACTGAGTCATGTTCTCACTACTGCATTATTTTAAAAGATCTTAACTGCCTGTTAAGAGACAAACGCAAACCACAGTCCCATGAGGTCTGCTGAAGTATTTCATTTCCTTGGCTTGAGTCACATACGGTTTTCTTTTTTTGAATGTACCAAACCTTGTGTTTACAGCAATTGGCTACTCCGATATCACCCACTGCTGGACTCCTGACACGGTTTCCTCAGAATCCCTGGGCCCAGGACCTCCCATTACCCGAAAGCCGGAAATCTTGCACAATTCACCCCAACTATGAACACAATCTGCATCCATTCACCTCGTGGAAAAATGGTTATAGACCAGCTGCTGTGGAGAAGGTAGCTTCTCAGGTCAATGAAGAAATGATTGTTTGACCAACACCCCTTAACGGCAAGGACATAACTGTCCCCGTTCATCTCCACACAGGCCTGGATGATTCTCATGAAGCCTGTATCACAAGGCCAGATTTCTTGCTTAGCTGGATAACTTGTTGGATTTAATGTACCCCAGTTTAAATGGACTATATCTTTGATCACTCACATTTTAGCCCAGACTACCTTAAATCCGACAAGAAATGTAGGTTTGTGATACAGGCCCCACATCTTGATGATGTCATGGACTGAGTTGTTTTCATGTTAAGTACCACTAACCAATCAGCCTACGCAGTCTGAGCAATGCAATCAGTTTAATCAAGGTTGAAAGACCACTTCATTTTACATCGTCGTAAATCTCAGCTGGAGGTTTGTGTCAAGGGTGGGGCCATCCGGGGGGGGGGTTGGAGCTAAGTAAGATGAGCACACCAGCATGGACCAGGTAGCTTGGAAGTGCTTCAAGGTCAGAGGGAAATGAGGAAGGCAGACAGGTGACTGTACGCATACAACAGCCACTCATGATGATACCATCTCTACTTGCCCATATATCCAGACAGCATCCACATAGTTTCCCCTGTATAGATAGCAGTGCCTGCCATTTGCTAGCCAGGGTCATGTGTGACCTTCTGTGGATTAGGGAAATGAAGAATGCCAGTTCCATTTGGTGTCGGTGGGTTGGAATAAACCATGTTTAACCATATATGTGACGGGATACTTCACCTGATTAACTAAAGTCTTAATGAGAGGCTCTGTCCTGGGACAGGGAACCTGCAGGAACCGCATGTGTGATGTGCAACTGGCGAGAGGAAACAGAGGAGTCATGCACTAACAAATTGGAAAAATAAAACAAGATTAATTCCTAAAAGCTTACTCCACTTTCCGAAAATGGCTACATGTGTACAGTTGTGGCCAAAAGTTTTGAGAAGTTTTGGTTTTCACAAAGTTTGTTGCTGCAGTGTTTGTAAATCTTTTGTCAGATGTTTCTATGGTATACTGAAGTATAATTACAAGCATTACGTAAGTGTCAAAGGCTTTTATTGCCAATTACATTAAGTTTATGCAAAGAGTCAATATTTGTAGTGTTGGCCCTTCAGTTTTCAAGACCTCTGCATTTCGCCCTGGCATGCTGTCAATTAACTTCTGGGTCAAATCCTGACTGATGGCAGCCCATTCTTGCATAATCAATGCTTGGAGTTTGTCAGAATTTGTGGGTTTTTGTTTGT
>JAODKC010000001.1:17408150-17422088 GCA_026777985.1 Mormyrops attenuatus
CCCCCCCCCCCCCCCCCCCCCCCCCCCCCCCCCCCCCCCCCCCACACTCTGCGTGTGTGGTGGATAAATTCCTAACTTATGCCGTTGAAATGGAGAATCAAGGCCCAGAGCAAAATAGTCTTTAATGTGATGAATGTATCCAAGAAGCATTGGGAATTTTTGATAAACCTGACACTTTATAATATGTACCCTATTCTGAGCTGATGATATAATGGGGGACCTACTCACCTGTCGCGCTCACCATGTACCGCCACTTGACGACATACGTGTCTCCCTCATGGAACTGTCCGATGCTCTGCCGGGGCAGCCGGCTGTAGTCGAACTCCAGTATGTGCCACACGTCCACGGCCAGCGTGCTGAGCTCGAATCGCCGCTGGTCCTCCCCCTCCACCGAGCCGTAGCCCCGGCCCACATCCACACCCTCCAGTAGCATCGTCACGGGCGTCCGTAACTGGGACAGCATAAGCGTGGCGTCGTACGGCTGATGGTCAGAGCCCAGGAGCTCAGGGGACTGAGCAATACATAAAATTGTATTTGTAAATATCACACATTACTATTACATTATGTTTATTTACCAGGTGCTTTTATCCTAAGTGACATACTATTGTGAATGCAGGGTCAGCCAGCCCCAGAAGCAATTTGGGGTCAAGGGCCCAGTGATGGAATCACTCTGCTGACTCTAGGATTCGAACCTTCCAAACACAGGCATAGCATCCTAACCAACTAGGCACATGTCACAATTTATACCAAGCAACAATAAACTGCTCTGCAAATATATTTAAAGAAATCATGTTGGGAGGACCACAGGAGTAGTTGGCTGTTCATTAGTATGTTCTGAAAGAGCAATTTTAACAGATAATAAAAAGAAGAGTGAACTCAATCTCCCAGCTCGTACTAAAGCTAAGATGTCTTTGGGTACCTTGCTGTTTATCAGTTAGTAATCATCTGACTGCCACTGGTGGCCAAATGTTGACCATTTTAACCCAATAGGGAACATGAACACACACACACACACACACACACCTTTGGGGGGACTGTCCATTCACTTCTATGGGCAAAACCATAATCCCAACATGATGACCTTAACCCATACCCAGCCCTAACCTTAACCATAAGTAACCAAACAAAATACAAGGCTTTTCACATTTTTATTGATGGCAGTCACTTTTTTATAAAACTGAGTTTTGCCTTGGGGGGATTGAAAAAATGGTCCCAACAATGTCAAAATAACAGGTTATCATCACCACATTCTGAGGACATTTAGTTGCCACAATGTAAACTATAGATCTCACACACACACACACACACACACACACACACACACACACACCTTCTCATCACTGGGTCTCTCGGTGCCGTTCTTGGCTGGTTGTTTTTTCGAGTCCGTCCAGTCCAGAAACTTCTCTTTGAACAGGGTGGTCTCGTTGTGCTCTGTGAGCCTGCCAAAGATCGCCCAATCAGGGCGACCCTGTCCTTTCCTAAACAGGCACAACCACCCAGTCAAGACCAGCTATGGGGCACTGGCCTCCATGCAGGATCAAACCCTGCAGACAGATATTTTGCTGCCTGCAGTGATACTGGTTATGCATATAGTAACTCCAGGCACAGACAGCTACCAGAAATCGAACAGCTCCCTCCAGAATCAGAGTTATGAAAACTAACAGATAAAGGCCATTGTGGTCAAAAAGTTATTCAAATCAACCCGAGTGCCAAGTAGACCCATTCCATCTAAGTGAGTAAAGCTTACTTCGGAAAGACTGACGCTTTCAAAGCTCACTTAGACTTTTACGTTATTTAAAAGTCTTCCAAATTGGATTTGCATGCTAGCTGTGATCAACAAAACCTCAACATGGTTTCACCATACAGTATGTGATACTGCACTATTAGCCATGCATCACTGTTAGGAAGGTAGAGGGTGAGTAAACGGGGATGAGGAGGAGCTTGCCTGGGAATGAGGGAGTTACACTCCCCTGGGTCGAGGGGGTTGATGTCGCAGTTGGTGTAATCAAAGGTACCATTCCATAGGTGCTTGGCCAACTGGAAGGCCACCTTCCTCTGTACCAGTGTGACCTCCTTGCCGTGCCACACATACACCTCACTTCCAAAGTCGAACACGAGCACCTGGAGGGGCATATCAGGGTAGCGTCTCCAAAGAAACCTGAATGTTGCTAGTTTTGGGAACCACACACACATTTGGGTCTACGTCTACAGGATGGAGGCGAAGGTCAAAAGTAGTCCGTCAGGAATGTGCCTCATCAGCTATAAAGATCCTACTGTTCAGAGCGTCCATTCTGGAAATTACTCCTTTCCAAACTTATATAGCTATGAAGACTTTGGCGTTGGATCTACTAGTTTTATACAGGTAACAAAGCTAATAAGTAAAAATAAACATGCCGTCATAGACCGTACAGGCAGGGGTGATGAACATACATGTGCACTTTTTTTTTTAAAAAAAAAAAAACCCAAACATACCTCTTTAGAGTCCAGTAGAGAACATCGAGGAACCTTCCCCCAGAACTCATCATCTGGCACCAACCTGTCGTCCACTAGGCGGTAGATGCAGTTAGTCTCCACGATGGCGCTCTCGTACTGCTCGTCCTCTTCAGGTGACCCGGCAGCTGGAGGGCAGGAAAGTAGCTCTTGGCAAAAAGTACAGTGTACAACTCACTGAGAAAAGCTTCAGTCATCCGAAAAGTGAAAATCAACATTGATTACACAAGTTCTCGGTTGGCTTGAGGTTCTTCAATCTGTCCCTATTAGGCTGTGTTATATCAGCTATTTTTGTTTGCATAACATCAATCACATGGGTCGTTTAACTGATGTGATGGCTATCAAGACTCAACAGGAATGCTTGCGTCACAAATCATAGGGATTGAGCCACTTGATAGTACTTACCCTGGTAGCTGGCTTGCCCACCCAGAATCTTCCAGAACTCTTTGGACGCATGTGTGTGCGAGTTAATTCCCTCCTCAATGGTATGAATGCAAACGGCTCGGCACCCAAGGTCTCGTTTGCTCTGGATAAATGTGGCAAGTTCACTGGCCTAAAGGGGAATGGGAGGGCAAGTCAGGTGGGAACAAAGACTCAACAACAGTAGTCTATGGTAAGCCAACGTATAATCACTGAACATGTGCACTTTTAATAAAACAAGATCCGAAGGGAACAGCGCCTTGTGTTAGCTGGTAGTGGGGGTGGGGGCACGAATGTGGACACGGATGGGAACAGGAATAGCTATCTTCCTGTTGGTCAGTGAGCTTGGTCATGGTCTACGCAGGACAGTGGAAGCTCATCAATGTGTTAGATGTCATTTCCTGTGGTCACTTCCTCTGCCACAACTCAGGCAGCTTCCTTCTTCTGGAGTATTCACCCACATCTGGGAGGGGTTTTGAACCCTATAGACTGTAGTAGGAGCTAAGCAAAGCCAAAGTGGTCCATCATACAGGCATCGTTTCAAACTCCTATATTCAAAAACCTCATTGCTGAACCAACAAATCCATATAGTGCCTGTTCTTGATTGTAAACACTTCTCTCATCTGGCCTCAGACTGCTCCATCCTGCATAGGGTATGAATGCAGGGAATGATCCTTCCGCAACTGAATTTAGACATCCAGTTGAGCACTATGTTTCCTCTAGCAGCTGCAGGAAGTCATCTAACAGATGTACTATGACCAAATGAAAAACACACACTGAAGTTTTGTTGATTTGGAGAACAATTAAAAATGTACGGAGCGTGCACTGATTACAGTGCATTGCCACCCCCACCACAGAACAAACCACCTCAGCAATGAGAGCCAAAGTGCAGCCATGCAGTGGGTGATACCTCAGCACTACACTACTCCAGTGTGAGTTTTTTCCAGTAGCTGGAGTGCCAATCCATCCACCAACCCCCAAATTTCCCGGTAAGTTGGAGGACCTCCTTGTAGGGCTGGACGCAGATTAATGTCATACCCAATATTTAGCAATTACAGGTTAAGGGCCTTGCTCAAGGGCCCAGTGGAGTAGGATCACTCCTGGAATTCACTGGATTCAAACCAGCAACCTTCTGATTGCTGGCACAGATCCCTAGCCTCAGAGCCACAACTCCACCCAACTAAAGGCAAGACAGAATATAAATGGGAGGCCTCAGCAGGAACAAAACACAGGGGTAACAGTTTCATCAAGCAGCTGGCTGACCTTAGCCTTCTCAATGACGTTTGCAAACTCCCCAGTCCAGATGAAGCAGTGGTGGGGAGAGATGAGGAGGAAGCAGTCTCCGCTGTTCAGAGAAGAAGTGCGAGGCTCCACTAGCCTGGTCTGGACGTGTCGACGGCCTGTAAGAACGACGAGCATAAGACATGCTCTTACTGCTATCTTGAGCCAATTTCCCGACAAACCACCACTTTGCAGAAGAAAGCGGGGACTTCCGGGCTGCTGATACCCCAACGAAGTAACCGTAGCGTCACATACAGGCCTCTCTCTACACGTGTCCTCCCTTCAGGGTTCCAACTTAGTGTCAACACCCCCGCCCAGCGAGGAGGCGGACACCAAACTGATCGGCCAGAACATTCAAGATAAACAAGTTAAAATAAGTTAAATCAGGACATGGTATCAAGTGACAAGTTGTCCCAGATACAGACACAGGCACCCCAACTTTTCCGGCAAGAAAAAAAATCAGCTCATTATGCTGTGTAGCAAAAATATAAATAATCTGAAACCCTCCCCTCTGGCCAGCCTGTAACAGTTCTCTTATTTATAAATCTAATTAATGTTGCCTGTGTTTTCCACATGGCTGCACATAGTCTCAGTCTTCTAGGGAAATGGTCTCTCAGAACACAGGCAGCGAGCGGAAGATGCAGATAAGAGAAACAAGGCTTCCTTCAGCCTGAACAGTAACAGTCTGTGTAAGGCAGAGCCTTACAAGAACATTGCATTATCTGAAACAATTTATGGAATTATATTACTTTGCAACACTGCACTGTGTTTTACAACTCTATAAGGACTAGTGAAGTTCTGTCAAACACTCCAATTAGTACTCCACCAGACAGGAAGACTGGGTTGGATATCGGGCCTCTGCAAGATTGGTTCAATGACTTACAGCTGAGACAAGCCAGCACCTGTGGCCTTGTGTTCTATAAGTGACTGCATATGCTTTTGTTATTTCATGATCTGTTCAGTGCCAAGCTTGGGCCGTCAACCTCACCTTTGACCTGCAGAAGCATGAGCTTCTTGTAAGGCACTGCACTGTTGTTGGATGTCTGCTCGGAGGAGTTGACGCTACGGAGGCTAACACTGCTGAAGTTCTCTTTGCTGGCCAGGCCTGCCAGTGCCACTTCGGAATACCCAGAGTTCTTGCCCACTGGGTGACAGAGGTGTGACAGGGCAAATGTTTAATCAGGAGTGATATAAGCATCATATTCAGGCAAAAAAAAAAAAAAAAATGGCTTACAGTAGGTACATGCAGGAAATGGAACCAAGCTTCAGATGTTTATCAATAAGACTGATGCAATGGGTTTCAGGAGATGTTCAGCCAAACATTTCCGCGCATATTCAGAGTTTGAAAAATGCTGAACCCCTAAGACTTACTCTTCTCAGCTTTCACCCTCTGGGACTCCAGCATGCCGATGTTGAGCCGCTGCTCTGTGTACTCGTGACGGATGTCCTTGCGTGCTGCCAGGATCTTCAGAGGGTTCCGAGACGCCTGAACGTTGCGGACCGGTCGCACAGCCCGCTTGTGCTCTACCATGGCCGAGGTCAGCCTGGACAAGACAGAGTGGGGTCATGTACATATCACCATGGAAACCAGGGAAGGAAACTAAAGCTTAAGGACTCTCTGGATTTGGAAAGCCCGCAAGACGGTAAGCTTAGACACAAGCTTGTTCTTATTAGTTATCTGGTGGAATAAGTCCTGAGATACTTTGTTTATGCCATAAGGTGTCATGGCAGTTCAATTGAGACCCACGCAAAGGATTGGATAAGCTAAGAAACAGATCAATAAAACAAGTTCCCTTTCCACCCAGCCCTTATCCTATCATCATTAGCATATCTGCTTACTTTGGAACCTGGGGACCAAATATGGCATCAAAGTCATCGTCAATATCCACTAGGTCTGACGTGCGAGGGAGATCTTCCACATGACTGTAGAACTTTGAAAAGATCTCGTCATCCAGCTTCATCACCTCTTTGATGGACTTCTCCGTTACAGATACTGTGGGCTCCTGAAGCCCTCCCACTGGAGAGAAAAAGGTGTTTTCCTCAGGGAATGAAAGACGTCTGCAAGCCCTTCACAAGCAATTTGAAGCATACTCACATTTGTTGTTGAGCCTCCCCAAGAATGATTCAAGTTTGTCAAGCTTTTTGTCAGATTCCAAGTTCATTCCAGGTCTGGCCTCAATTTCTGAAAAACCAATAAACCAAAAATCCGTCAATTCTGAGAAAGCTTGAAAGACGTTGTAAATACTTTGCTATGCTTTAGCAGTTACATGGCCTTAACTGGGCCTTGAGATTCTCCACAGTACAGCATCACAGCAGGCATTTGGATTATGACTGACAGATTGAAGACGTGCGGTCAGAACACCAACACTTTCACATAAGTTTCACACAAGCCATTTGAGTGTGAACCTATAGAAGACGTACATAAAAGATCCTTTCCTTCAGGTTCACATGAAGGTAGCAGGAATGAGTTCAACTGCAACCCTTAGGCAGAGAGGACAGTGCCTCCTTGGTGCACATCATAACATCAACGATATTAGGACCACCTCTGACCTTCCTGGGGCTTGGAGATGGCTGGTGTGGTAGTCTTGTTTTTCATGGAAACTGGAGACTGGGTGGGGCTGATGGCAGAGGGTGCTGCAAGACCTGGAACACAAGCAAGAACTACTAAACATGCAAAAGAGCTGAATATTTCAGGCTAAAAAAGGAGAATCATGCTCTACCCATAAGGAAGGTGCCATTATGGAAGTGGCTCCACAATAATTGGGCACAGATGTGCAGTGCCCATTCTTTTCAATCCTCTTTTTGATCTTCAGAGCTTGCCAAGTGCGACGCCTCTACCTTGGAATTTAGACTAAGAATAGTTAGACACCACAAGAAAGCAGTTTATGCTCCCTGCCCCCCCTCAAAGAGAGCTGGGGAAGTGCTGAATAATTAGGATGAAGCTTTGAGCTATCACACATTTAGGGTTGTTTAAAGTCTCCACATCTGGAGGCTTTGTTGCCCTGAAAACAACCTGAAGAGCATAGCAAGGATGGCTATCAAGGCAAGGAGGTAGGCTTCTTAATCATCGACCGGTTTGCTTTTGACTGGATTCATTCAGTCTTCAGAGCAGAAGTGCTGCAATGCTAGTCTGTTTTCAGAATGAGGATAATTTGCGGTGACCAGGCTGAGCATAGACCAACACCAGTAATAACTGATGACAGTCTTCCAGTCAGAATAAACTCTTGGTCTGACACTAATCTCAGTCCTCCTATCTGACCGAGAGTCGGATGGCTCTTCAGCTTCCAGAGTTACAACTGCCAGCCAGGTCCTCTGCTAATGCGATAATAGGGGCCATTACACAATTTTCCGCCTCAGTAAAATGGTGGCAGATCTAGCCGGCTCAAGCGTAATTAAATCCTCACCTGGAGGTTGGCACTGGTTTTGAGTGAGTATATTTAACATGTTGAGATTTTACCCATGAGGAGCCAGAACACTGCAAGCCAGCAGAAGCTAGGGGCTGCCAGCATCCACTAACCTTTCTTGACCATACGCGCCGCCACGGTGAACTGGGTGGAGTCGTTGGCCACACCCTTGCCCTTCGTCTTCCATGCCTCCTCTCGTGCTGTCATCAGTTGCTTTCTTTCCTCTATGGTCATGTGTGGTTCAATGCGCTCAACTTCAACCTCCTGTCCCATCCTCTGATTGGAAAGGAGATAGGAGCATTTAGGTTTAAAGTGAGATCCTCTCACATGAGGTCAGCCTATGGCTCTCATGTTAACTTTGACACTGCCAAAGCTCTCGGCTTGGGTAACAGTGAACCGCCACAAAAAAAAAAAAAAAAAGAAAAACCCCGAAAACAGTTTGCGGAAGTGCTAAAGCAAAATGTAAATTTACACTCTTTTCATTTATGTGTTCTTTAGTACATATGAGTTTCATTTTGGGTTAGGTGGCTTTCCTATAAGGTGTCTTGCAAAAGGTAAATCCAACTTATGGAAAATTTACCTATGACAGTTGAGAACTGCCTGAACTACAAAACATGACAAAAAAAATTTAAAATAAATCTAACATGACCCCAATGACAGCTGTATGTAATCTACAAACACGATGGAACTGGTCATGGGATGAAATGCTGATAACCAGTGCCAAGAGGACAGACAAAGCGAGCAGATAGAGGGGGAAGAAAACACCCAACCATGAAATGAACTATCCTGACTACCTGGAAGATGAGCTCTGAGGCCGGTCACAACCTTATGGTCACAGTGCCTTTGGTGGCTGGGCAACTAATGTAACACAGCTATTTTAATGAAAATGAAGGCCACGGTTAAGTAGGTATTAGGGGCATAGCAAAGCGGTGTTCACCTTCCATCTCCACGGGTGGCGCTCATCCATCTGCAGAGGGCCAGACTCTCCAACCCTGGGTGCTTTAACCTTTCCAGGAGAAGAAATAAGGGGTCAGGGCATGACGAGAGGGGTTATTGTTTTTGGGGATACGGAGACCATGGATAACCGCACCGGAGGCCAGCTTCAAGTAAAGGAACAACATTCGAAAGTGGGGGAGAAAAAAAAAAAGTTAAACTATATCCCTCAAAACAACCACACCCAAGCTGGTGGAGAAGCATTCGGCGCCCATGACGAGAACTCTGGCATCACTGCCGCATTCATCACACAGTGATTAAAGCAGGAATCATAGTAAATGAGACGCAAACCAGTTATGAACAGTGATTAAAGAGATGCATTAATCAGATTGAAAATGACAGAGCAAGAAATATGTAAGGTAGTGGGCAGAACAGGATAATGACGACGGCTACTCACAGATGAGCCAGTCAGATCCCATTTGCTGGGGTATGATTAAGGGTAATGATGATGCGCAAGGTAAGAATGAGTGGTAAAAAAGTATCCAGGCATCACAAAAAAAGTCTGACACTAAGGGGGGGGGGGGGCAGAGCATTGGTGGAGGGCCCAGCAAGCTCTCACCTGATAAAGATCGATATACTGCAAGGCGGGGCCAGAGCTGACTGGTGGTGCATAAGTGGAAGCATAGACAGGTTCCTACAGGGCACAGTCCATATGAGGGGGTGGACAGAACATGGGAGGACAGACGAAGACATGGAGAGTTAGGCAGCACAGCAGACAGTCATAGTGAGGAGATAAAGTACCACTTAGGGACGGCTCGGGTAAACACTCGAAACATCAAGCCGGTAAAACTCTTTATAACCTTAAGCATAGAACACTGCATCCATTATGCTGCGAGGCTGTTGACCTCCCCAAGGAGCTCACACCAGCACGCAAATCAGATGTGCAGCTAGCAATCCACGGCACATCTCAGTGTCACAAGGGCTGTCGAGTCAGCCGGAGTGAGAGTGCATTCCATGCATAAACCTCATAGAGGGTGTTAGGCCCAGGTCCTTGGCAGATCTCTCAGGAGAGCAGGGAATGCGGTTGAGGGGCTCATGCCAAAATCAGCTATATTTCAACCCACCTAGGCTGATCGTTTTCCCCCAGGCCGAACCAAAACAAGGCACAGCACAGTTCACCCAAAGGGTCCTCTAGATACAGGCTGATCTCAATAATTCCACACTTTGCTCTACTCGCTGTAAAGCTAAAGGTCCATCATAGCATCATGCTCAGAAGCAGAGTGCATGGAGGTCCCCAACACCGACCACCATGAAGCAGCAACTCCATCAGCACACTGGCCAAGCTTACCCAGAGCTGCTCAGAAACCAGCAAGTCATCAGTTATCAAGCCCTCCTCCTATAAGCCAAAACAAACGGACATATTGCAGAATAATGGTGGAAGGGCTTTGGTCAGACACCTTCTGAACCTTGCAGATCACAGAAGCATTGCTTAAATTGCTCCAGACATGCACAATAGCAGATAAACATGCCTCTGACATGGATACACTTACCTGATATTTGGATCAGGGAGACATCCAGGGAAAGACTAATTTATAAAGGCACTTAATAGTCAGTTGCTAATGCTATAGCGTATTTAAAGTACGGGGTTATATTGACATGCTGAGCCCAAGAAACATTTCAAGGGAGGGGAAAAAAAAAAAAGCGCCAAAACACTTTTCACAGTTCAAATTCCCATCCTTTAAAGATGGAAAAACAAGCTGTTCGGACCAGTTTAAAAGACCAGCACAAGGAAACAGATCAGCCTTAATGCTGGAGTCACTCAGTCACTTAATTCGCACTTTTTGGTCGAATACTCCATAGATGTAATGCTGAATGGCCGCCAAACGTGGGTGTGGCCCCTAATTCCTGTGGGAATCTGCTCCGTGGTTCTTATTCCAGGAAAGGAATGGCTCTTTTCCACTCACAGGTCCACGGAGAACCCTTCATCCCTGATGAGCTAGAGTTGTTCACGTCTACTCTCTCTCCTAGCTGGTCTGACAATCACTGTGAGAAGTTTCTACAGCCCTGGCTCCAGACAAACTGTCAGAAACCCCGGTCCAGGCAACAAAACAGTGCACAACATGCATCATATGCAAGACGTGTTCTCATCGAAGTACGGCCACAAAGCAACAGATGTGCAATAGCACAGAAGCTTCTCTGAACTCTGCATTAAACCAGGAGACAGAGTGGTGCCTCTGGGGCTGCAGAGCCCTCCCTACGCACTGAGGCAGGGGTGTGCTGACAAAACTCACACGTCTTTCTACACACACTGCAGCACTGTAGGGCCGCATGTTAACAGATTGCGATATAAACCGCAATATTTTTTTGGTGTACGTGCAATTATCACCAGGGCGGGGGTAAACACTGGCTTTTCCAGACTATTCAGACATCTACTTACACCCACAATTTGGCAAGCAAATTAGTAGTATGCCAAAAATATTAATGAGAGGTGTACTGTAATGCCCAAAAGTAAGTAGCAGGTATAAATTCAGTATATCCTTGTGTTAATTAATTCAGATAGCCGAGCACGCCACATGCTAATGTTTTGGTATGACATGGAAGCGAGAAACACTGAAGTGGTGATGAAGAAAGGAACAGCTCAGCAGACACATCATGGTATCTTTTAAAAGAGGAGATATTGTGGATAAACAAGGTAAAAAAGATGTCAGGGGTGTGGCGGTACTTTTGGCAGTTGAAAGTTTGACACATTTATTGAACATAAGGATACTCTGAATTTATACAGATTACCAACTTTGGGCTTCACAATACACCTCTCATTCATATTTTAGGTACACTACTAATCTGCTTACCGAATTGCGGACGTAAGTAAAAGTCCATATAGTATTGAAAAGCTGGTGTCTGGAAAAATATTTGGCTTGTCACCAGAAGCCCTGGTGATTACTGCGCATGCGCCATATATTTGAGATTCGTATCGCCATGTGATTCCATGCAGCCCTACTGGATTGCTACAGAATTAAACGAGATGCACAGGTATCCAAGTCTGCTTATTCTGAACAGATGAGGTATTATGCAGTAGAAGAGAGACTGGAACGAGTTACCACACACAGAACACATTATTGATAGAATACAGTTCCACGAAGTGAATGCAGTATGTTTTAAAAATGGAGAGCCTACAATTACATATTAACATTTCCTTTGGTAAGTCAGTCTGGCGAGTGTCCACACTAAAAAACTGCTCACACACATACAGTACAGAAAAAGTCAAACATCTTAATCAGTGAGTGAATACACTACAATGCTGACCTCATCAATGTAAACTGCAGAGAAATGGAGAGGTGTTTCTGCTTGGGGCCTGAATGCGGGTCCTAATTACATACAGCTGCATTTTAGGAACTTCAGGGATATATTTCTCAGAACCATGAAACATAGGATTTGCACACTTGATACGACAGGAATCGATGCCAAATAAAACAGGATAATAGGATGTGATTTGTGGATCCAGGACATTAAAGGCCGACAAGCTGATAGAGCACATTACGGGCAGAATCACAATTACACCCAAAGTAAATATTTTCCCCAAAATACTGAGAAACATTAAGTCACATGTCGAAACTCCCAGAGTCAAAGCAAATGTAAACTTAAAGGGGCCGGTTTAGCTTTACAGAGAGACTTTGAAACACGGCTGGTAAAACGTCACAGGCAGTGCTGAAATCAAACTGTGTCAAACCTTTAATCAAGCTGCACAAAGCCTCGGGACAGATGGTATTTACTCCTGAGTGTCGTACCACAATGCGGCACGTGTGAAATGCGACCATGCGGTGCTGCTGCATCTGTGCGCTTTCATCCAAGCTGCTAATTCGGGGGGACGTTACTACAGTACAAAATTAAGCCTTACTAATTGGCTAATTAACAAAGCTTGACCGTGTGCTGTATGCTGCATGCTTGCAGATCTATGTCCTAACAGTAGGTCTTGGAATTGTTACAATGCATTATGTAATAATGCCGCATTATGTAATAACTTGACAACGCAACAAATTCAATGATTCTGATGATATTGATGATGATAATAATAATAATATGGTAATGTTGCATAAAATTGCATGAAATGTTGTATAAAATCATAATGACAAAATGTTACCAATTTATAGACAAGTTCTTACATAATGAAGTGTTGTTACACGGTCAATTATTCAGCGGATCCAGTCAAGACAGGGGTGGCAATGGAACTGCAGCAGAGTGGGTCGGTTAGGGAGAAAGGGGTTACCGTTTTCTTAAAGCCCGGCTCCATCTCCCAGAAGTGCGTGGGCCTCTCTGCCATGGCTGCCATCGCCACATCCTGCTTCTTGTTGATTCGGTTCTTCCAGTCCTCCTCGCCACTCTTTTTAAGCAGGGCCAACCTGGGGGGAGGGGGGGACGACACAGTGGTATCAGACTCGGCCCGCTGGGTTACTGGTGTGCAGGCCTTCCACATCTACGCCCTACACCCTCTATATCTACGCTTTGCCTCACAGGCTGCGCTCAGCTAGTCAGCTGTATCGAATGATAGGGTCCCAGACGTCCTCATGCATGGCTTTACCCTGGAAGTGCTGCATGTCGCTAGTATCCAAGTACCTCTGCCATTCAGGATTCAAGATCTAAGATCTTTATTGGCCATTGGTAACAGGTGCATTGGAAGGCTTAGTCTAAAGACAGTGTTAGACAACAGAGTGCAAACCTAGATGATATGTAGCCAGTGACTGATAGTGTAGTAACAGATCTACAAGTGCATGTGCCATGGATATGACCATTACAGGAAATATGGATGCTGGAAATTCTAATTGCTTGGGGAAATAAGCTGTGCTTGAATCTGGCAGTCAAGCCACTTGGTGTTGGTTAAGTGCTTTAGTACAGTTGATTGCTAAAAACCTCAAAGTACCACATCCAGAACCAGGAGCAAAGGCTGCAAAGCCGTTCACCTAGTGTTGGGCGGTATACTGGTTCATACCGAAAACCATTTTTTTATTATTGTTGTTATGATATGAATTTTTCTTATACCACAATTCGGATTTGAAAGCCTACACAATGTTCGGAAAGTGGTGCAGCTGGAAACTGTTTAAGGGGGGAACCTTTTTCACTGCCGCACCGCTAAAAACGTACCGCGAAAGATCAGAAAGGCAAGAGATATGACGCTGGAGTTGAAAATGAGACACTGGAGTTGTCAAAAAAAAAAAAACGATTCTCAGATACTAATCGATATTAATTAGTATCTGATTAGATACTCATTTTCACCATTATTGATACCAAGTGTGGCTTTCGCCTCATTCGCCACACTTCACATACCACCGCTATAGCGAGAGAGCACACACAGTGCCGCCCCTCCCTACATGCAGAACACGCGCTGTGTGTAGTTTTTTTTGTAATGGGGGGGCGG
>JAODKC010000001.1:17446669-17463961 GCA_026777985.1 Mormyrops attenuatus
TAAAACTGTCATTTCCCAGCATAAACGGCCCCCTCAAATTCAAAAAACAACCCCCGGGGTTTCTGGCCCGGGGGGGCCCCACGTTGGGGGCTTCACCCAAACCCCCCCCATCCCCGACCAAGCTGGTGCCAGTCACTGATAATGGCTGCCTTCAGAATACAAAAATTATTTTTTGTGGTTCCAGAACATTCAAGAAAAGTCCCAAACGCATCACTCAAATTTCACCTGTCCTAAACAGTCACATGTCAGCAATACTTATCTTTCCAGAAAGTTTGATTTCTGTATTCTTACTCTTGCACTCACGGCCAGGCAAAGGCTCTGACGGCACAAACGGTCATGTAAAAGCCATGATCTATTCAAATGTGAACATTGACTAACCACCTTCTTTCAGAACCATCCTTTCCAAAGCTTCCTTCCTCTGGTCATTTCAGTTAATTCAAGGATGATGGACAATGAACACATTAAAAACCAAGTAATAAGGCTGAATTCAAAACTCCCTGTCTCAAAGGAATCAAAAACCGTTACATTTTAGTCCAGCTACCTTACCAGCAGACACAAATTTAACACCATCAATAACTTGAAAAATCACCCAGCCCCTTGGCCTGATGCGGGGGCAGATGGTCTGAAACGCATCGTGACAGGAATGCAGCGTTGAAACCTTTAAGTGGGCCGGGGGGGTGAGATCTGGGCTGCAGTCCCATCCATTGTTTTGTTACAAAAGTTTTTTTCCCCCAACCCAAAACACTCCATAAACTCTGCAGAAAACTATCTCCAGCTCAGAGATCTCCCACAATGTCCAGCCTCCTGTAAAGACCACCCCTCCCAAGCCATAATACAGGCAGACTCAATAGCGGTATCAGTAATTAAAGCACACCAAACTGAAGTTACTCCAGGTCATAACCAGGCAGTGGGAATGCCGTTCTCACCACAGCTGCTGGCACTGATAATCAGGCCCAATGGCATGGAGACAGAAATACCAGCAGTGTGGGAATTTATCATTTTACCCAAAAAATGCAGCTTCCGAGCAACAGTATCAAACCCACTAAATGAGCTTGATGAGTCAGATACAGTGTGAAGGTGCTGCAGAGATTTTTTTTGCCCCATTTCAGGACACTCAGGAGTCCACTGAAGGCACAGAAAGCAGGCCATATTAGAACCACCAGAGAATTTACTACAACTGGAACCAGAAACACAGGGTGTCAAGTATGTCTTGCCGTTGAGCTTCTTTTGGCAGGAATTGCCTGGAAAAAACAATTCAGTATAAGAGCCAGGTCACCAGAGGACAGCTGAAGTGAACTCCAACAAGCCTTTCATACAGGACCCTGATGTTCTGAAGTCCGAGCTACGGGACCAATTTCCATATCTTGGGTGTGTGAAAACACTTCATACTCTTCTGAAACAGTCAGAGACTAGAGAAGAGGGGAAGGAGGAGGAGGAAGGGGAATTCATTTTAAAAATGTATTCAAATACAGCCTCCCAACCTATTTTTGAAATGGAATTCTCTAGAAGATAACCCAGATTTAGAGTAAGCAAGACAGATGGGCCTCCAGCAAGTATGTGACAGGGAAGTCTGTTGGCTGAGACACTACTGGCTCCCATCCTGTACCAATAAATTCAAAACAATAGGTATGCAAATTAAAAATAAGTCCAACAATCACTCGGTACAAGCAAGACACTCTGAAGACCTCAGGGACCACCAGATGTTTCGGGAACCTCATCCAGACAATTACAGGATCTGAGCACAATAATTATTCAAATGGAGCCTTGAGTGGTCAACAGTTTTATAAACAAATAAGGTCCATTTGACTGCCCTCCCTCTGTGGAAATCAGTGCCACCTTCTCTCAGTCATGCCAAGACTTGGACCAAATGTGTAAAGACGGCAAACACTAAATACTGATGCATTGGATGTATTAGGCAAGACCCAAACATGGCAAAACATTTGACCTATATGCAGACCAAAAAAAAGGGTGCACAACAAACAAAGCTGGCAAAACTACAATGCTGTGCGCACACACACAAATACACACACACACACACACACACACACACACACGAGATCCAGCTTGGCCCAGTCCCCAGGCTCACGACCCAAGCCACACGCCCTAATAAGGTAATGGGTGCACTGATTGGCTACTTGTCAATGGTCATCCAGCATTCATACCCTAGACTGACCACATACCCACTCATATCCACCTTTCAGCAGGGAGACAGCATGTGCTTAAGACCATAAAAACAGCCAAGCAACTCTTTAAAATTACTACCTCACACTTCCCCTGCCTCTGAGCATGAAAGCAAATTTAAAAAGCCAGACATACCAAGGACAGAGCCAGATAAAGAATCACATTTTTGGGTGGGGTGGAAGCTATTAACTGCCATCAATTCAGCCCCCTCTCCCCCAGAACTCACAGAGGGTGACCGCAAGGCACTAATAAAAGTGAAGCTCTGCTGCGAGGTCAAAGGTCAAGCTCAGGATGGCACAGCTTCCTGGCCTTCTATTGGCGGAGCTAGATGTCACATAATGCTGTCTGATGCATAGCTGGGCTGCTTGTTCCCTTGCTAGCATACCTCCCCCCTAATGGGATGCTGTAAAGTTTTACAGAAACTAAAAAGTAATATTTAAGGCACAGAAGTCTACGATAACTGGGTAGACAGCAATCAGGTTTTGAAATCCTAACTGTCACGATGCCCTAAATTACATATTGACTAAAACTTCACAAACGCATTTGAATTTAAGTTCTGACTCAAAGACGCAAAGATACTGGTGAATTGTGTATCTAGGGCTTCCCGGGGATCAGAGTTCTCCATTCGAGGAACCTCACGGAACATTCCACCCTTGGGTCTGCCAGAACGTTCCCAATATTATTTCCACTTCAGCCCCCTGCCTAAGGACCGTTCGGCTCTCCAGAACACAAACGGGCCAGGAGAGCAGCACAGGGTGCGGGGCGGGGGAGAGAAGGAAAAACAGAATGACTCAAGCCTAGGCATCCTCCAGAAACAGCCTCAAGCCCGCCAAACTTGGAAAGCCACATCTGAAAAACTTGCTCACTCATCAAGGATGCTGGGTAACAGACAGCAAGTACAGGTAAACAGGTTAAATGGCAAGCAGATTATTTGGTGGTAGTACCAGTACATGTTTCCTGGACAAATGTGTCCTCAGGTCCTCAACATCTAGAATCATGTGTCTATTAGCTGCCTCTTCATGGACGTATACCAGCTCCAGGGTATTCATTAGGTTTTGATCCACAGCATTAAGCTATATAGGTTGTTAATATTAATCACACGGTACATTCAGCTTCAAATGGCAGCGCTACTACACTTATCTGCCTGCCAAGTTGTGAGTCATTGAATTACTGATTCAAAAGACTAGTAACCATCTCCATGATCTGTTAGTGGAATACTTCACATCAAATGAGAAAGGAGTCTGAGTGCAAAACCATTGGTTTTGGCTGTTCAGACATGAAAAACTGACATAATTCTGAGGCAGAGAGAATTTCGGAAAGGATGATCCACCCACAAATCAATGAAGGGTCGGCCAGCCCCAGATCCAGGGCTTCAGAGAATCAAACCAGCTCCTACTTTTAGCTGAATGGTTCACAAGTGGTTGTTTGGGTTGTGCATAATTACGATGAGTCTTCTGCCTTTGTCTGAAGCTGGCTAGTCAACCCCAAACAATGGCACTGATCAGTACTGCATTCACACAGTGCGGCACAAAGGTACTCAGTCTCCGATGTCAAAAACTGATTCGAGTGCCACACACACAAACAATGGAACACATCGAGTCGTTACATAAATTGGACAATGACCATCAGTGCGATCAAGTGCTTTCTGAGTGGGTATGACCCACGGTGTTCAAAGTGAGCTTTGTTGCTCACCTGTCAACGGCATAGTCATGGCAACAGGTGGCTGAACGACCTAAACCATTTAGGGCCACGTATTACAGCAGTCTTCAAAAATGTTACGGAAACCAACTAGCTTTACCCTGTCATTTCACGCCATATGTGGCAGTATGCATGAGCAAGGAGCTTAATTTACACAGTGAGGTATTAACACATACAGCGTGTCATAATGGGAAATTACACACCTAGCTCAGAAGGTGTGGACACTTGAAGGCCTACAGTTCTGGTCCAAATTTTTGGCATGACTGGAATTCTACTTCAGGTTGAAGGGAAATATGGACACCTGTGTGAACCCTATCAGAACACATGGAACAGCCCAATGAGAAGCTCTCCGCCAACGTGACCTACGTATCAGCCTCTACTTAGCAGAGCTGTCAGCACGTTCCAGGGATGGAGCCCTTCACCCAGAACAGGCCCATGCCACTTCCTGTCCACAACTGCCTTTATCAGGAGTCAGCCCCAGCCCAAAAAGGGGGGGGGGTGCTCTGTTAAGTGTGGAGAATGGTTATAATCTGTCTCTTAGCGCCATGCAGTACTGAACAAAACAGCTTCAGCAGAGCAGAGAGGGAAATAAAGGCTCATAAGTGCTTAAACTGAAACTTATAAAAATTACTAGCACCAAGTCTTGGTGAGGTTCCATTATACCAAAAACAGCATTCTGACTCATGCTGGTCATGTATTCATCAATTTCGAGAATTTGCACAAAATCACATAAGTTCCACTCAACATCAATAACAGAAGGTATAAAAAGTACTGATGGAGCCCTTTGTCTAACTGGGGATGCATACGTCAAAAGTCTCGAATTGTTTCTCCAAACTCCACTGTTCCAATCCGTCTTCATATTGGTAACATAACAAATGCTCCCTTTCAGATTTAAACCAGAATGCTGGAACAGAGAGCTGGAAAAAGAAGCAGAGTATAAATTTAAACATGAGAACGTTTAACAAAGGACACCAGAATGAGGAGGACCACCGAAGTCTAACTCAAAGCCAATCAGATGCTTGGGTAGTTAGCACACCATAGGTTCGAGGCCACAGCTGGGCTGCAAATTTGGCAGATTCTAACGTTTCTTCTCACAGTAAGTGTGTGTGATTAAAGCAAATGAATGAGCATCTGCTTTTATGCTTCCCTGGGACGGGATCTGCTGGACTCGAACCCAAACGGGATATGCAGTTACACTGGATGGATACAGCAGATGTACAACAGAAGAGGACCTGTAGCATACAGCCCAGTCTTATAATCATACAACCATTATTCAAGGAGATTTAGGTCAAATCTGTGACGACGGAGCTTCATTATGTGGGTTATGAGGAGAAAAAAAAAAAAAAAAAAAGATATGCTCTTTGAGGGGCACTTTCCAAGCTGACATTCATTAAAGCCCCTCCTTTTACAAAGGAAGTTCTCCTTCACGATGGCAAGAGTCCCATCCCCCCTGAGCCGAGGACAGCCTTTCATCACAGCATCAAGTTCCTAACCTGCACATGACGGACTCATGAATTTCCACCACTACAAACATTACGCCCCCCCCCCCCCCCATGCCATTTCCCTGTCGCTTTCAAAGAGGACATCTTTTCTGTTCCAGTGCCAGCCCTGGAATTCACAAACTGAGCCAGCACTGCTAGCAGAGAAAGGCAGTGAAAGGACAGCACAGACGAAAGCTCCAAGCCTCTCAGAGGTTCAATAACCCATGAAAACCACCTACAGGCTAGAACTGAACCACGGATAAACAAGTGGGAAAACAAATTATACTACCAAGTAACATGCTTCTGGATCTGTTCGGCCTCACAGATGACTTGAAAACAATGCAGCCCTTAGAGCCAAGTCTTACTATACTGAGGACGTTTCACCATTCAGAGAGACTGCATGCTAAAATCAACCTGACACTTAACAGCTAGCTAATCTCAAATGTATGCTTTGAAATCAGTTAGGCAAAAATTCTTATGACACACTTCCAGTTCTGAGATGTCACCACCACCCCAAAATGACAGGGAAGCTAAGCTCTGAAGAAGTCTTGACGGCCCTATCCCACACCGGCCAACGTGCAATCAGACGTTCAGACGCAGACATAAATCCTTCATCAGCTGACATCACTTGTAATTAAAGATAACAGCGTGCTTGAAAGTTGAGAGTCAAAACAACAAAAGGAATGACGAGGCTCCCCAACCAGATTTCCACCAGCTGGTTGGTAACCTTCTTCTAACACGGGGCTGGCAATCAACGCGACACGCTCAGGAATAGCAACGAGAAATACCACATTACCTCCCTGCCTCCACCAGGTCTCATATGGCAGCTCCACTTATCACTCTTACCAGCTCGTTCACCAGTCATGACTTCCGCTGCCCTTCAATGAGGCCCACGCTTCTGATAAAGATCAGTGACCGCACGGTGCTCAGGAAACACTTGAAGTCAATAAAAACCCAAACACACGAGTGCAAACACAGTCTTCGCAGACGTCTCACACGCCGCTCTGTTCATCTGCACTACGACAGACCTCTCGATGACAGTAACAAAAAGAAGAGGAAAAAGAGTGGAAATAAAGAGGAACAGAAAGACTGGTGTGAATCATGGCATTACACAAAACGCAATGAATACAAATATGTGAGAGAAAATGTCCAATAAATGTAGAGGAACATGACAAGTGTCACGTGGATGGATGAAAACTCTGATTAGGCTGGCTGAGCACTTTCTAGACCAACGCAATGAACTTAAATCGGTTTTTGGGTCAAAAAAGTGATGCTAATTTTTGTGTCCATATACTTCGCTTAAAGGTGTTAAAATTGAAAATAAACCCAAAGGCCTGAAGTCTGAAATTCTGGTACTAATCAAATTTTGAGAAAAATATTTGAGGGGTGATGGCAAAAATGCCAATGTGGTGTGCAAATAAATAAATACTTTGCTCCAAATAAACTTGCTTTAAAAAAAGGTGAAATTCTCAATAAAAACACCCTATCAAATAGTTTAGCATAAAACAGCTCTAATATGAGGTTAATAGAAAATAACAATGGAAAATCACCTTTCTGAATATTCAAATTAATTTGGGGATTCATGTTAGTCAGGTCAACTTCCTTTAGTGCAAAGGAGGTGTAACCGCCATTCAATGAGCCATTTTGTTCATGTTCTGCAAGAAATCCATGCAACGTGAAATAATAGGGTCATCAGGGGTTTGTCTCTCAGTGCTGCATGCCAAAGTGAGTAACTTTTTAAAATATCAGATAATTTGACATTTTTTAGAGTATGGTCAGGTATGCTTAAGTTTACTCGTCAAATGGCTGAACAGGAAAACACTGACAATTCATCATCATTATGAAAATGAGTATTTACCTTAAAAATGATGTTTCAAACATTCACACCAAGGCCATGTGCCAAATACCATCCATGATGATGCCTGTCACATTTGATTTTAAACTGAAATGTCAAACGGTGTAGATGGTTACACCATTTGACTCCTATTAGAAGCCTTTCTGTTAGACGCCAAATCAGTAGTTTATGATGCAGATTAAAGATGTATGAACTAAGTATAACTACCTAATGCGGACTAATTTTCAGTGTCCAATGTTATATTTTTGAAAAATTCATTTTTCCAGATTATCAAAGTTCTGTAAATGTAGGATAAAATGGATTATGTTGCATGGCATTGGTGTTTAAGAAATGTTTCTTTAATGCATAATTGTATTCCGATCACATACAATTTTAAGCAATACATGATGCAACACATACTAGAGATACACCGATCGACCGCCCAGAGACCGGAATAGGCCAATTTTTAGTGTGAGTGGCCAGTCAGTCTCATGTATTTCTGATACTGAACCAGTTCGTTTTATGCACGCACCACTCATCATATGCACTGTGGCGTGCACACTCATAGCCGCACGCTAACATGTCGTGAGTGAAGATAAAGACTACAGTTCGTAATGCATATAAAACCAAAGTAAACTGTGGGGAAACCACCACGAAAAGGTGGTAAAAAATCTGAGGTAAACTTTAAAATGATTACTAAACATATACTAGAAAATCCTGAAAAGGAATAATCATTCAAATTGCAAAGCTAGCTAAAGTTTTTCCCTATGACAGAGCAAAAATGTTTTTGCAAAAAACTTTAACCACCTGCAATATAATGTCCATACAGTATGAAAAGCCTGATCTTAAATCGAGCTCATTATCGACGGAAGAATTGTATGTGAATAACATGCAATGTTGGTATTAATATTACCTTATCCCCATTATCTGAAAGACTATAGTACACTTCAGTTTTATTTGGAGGTAACCTATGGACTTTAAGAGGAGTTTAAAAAAAATTTAAAAAATCCGGTGAATTTAAACATACTGGAAAATGAAATTAAGTAACTAACATTTGTTAATCAAAACTGTTGTGCATGCACTCTTGCTTGGTAAAAGTAACATGTCAAAGTTGGGTGTACAGCAGCTCATTCAGTTAATTGTTATTCGTTATTTGTATCTCTATCCAGTTACAGAGCAATTTATTCAGTGACTCGAATATGAACAGCAGTTTTAAAAGACCTAAAATTCCAATACTTCAATAATTGCAGAAATGTTGTTACTAAAAAATTACATCTGTAAATACAATAGCAAAATTTCCACTGCTATTTCATAATTAATGCAATATAATAGAGCATCTTTTCCCTGAATAGATGCCACATTCAAGTAAGGAAAAAGTGGCTCGTAAAAGAGCAAAAGTGAATGCAGATCCTGCTGCTAGGGCCAATTACCTCGCCAAAAGTGAAAGTAGTTTACATGGAAACATGTGCACGTGCGCACACATTCACACACACATTCACGCACACAGGCCCTGTTTATACTTTGTGTTAAAGTGTGTTTTGGATTATTGTATTGCAAGTATACAGCCAAGACACGTTGCCATTTATTACGTATCTATTACGTATCTCCAAGGTGTCCAGCTGACAACTTCTGTTTAGATTTTGTTACCATCAACATTACTTCTGCTAGAAGGTCAAATGGCCCTGCACTCAGATATTACACAAGTCAGTCACCAGACAGACAAGCAGGTTACGATAGAAATCATCTATTTCTCTTTGGACTGAATCATCTGCCCAAATGGAAATGCAGCATCCGGTTTCACTTGCACTCCAACCACGTACAGCAGTCTCTCCTCTCCATTTTTGAGATTTGGTTGTTTTGGTGCAAAACAACCACCATGTCCTGCAATAATGTATTTTCTTGTGACATTCTTGTCAGGGACGCATCAGGACACGATGTTTAAACTACAAAACATGCAGTGAAATGCACAGAGTCAAGTGGTTTCAGTGATCGGATCACAATGTGTGTTGGCAGTTGTCTACACTTGTATTTAGTGTTGAGTACTTGTGATCTGGCTGGCCAAGATGCATTTTAAAACCAAGTGTGAACACAGAGAGAGAGAGAGAGAGAGAGAGAGAGAGAGAGAGAGAGATTTTTTTTAGCTGAAATCACAATTAAAGATATGAGTTCACGATTACTTGGATGTTTTTTATACATTCAGATAAAGCAAGTTCAGCTGACCTTCTTGACTGTCATGCCTGATTTTCAGTGTCAGTTTCTTCAACAAGCAATGGCCTTTGACTGATGAAGCAACATGGTCAGGTGCTGTAACTGTCACTTGGTATAACCAGTATTTCATTAAAATGTGATATGGGAAAATTAAATGTGGAAGAAAATATAACTACTGTAATGTAATTTAAATTTTTACATTGTCAAAGATTAGACAACAGACATGTATCCTACCACTCAGTATTGCAAAACACGTAGAATTTAAAATGTACTGATAATTCAGCTAAAACCTAAAAGCCTTTTGTGATATTATATGAATAAATTACTTCATTTTAAAAAAACAGTACACTTACATACACTCCAGATGGATAAAATATTTAATATTCATTCTTTTGTGGTTGTACCATTTGACATTTTCAGGTGCATTCAGTCTTACCTTTTGTTAAAAAAATTAAATTAAATTAAAAAAATTAGTGCAAATTACGGGCGGTGGGAAATTCTGTTACAAATTGCAATTCAAGGTAGCAATTTTAATAACGTCATAAAAGAAAAAAAGATTTCTAAACGTCAATTTAAACATGAATTTAGGTAGTTCACATTTGGTACTGCTAATATAAATGGCCCAGTTGCACACAACGTGATTTTAACGGACTGATAAGTTTCTACAGTGTTGTAATAAATGAGTATGCATGAGCAGAGACTTTTCCTACAAAAAAAAGTCACTGAACTCTCTAGCGCTAGCTGTAATCAACACAAAGCCACAATTAGTATAATGTTTTCCATATGAAAATATCTACTTGTAAATTTAGGTTTCACCCATGTCAAGAAATTTATGAGGCCTAATTCGTTTCATTGCACATTCGTCACATTGCACGCAAATGTGGGGGGGGTCAAATGATATGAAACCAACATGAATACGAAATGTACACTCACAAACCTGGTATACGCTTTCAAAACAAGTTTTTAAAAGATGTTTGAATTGCTTATTTTTCCAACCCTTTGTTGTCACTGACCCTCATACACATAACTATCCACAGCATTTCACATACCTATAACTAGTGTTTTTGACCCTTAACATACAATCACAGGAACATTTAGACAGTTTGAGAGACTACTTATTGAACGAAGGCTGATTAAGTAAAAAATGTCTGATATCTACTATACATCCAAACTTACTGAGAACTTTCACTTCCCATTTGCTTCCTCAGTTGCCCTTGACACGTTACATTTCAATAAATTTATCTATAGCAAGTCACTGCCTCCGTCTGCTCGCTGTCACTCTTCAGGAAGAGCAGTTACACATGCGATATTCTCAGGAGAGATGTTGCTAAACCGGGCGTCTGCTTGGTGACATCACGGTTTATTAGGAGCAAACTCTACAAGGCCTGCGTCCAGCCAAGGACCAATGGCTGAGCCCAAGCTGCTCCCTGCTGGAGGATTACTCAATGAAGCACCCACCACCCCCACCCACAACCCTCGACCGTATGAGCAGAGACCTGCTCAGAAGGGATCAGATTCTCAGAGATGGGGTGAGATGTCAACTAACAGATTTCACGTGAAGGCCTTGGAATGGCCTGGACCACATGGCTGAGATGGCAATCCCAGGTATCATTTCTACAAAACAGATCACTGTAGCGTGTGTAGTAAGCAGCCCAAAATTCACATCATAAACAGGTCTGCTGAAAATAGCAAATGAGGTCATAACAAGTGCATCTAAACACCGGCGTTCTCATAAAAGCCTTAGCACGTGAAGAGGATGGTATTCAGGACCATTAGAAAACAAGGTTAAACAAGTTGGTGACCAACTCAAATAGGCAGCAGACAGTTGGTGTCCACCATGGCAGCTCCACAGACACCATGAAGCTGTCGCATCCTCAGATGCACAGGACCCCATACATCGGTTCCATGTGGGAACGTTGCACAACCATGGCATGGTTATAACCAACAGTAAAGACTTAAAAACTTTGGCCCTATATGCATGATGCCTCCAATTATCTGCTGACATTCAGATTTCCTCCACAGAGGACAGTTATTGCGACAGATTCCTGCGAGCTGAAAGCATGTTTCATATTGGATGGTGCTGAGCCCAGGATACCGCTTTTAATTTCCCATACGGTATGAATTTTTCATGGATCGCTGTGCAGAGTGTATGGAGAGGGGACCCCTGTTAACTGTGCATGACCTTTTCACTAACAGTTATAACTTTGATACAACAATTTATAACATTTCAGCATTTTAGTATTTATAGCTATTGCTTTAGTCTGTCCCTGGAAATTTGGATTGGATTGTATGTAATACAGTTAGGTCTGCAATTAGATGCATAATCAGTAAAGTGAAATCCCAAATATCAATTTATCACGGTAATAATTTAATGATTTATATAAAATTAATAAACATCAATAAAAAATCTATTTGCTAAATATATGGTGAATAAAAAAGTAGCATTACATATACATTATTAAGCTAATAAAACTTTGTTACACTATCAAGCTAAATATAAAAACTTTAAATTAATAAAAAAACTTTTAAAAAAACATTTGTAAGTGATATAAACACTTACTGCAGTAGTAAGGGTGAACTTTGGGGGGACAAATATGCCATGACATACCGTGAAACCACCAGAATCTTAAATAAAAAAAAAAAGACCTTGATACAAATTTTCGGTCATACTGCCCAGCACTACATTCGCCTGACCTCAATTAACGCCGGCTTTCTACGTCAATGAGCACACGGCTGACAGACTGACACTTTAACCGACGATCTAACAATTCCACCATAGGTTTCACAGTGCTTGGGCTTCACCACCATCAAAACCATAAGAAGGCACCTAGCAAGCATCAGGTCACACACAATGTGATCAAGATGGAACTCTTGCTTTGCTTTCCAACATCCCTAACATGAAGAAATAGACTGGAATTGTGGAAGACGATCTGTGACTAGATGAGGCACAAAAATACGACTACCTGCAGTGTAAGAACACTCAATCAGTACTAGTCAACCCATGAGGTGACACAGGCGGCTACATGGGGCACCGTCTTCTGACAGGGTGTTGACTTGTTAAGCTGGCTTCAGCTGGTCTTGGACAGGGGGCACCAGCAGTGAAGCTTGCCGAAAGTGCCAGATGGGCTTCAACCGGACCTGCTCAGATTCACTACAGGCAAACCACAGTCTCTGGGCCTCAACCACCATACGGGGCCTGAACTACCAAACAGTCACCTGGAGAGCAGCGCTGTTCGATTATGGCAAAAATCATCACGATTATTTTGGTCAATACTGAGATCACGATTATGACACGGATTACTTGTGCATTTTTTGACTTGTCTTTAACAGTGGATTTCCTGGAACTGCAAATACAATTCAACTGAGAAACAAAAGGGCAGGAATGGGGTGCGCTAGATTTATAACAAGACAAAACAGGAGCACCACTGTGAAGCGAAATGAGACACGTTTCATCTCAATTTTTTTTTGATAATTGTTGGAAGCCAAAATCATAACTGAAATTTAAACTTGATGAAGTGTCCAGTCCTACTAGAGAGCAGTGAGCAAAGAGGAGCTTGGGTAAGGGCTGTCTGCTCTGGAGAGTCGAGGCAAACAGGCTTATCTGCTGTCAGGAGGCTTTTTACAGGAATGACAGGTGCGGAAAGACAAACAGCTGCAACAGAAGGCTTTGGCTCCTGGCTCCAGCACTCATAAAAAATAAAAACGGGGGAAGGGGGGGAACAAAGGCTGCAGGAGGTGGTGGAACGAACGTCGATACCACAGCCCACCAAGCTCCAGCTAGAGAACAGGGCTATAAGCATGCACTTCACCCCCAGGAACTTCACTGTCGACCAAGAACACCTTGGTCACCGTTTTCTCTCCTGATCACACCATTGTTACAAAAGCCCACTCTCTCAAAGCAACCCAAGACTGAAGTGTTAATATACGACAACAAATTGATGTTTCTTTTGCATTTTATTTTGGTTGAAAAATACATCTAGCTAGGACTGGGGAGTTGGATTAAATTAAAATGACAAAATGTGCAGTCTGATAGAGGATGATGTGTAAAGCACTCACGTGATTCTGTAACATTTCTGTAGAGTAATAAACTCAAACATGTATTCTAGAAGTTATGTCAGAAGGATATTTTAAAATATCCACCATCCAAAATTAACATCTGGGTCTCAAATGCCACACATAAGCAGGTTGTTAGAGGGAGCCAGGGACAAGATTTCGTGGGTTTCAGTTTTACTAAAACATCAACACTACAAATTAGAAGAAAAACCCATAGAGGAATAGCAGGGCATTCATTTTAGCAGCGGCAGGTACTAATGCGGCCAAGCACCAGGCACTTACTCTGCTTCGGCTCCTTCCCCGAAGACCCAAAGTCAACGGAAGTCCAACGTGCCGCAGTGCAGAAAGGCTGTTCCTCACTGCCAGGGGAGGACGCGTGGGAACGAGGGTGATGGGTAAGCGCCAAACCCCCTCACGCCCTTTTTATTTTAACAGGTGCAGGTCCCTGGCTCCGAGCTTGTGCCCCGGGGGGGGGGCAAAATGACAAGCGAGCTCCAGTGCAACCACACGCTCCCTGAAGAGTAGCATGCGGCAGCCATAGTCAGGATGATTCAGGGGCGGACAAAATTAGAAACGGTGCTTTCCAACTGGGGACTGCAGGGGTGAGATAAATCAGGTCAGGGGACGAGAGAATGAGGGAGGGGGGGGAACTATAAGCATGCGAGTAATCGGGTGGGCGGGCTGGGTGTCAGAGCCCCACACTGAAAGCCTGATTCAGAGTTTAGGTGAGCCTCCCATCACCTGGGTCCGGGAACTAATGGAACACCATTCTCAAAACGTGGCCAAAGAGGCCAGAAGCTTCTAGTGCAGGCCACATGAGACTAAAGGCACAGCGGTGACTGATGGCACACAGGAGCAGCCATTTATGGGCCGAACGGCGACGCTTTGATAGCGGCCAATGGACCATAAATAGGCACACAGACACTCAAAGGGATCAAATCAGCTGTCCTAAGAACAATCCCTCCCAGAAAAGCTTCCTCGACGACTGATCCCCTGTTTCAGTAGGATCACGACACCTCCTGTTATTTTTAAAAAGAGTAAACATGTGGATGAGTGTGGACATGCAGAGGAGGAGTGAAGAACTCATTGGAATTCATTGGTTTTTCCTGCATGCTATAGTTAACATGTGAGGGCTACCTTGACCATTTGAAACGCAGAAAGTTGATTTCTTGGACAATAAGATCATGCTACTTCAGATGCAGTAACTAGGTCTGTTTTACATAAAGCACCCCCTCTCCAACTTTGGAACAAGCCCTTCAATACAGCAGTACCACAGTGAGTCGATGAACATCATATTAGCGGCTGTTCTAGCAGATAGCCAGCATTGGTAGTAACAGGGTGAAATCTGCTGTCGAATTAACAGGCTACCCACCAGGTCTGCTGACTGACAGTTTGAAAGGGGAGCTTACAGGAAGGGGAACACGGCACCTGGGTCAGCAGGTGACAGAACAGCAGGTCGTTCAAAATCAGAATACATTTAAATCAGTCCTTGTTTAGCGACTACCTGTTAGGGACCATTCACAAATAAGACTAATAAAAACTTCACTTCATTTGCAACTCTACTTCGTATGCTTGACCATGCATGGCAGAGTTGAAGATACTGTATTTGAAATAGAAAGTACAAAATGTTGTTAAAGATGTCCATTTCATAGAGGATAATAGAAACCGAAGTATGGAAGGCTGAAGGACAGTCATGAGCACAGGTCACAGTCATGCTTAGGCTACAGAGATTTTCATATAACCTGGTCTTTGGAACGGAACTCTGCAACCAGGGTTATATACATGGCAAGAGGGGGAAAAAAAAAGCAAAGCGAAAACTTTCTGTGGAGGGTTACTTATGAAGACTGTATCACTGCACTGCTAAGAGCACTCAATTCTTATTCCAGTGCTTTACCTAGGCTATTTCACTGTACAATATCCACACCTATCTTGATAAAGATTATAAATTAAAACAATAAAACAACCCACGGCCACAAGAAATACAAAGTACTGAACTGAAAGCATGAACTCAAAAGTATACAGCCATTTGTTATAGTTGACAGGGGCGACTGAGCTAGTTCCCAATCTAGAAGAACCACATAACCACCTCATGTACTGCAGAACACTCTCTTGGAAATGAGCCCGCTCAATCGGGGCAGCCTGGTGGGGTGGGGGAGTGGGGGGGACTGGATTCAATTCCCTGCAGACCACATCGCAGCAGAATCCAAGGGGGAACACCACAAACTCAAAACAGCAAAAAATCAGCTATTCCCGTCTGTACTGATATACCATCACACAGGGGTAAGATTCAGGAGGTGCTTAATGGTGACGGGCTGTTTGAAAAGGTGGCAATAGCTTTGGGTCATTCAGATTTCCTCCTAGCTTTCCCAAACATTTTAGGCTAATAAATGCATATAATCCTCAGCTAACCAGCTCCCTACTCAAGGATGCAGAGTACCAATGTAGTGCTTAGCTGATGAACGGGAGCCCTGACCTTCCGCTGACACCAGAGAACCTGTTTCACTGACCATGGAGCAGCTACATTAGGTCAGCTACGCTTGGTATAGGGCTGAGTTCCAATGTAACCACGGGGCCTTGTGTGAATCCTTAAAATCACATCTCTTGTGAAGAGAAGTCAAACGTTCAAATGGCAACACACAAGGGAAATGTAGCATAAAGGCACTCTGTAGGACACAGCACCAACTGGAACGTCATTGTCACCAACTAATCCTCCTACCTCTCCAACATTGAGGGCTCATTCCCCTGCCAAGCAGCAAGGAGTGAAACGGCTTTGACCTAGACTCGATTTCTAAAGACTACTGAGCTGTGAGACTTCAGAACCTTCGAGTTGCTACATGAAATTAAAGAACCACAAAACTACACCAGCTGAAAGAAATTCTGCAAGGTAATTGGATTGATCAGCAGCAGGAATGGTTAGACTACAGAGAGCAGAAGGGGCTGGAGCAGCGAGCCACAACACCACAGCAGCTCTTTGTTAGCTCCAGGCAGAGTAACTACGAAGGGCTCCGAACTCTGGCAAGGCCCAAAACAAGGGGGAGTCTCTCACCCCCAGCTGGCAGAAGGGGGGAGAGAGAAATTTGGGAAAAAGCCCACGATACACAGCACTGATCGGCCACATCTTGGCCTGAAAATGCATTTTAAAAACTAGCTCTGCAGCTTCAACACAGTGCCATCTAGCGTCCAGCAGCAGGTACAACCCAGTCAAGAACAGAGGCCTTGAACATTTTAAAACCATTTTAACTGGAGGCTAAGCTCCACCTAAAACTAGGTAACATTGCCCAAGCAGGCCTAATTACTTCATAAACCAATTATGAACTCATAAGCCCCTAGGCTCACAAGGCCCTGTGTTTGCCAATACTGACAAAGAGAGCAATAAATCTCAAGCAGAAAATTAGCCAATAGCTCACCAAAAGAGACCTACAGATGACCGAGGTCTTCAAGAACTTCAACTTTATTAACTTATCAGCACGAGGCACTGAGCCTGAGCCCATTTCACAGTATGTCCCTCACAGGCCCACTTTGAACACAAGGGATCTGGCCAGCTGCCCAAAGGACACCTACAAAGAGCTTCAGAGCATGAGAGGCAGTAACAAAAGGGGAAAGAGGGACAATCTCAGTCCTGATGAGTGAGATTGTGCTTCAGCATTAGCACTCGGCCAACGACTCTCGAAAGATGGCACGCAGCAAACATGAGTTCAAGAAAGAAAAAAAAAGGTCTTGCTCCTTCCAAGCTTGCCTCAGACAAAGCAGCCAGTGCAATTCTGGACAACAGCGCCCCGTGGGGGGGGGGGGGGGGGGGGGGGGGGGGGGGGGGGGGGGGGGGGGGGGGGGGGGGGG
>JAODKC010000001.1:17467389-17501082 GCA_026777985.1 Mormyrops attenuatus
GGGCACGGGCACGACATATCCCATGTAGACTAATTGAAAAATGATGTGGAAATATTACCATAAGCACACTCTGCAGCACTGAAGACAGCCAGCCAGCGACACTACGTAGTTGCCATGGTGACAGAATAAACATTTAGGGCTGCCCCTCTTGTCCCAACACACAATGAGGCTCCGGGCCACCTAGCAGCAAGGAGCAGACCATCCATACTGAACACTTCCCACACAGAGAAGTAGCGACATGGTGATGTCTGACCATCTCCTCCTAGTTGCTGCTGGCTGTCTGTCGCTTGTGAAGCGTGACCGTGTTGCCCACCCCCATATAAGAGAAATCCAAGTGTGAGCAGGCGTCCGCAGGGACCCCCAGAGCAAAGTCACATTTATCATGCGTTTAAAAAAAAAAAAAAAAAAGCTGTGTGTACCATTCAAATCCCTCAGCGACCAGCCTGGCTCACCCAGATTAGAACTACTCTGATAAAAAGGAATACCTCAGAAAGTCTAATTTTGTAAAATCAAGCTGGGCCTCACTGCAGAGGCCATATTACTAATAAGAAGGCAGTGCTAAGAGGAGACGAATCAGACTTTATCCTGCTAAGGGGATTCAGTTAGAACAGAATTCGTAAGCAGTGTTCCACACACCAAGATCCACAAAAACACAAAGTCTGAAACTATAACGACGTGTAAAACCTCTTAACATACAGATTTAGGAGCAGCTGCCAAGGCGAGTTCATAGCAAGGCTCCAGAAAGCCAGCACACTAAACTATCCGTAACATATAAACACACTCTTCATTATATGTAAAATGACACTTTGCAAAAGTGTTTACAGATAGCAAATAGTATTTTATGGGCATTTCCAAAACAGGATGACATCAACCATGACCCAGGATGACCTCATGATCCTCTAGGAGGCAATAACCAGGACCGACAAGTGGTTTCAATGGGCACAAATCAGCTCACATTACCTGCATGGATTAACCCAACTCCTGGTGAGCCTTTACAGTCCATCCTTATGTTTATTAAATTCTGTTAACGTAGCATGCCACATAATACTGTTTTGGTAAAATCAGAAGCAAGAAGCACTGAAGTGGCGATGAAGAAAGGGACAGCTCAGCAGACAACATAATTTAAGAGATTTTATGAATAAGCAGGGTAAAAAATATGGTGGTGGTGTGGCTGTACTTTGTTACAGTCCGACATGTTTATTAAACATAAGGATACACCAAATTTATATAGATTAGTAACTTTGGGGTGTTAAAATATTAATGAGGTATTTTGTAAGCACACTACTAATCTGCCTACCAAATTGTGGGTGTAAGTAAATGTCAATGTAGTACCGAAAAGCCGGCATCCGGACAAATCACTCATCTTCTGAAGCCCTGCTGAGTATTGTGCATGCGCCATATAATCAAAATGTGATTTCGTGCAGCCCTAGGTTATAGATACCCCAGTGATTGGCTGAACTACTTAAGCAACACAGGCCATACTGTCACACAAGGCTCTGTCATTTCCAAACAGTTTCACATCTGGAGCAGAGCTCAAAACATTCCAGCTGGTCCAACCCTAACTCACTGCAGAGATCCACATAGCTGAAACATGAGTTATACAGGTTAATAACACAGCTTGGGTTAATAATGTACTGACCCCAGATGAGTCAGACACATTAGTCTAGGCCACCACAAAACAAAACTGTTGGCCTAACTCCAACGCATTGCAGAGATTCGAAAAACAAACATAAGTTTTGCAGATTAATGATGTACTGACCCCAGATCAGTCAGAAACATTGGTCCAGGCCATCACAAAACCGCAGGAACCTGGAGAGACGATGCAGGCTTCAAGTTTGAGTCTCTCCCATATCAGGAGTGACCTCAAAAACCACCACTCTGTCCCTCAACAAGAGGAGGCCACTGTTGATGGCCACAAAGGCTTTCCCGAAGTTCTACTCAGAGACCGCGTTTCACAATGTCATGGTCACACTCCTCCCGACCTAGAAGCACGCGCATCGCGTCGGGTGCCACAGCTCCAAGCTGCGTGGTGATCAGCCTCCACATCTGCATGCCTGCTGTCAGGCACAAAACAACATCCCAGCTTCCCACACATACATGTTTGCTAACATTTGTCAAAGGCAGCTTGGGCTGTTCAACATTTTTCTTTAGCATTTCTCTGATTTATTGCAGTCATCTCATGGTAACTTCTGGAGAAGAATTTATCCATTGAACATATGGTCACTGGAGCCTAGGTGGAAAACATAAACGTGATAAATGAGGATCTAGGGATTTAGAACAAAATATATATATTTATTTATTTATTTATTTATTTATTTATTTATTATGTGGTTCCACCTTTTCAGATGATCCCTTTTGAAAGAAAATCACACCAGGCAATCAAGTCTTCCCATGCATCTTATATCTGTTAGCAGACACTAAAATATCCCAGTACCCCACTATCCCAAAGGGTTCCCCCTGTTGGGAGCACCTTGTCTCATTTATGGTACCCTTCCAAAAGACCTCCATCTAATCTGCCTTCAATTCCCTCACCAAGGCTTCCTCCACTACTTGTGTTTGACACACCACACCCATAGCAACAAACCTCAAAGCTCTTTAAAATGTGTGTGTCCCTCAAAACCAAGCCTAACCCAACCCTTATCCATTCTTGCAAAAAGAAATGCTCCTTTCACCACTGTCACAAAGGCTACCTGGGAATGAATGGGGACAGTAGTAGCTACAGTGGCGGGAGACCCCAATCAGATAAGGCAGCACAGCAGGGAGCAACTACAGAACCAGGGAGGCAGCACCAGGGTTTCCAGATGAAAACGCAGCTACGAATGATCTGAAGAATGCTGGAAAACATGACGAAGTGCCTCAAAAACACTCGCAGGACAGTAATAAAAGCACAAGTGCACTTCTTCACATTAGACAAAGGAGAAATGCAGACAGAACATTAACTCACTGTGTGAAAACTGGACTGAAATCAAATTCAGACAGACAGCAAAGGAGAGCCACACAAACAGCCGTTTCTTTGATTGCATACAATATAATCATCTGCAGCCTGATATCCTAGCAAATCGGCATCATGGGCCGGCTCGAGTAAATGGGTGGGGAGGGTCCTGACAGCTGTGACCCCCCGAAAATCACCTGTTCATCACCATCTCCACGGCGACCGTTTATCCCCCCCCAATGTCTGGTAGACTGTCCCCACTGCAGCTGCATCAAAGCGTCGCAGACACGCAGGGGCAGTCCGACTATGCGGCAAAGCAATTCTAATTTTTATAACCTCACCTTCCTTCTAAACTGAACGCTAACACCTAGAAAGGACAACTTAATTTTTCATGCTATGATTTGGTAAGGTGATTTCTTTCAAATAACTGAGTTATTTAAAATGAACACTTTTGAAGCCCAATAACTGATATATGAAGAGTACTGGCAGCTCAAAAACGCATAATGGAAAAGAGGCCTCAAAACAAGGACATCCAATAAATCAAAGTAATACCAGGCCAACCTTAGTGCTTAAGGATAAGTCTGCCTGACATTTCTTGCACAGACAGCCATCTTTAGAGAATATCACCCTGCTAGTGAATAAGCTCAACTTTTTTAAAAAAAAATTTAAAAAAAAAAACACATAAAAAATAACCCTTTATACCACTGATCAGCTGAACCACTAGTCACATTGCCAGCCAAGCATCTGTCCAGGGTTGTGATAGTCCATAATGCAAACACTAAGCTCCTTCTCACAGTTAGTAATTGTTACAGGTACAGGGTACATCTTCTCAAAAAAACAAACGAAAAATAACCCACAGCGTGCACTTTTCCCCCCCAGAGTATTCAACAGCTAAGCAAATTTCTTTCAGAGTTGGAGGAAGTCATTAAAACAGAGGAACGAAGTTCAAAAGTCTAGACACCAAACGCTGGTAACTACATGTAAAATAATAAGTGCAATAAAACCCAAGGGCCTTTACAGGCAGGAAAATGTGTCCGGCTCCCCTACCAGCAACTGACTATTATCCAGAAGCTCAGCAGCAGTGCTTGGTCCTCAAAATCTGGGTTAGGGTTGTTAGTGACTCAAGAGCTCATTAACGGTCAAATTAATGAGGTATTCCACATGTTAACAAAAGCCTCGCAATACCTAACTTTTACAAGAAACACCAAGGGCCCTTATGATCTACATCAAGCACTATAGCC
This sequence comes from Mormyrops attenuatus, assembly GCA_026777985.1. Lineage (NCBI taxonomy): Eukaryota > Metazoa > Chordata > Actinopteri > Osteoglossiformes > Mormyridae > Mormyrops > Mormyrops attenuatus. Next base: position 17,471,563 of record JAODKC010000001.1, read on the forward strand.
AAGATCAAAGCATGTACTTGAACATAGGATGACAAAAAAAAAAAAAGAAAATTCAAAATACACAGAAATACACAGAACATCCCATAGATGAATGCTGACTGAACAAAAACTGACAGTGCTCATAGTTCAGGATTACAAACACTTAATCTTATAAATCTTATCCATAACTCTCACACCAGAGATGCCGACTGACCTACAGTTGACCTTCTGGGGAAAAGGGCTCAGGCTGTACTGAGTTTTCCAGCTTCTTGATTACACCCCAGAGCACAAAAACTACTTCAAAAAGAACCTCTGAGTGCCCCAATATGGCAAACCTTTCTGCCTAGACTGATAGAGCCCCCCCCCCACCACATTTCCAGAACAGGACAGTGATAACAAAAGTCTCTACATAAAAGCACAAGAGTGAAATTGTGGGTCATTTCTCAGTAACATCACACACAGTAGCACAGCAGTAACTTTCATTCACATGCAAAACCCCAAAGCACAAGACCATCCACCTTGTGTAGGATGTCTCACATCACCAGAGCATATGACAGCTAAGAATTTCCATAAAATTTGCACTTTGCATTGTACAACAGGGTTTAAATTAAGAAACACGCATGACAAGGACAGAGGGTGCAGGCATTAACAAATTGATGAAAATACATCCACCATAAACAAAAGCCTTCAGAGCCCTTTGTCCTCGATCCATGCTGATGGAGCTAGACAACAGTCATGCATGCATACATACTGCGTTTAGAGAAAGAGGAACAGGCCAGAGGAAGCTGCAGCAATGACCACACCTCCCAACACATCCGAGGACAAGACAACAGCCATGGGAAAAGACTGAACAGTTAACTAATCAGTAAAGTGTAGATCAGAAGCCTTTGGTGGAATATATCAAACAAGAAATATCCTCAAAAATGGGAGAATATACCTGTCACATAGAGCTGGGCAGTATGATCAAAAATTTATATCACTGTATTTTTCAAAGTTATATCGGCTTCACAGTATTTTTTTTTTTTTTTTTTAAGTGACTGGATGTTTACCACATTTTACAGGACACTTTTTTGTTTTACGTTTTTGCATTGTTCCCACATTAACTATATTATTAGCCATTTAAGTCTTGAAGGTGCTTCGCCAAGTTTGTCGTGCTACTTGACTTTGTCGCCCCAACTTTGTAGCACTGTTTGCATAGAGGCTTATCGACATCCTTAGCCTTTCCATGCTCGTCTGCAAAATACTTCCAAACGGCACTTTTGAGTTTTTTTAAATTGTTATTAAAGTAGTTTGCAAAGTGCCTTCAACTGCAGCATATGCCACGATTGGCCAGCTCGGTATGTGTGTGTTAACCAGCGCGAATGTGTTCAGCGGCTATTGAGAGGAGGGGAGGGCTGCGCGAGTGTGTGCGTGTACATGCGTGCATGCGCGCCTGCGCTGTAGTGGTGTTGTGTGAAGTGTGGCGATTGAGACGAAAACCGCACTTGGTATCAATAATGGTGAAAATGAGTATCTAATCAGACACCAATTGATATTAAAAATTAGTATCTAAGAATCGATTTTTTGACAACCTCAGTGTCTCATTTTCAATTCCAGCATCAGCTATATCTTCCATTTCTGATGTTTCGCGGTACATTTTAGAGGTGCAGCAGTGAAAACGTTCCCCTCTTAAACAGTTTCCAGCTGCACCACTTTCCAAACGCTGTGTAGGCTATTTAAACTGGTATTGCAGTATAAGAAAAATTCATATCATAACAATGATAAAAAATGGTTTTCGGCATGAACCAGTATACCACCCAACACTACCGTCACATAAACCCATTAAAACTGGCAGAAAGCCTCAGGTGGAGGTAGGCAGGGGGAATGCCAGGTAGGCTGAGGAACGGCTGATCATCTGAACATCTGATTGGGGGCAGCACATGGCTCAGTGGGCTAAGCCTGTGATCAGTAGGTCACCGATCCGAATCCAGCTTCGGCACGTGTGCGGGTCCTTGAGCAAGGCCCTTGACCCCCCAGCTCCCTGGGCGCCACCAATAAGTGGCTGCCCTTCTCTGCCAGGTTACTCTACAAAAGAGAAAGCTGGGGGAAGCGTAAAGGGAACTTCCCCATGGGGATCAATTAAAGTATCAATTATTATTATCACCTTCAAAAACAGAAAAATGGAGAGGAACCCTGAGACTGATCAGGTTATAGCAACCAGTATCACCACACAAACAGACCCAACTATTCTCAAGCTTGTGTCACCAACATCACATCACTTATTACCAGCAACATTATCAACACCTTTCATGTCATCTGAAGCAGTCATTTACAATACAGCAAAAACAAGTGCCCACATCATCTTTTTTGTACAACATTTCATCAGCAGTATTAGGCCAACATTGGCGAGAACCTTGAGTAACAGCTTTGTATTACTTCATATCCCTCCTCGCCCAAAACCACGGTTAAAAGCAAATGTTTATTTATCAGGGATCACAAAGCCCAAATCTCATTCACATTGTTAGTGACTGGAATTAGCCCGAAGGCTTTGCTCGAGTCTCACATCTCTCCAGGTGTAGAACAAAACTGCAGATATCAAGCTACCCCATACAGCAGCAGACTCTTTGATGGAGCTGAGTGACATCTACACAATCATGCAACTGGCATGTGACACAAAGCAGGTCAGCCTGCAGCAGTAGGCCATTTGCAAGCTTCTGTAAGCCTGACGGTTTCATGGATAATCTGGAGATGGTGCTGCTGGAACACTACCATGGCTGAACTCCAAAAGCCCAAAACAATAACAAGGGTCAAGAAACAACCCAAAAGACCAAGGTGCACAAACATTTCTGACGCAGCAGTTAGCTTAAGCAACGCTACAGATATCAGCGTCACTTCGTTACCGAATTAAAATCAATAAGACGGTACCTCCCTACTGAAGAGATTTTTTTCCGACGAGAAATCATAAGGATGATGCTGCGGCTGTTAAACTAGTTTAAAGTGATCCAAGAGGACCAACTTCCTTCGATGTCGTGTACCATGAACAAATAGCTCGTTTCCATACGGTATATACGACAAATACTTTAGAAAGAAATAAGGACTATGCATAAACACATTCAGTATGTACGGGGGTCAGAGGGGTCGGGGAGCGGGCGGGTTATGCAAGTCGTATTTTAGGTTTATGGGTGATGTTTCTGTGCCGGAATAGCGTTTCATAAGGGTATTTAAATCTACTTTTGTACCTGTTGGCACCCTCAGCTTGCAGATGTGGCGTAGTCAGCTGCGCTCAAACGCGTTTTAGAAAGCGTCAGATAAACGACGCTGCCCTGGCTTAGTATGGAGGGGCACAGTTACAGCAGCGCCAGTGCTTCGTTTAGGGACAGTTAACTGCCCGGCCCAAGACCAATTCTTATGTTTCGGACAGCAAAGCTCTGTTCACTGGCGACCTTTCAGTTTGCATTGGGAATAAAAATTTTCCAGACGCGCTCGCCCATCTCGGCAAAAATGCAACTGTAGAGACTGATGCAAACGCTTACAAGAAAAGCGAACAAACAATACTACAGCGCCCAACGTCAACTTTTTACACAATTAAATATGCAAGGCGTTTAAACAAGCAGAAACGACGCGCTGCCACATTATTTACTGGGAAATTACTCCAATGTGAAACGTGGTTTGCGTTTGAAATTTTAAACATCCACATTTGCCTAAAGGGTGCAATTTAAGATCCAAATAGACAACTTCACAAACTACCGGCAAATGCAATGAACAAACACGGGCAAAGACCAGTGGCTGGGCAAAAACTGACCTGGATGCTACCCCGAAATGACTGCATAAAACAATAGGAGTTAAAGAAATAATGCTGATAAACTAAAACAAAAAGACAAACATTGAAAAAGTAGCATTTTAAAAGCGAAAAGGCTTACCTCTCAAAAACAGCCAAAGTTGATGGAAAACTCCGGGAGCAGCTGTTGCCTGTTCTGTTCAGCTCAGAGTTTCTTCGGAACAAACTTCGCAAATGAAAAACCACAAAGCGATCCTGCTTTCCAAGCTGCATTAACCTGCCCTAACTCTGCTCGCGAACACAAAGTGCATCTTATGTGCTTATCTGGCGTTTGTTGCATTAAGCGGACGCCACCGACGCGCACTCCCCTCGTCTCAGACGCGCAGCGCACAGGCGCCTGTCATTCACGCTCGCCGCCCCAAAGCGCTCCTCATATGCTGCGGCTTCCGGACGACGTGAAGCAACTCTAAAAGGGGCAGGAAGAAAGATTAGGGCGCCACCAACAGGGCGGCAAGAGCAAGCGGACAAACAAGCTAAATTAATTAAATTGTGCAAAATCACTAATTAATGGAAAAACTCCAAATAGTACAATCATAATCAGTATTAATAAATTAAAAATGAATTATTATTATTAATGAGTGTAAAGTGTGAACAAAGTAGAATAATAATCAGTTTTTAGAATTGCTGCATTATTACACAGAAGAAATCGGATTCCGTTTACTTCCGCGTCTCCGTGAAGACACCACTTGCATGCGACAGCAGTTAGACGCAGCTGCTTGACCATCCTTGCTTACGACGGAACAGAGAATAAAGAAAATGTTGGCCACAAACGATCAGATATTTGCGATTCGAGTGACGTGAAGAGCAAACATCGTGTTTATTTAAAGGTTTATTTAAAGTACAAGACTGTTCCAGCTTAAGATTGCACTGTCACCCCAACTGAAATGTCCACGTTAAATGGAGGGTGTAACTTAAATTTGTCACAAGCCAACTTCAGCAAATGTTTACAGTCTCCATTAATCCATGTAGGTCTCAGAGCTGTCTATCCCCTGCCGCTGAATTGCACACGTTCATTATGCGGGCTTTAATTCTCTGATTTGGTCTCGCAGGCCAGCCTCCGATGGTTAATGGAACGCCACTGGGCATTGTTTCATCCTGGCAGGGCTAAACAGCCGCCTGTTACCAGGGGCAACATGCTGATCGCATATAATGAGCTCTATTATCTGTCCGTCACCAAGAAGGTGCCTGGGCTCCACAAATAGGACCACACAAGGTCACGAACAGGCGGGCATGAGAACAGAGCCAGGGGCCCTCACACTTTTAACATCTGAAGATGGAGATGGTGACACCAGTTGGCCCTTGGGTTTAAGCTGCCTTTGGAAACAAGTTATAATTCTGAAAAAAATATGTGATTTATTTAAGTAGGGGACATGTTAAATACTAAATACAGGTTCAGGTAGTTTCTACTTCCAAAACAGGAATAACGCAACCTGTAACTCATGTCAGTATAAACTGGATTGCTGCTCTACTCTCATGTAAATTACATCTTTTGATCATTGAATTGTTCTTCATGCAGGGATTACTGTAGCATAAGTGACAGTGGCATGGCAACGAAACATGTGTCAGCACATACACAAGTTACTTAAACTAAGCAAGATAATAACAGAATTCAAATTGGGTGTCTTAGGGTGACAAAAAAAGGCTAAAATTACTGTTGAGGTAATATTGAAATACAAAGACGAACCTTTTGGCCATTGATTGCTGTGACTTTCTGGTGTTATCAATATCAAAGATCTCATATGTGTTTCTGTATCTGTGCAAGGTGTTCTGCAGGAAAGTCCCAACCATTCAAAGAGGACTGAGCTCCTATAATTTACTTATAGATAAACTCAAACAGATTAACCTGCATTACAAGGCTTTACGGCTAATTTACCTTTTTCTCTCAGATCCCCAGTGAAATGGTCAAGAACCACTGCAGATGTTTTTGTTCATTACTGAAGAATATTTCGTGTTGTACAGAGTGATTCGGTGGCCCAGTATGTTGACATGACACTAGAAAAGAAAATCTGTCTAATATTTCATGTCCCCACTGACTGCCTTGTGGTTTCAATGAGACCTTCTTGTGTCAACTAAGCCAACAGCTGAAACGTGCAGAGCTTCATGATGTGACGAGTGAGCTGTGTTCCTAGGCTGATAACGCCAGTTCAACATTATTGAATGAACAAGGAGAGTGGCCTTTATATATAAATGTATAAACAAAATCGTACGGCTTTCTGGAAAGGCAGTGTTTTGAATTAAGCAGGCAGGATGTGTGGCCTCAGAGATCGCAGGTCAGGTACTGGAGGAATAAGCCCCATCCTTAATTTATAACAGTTTATGGACATTCCAAGGGGCCAAAAAGTTCATCTTTGCTTCCCCTGAAACAGACTCCCTTTCATTTCATTTGCTGATGTTCCTGCATATTGTAACAAGGACGTAAACACAAACTACGCCTCATAAAAAAGATGACAGTCTGTTAAGATCACTCAGTTACTGAGGCTCAATTGACTTTCCCTGGGATTTCTTTCTATTCACAGTTTTGCTGTTTATGGGGCTTTTGTTCATACACTGAGTAGGAGTAATTTAAGCTCGTTATCCTGAGTGGGAGTTCTTGGCGAGGGTATGAGTCTAGTCCAGTCAAAGCTTCTCTTCTCTTTCTGTTCCTCGGATTTTGCTCTCTGACCAAGGACTCAAACCAACATCATGAAACAAAGTCCTCAACTCAGGAACCAAGAACTGATATATTCACAGCCAATAAAACAGACTTGGTTAAGCCTAGATATGCTAAGAATAGTGTTTGTAAACTGTGCGCTGCTGCAGATCAGCATTATTTTATATGACACAATTGTGGATCCTAATATTCAAGATTCAAGATTATTTGTCACATGCATGAATGTACTTGTATGCCAGTTGAGAAATGAAACTGCTGCTACTCCAGACTGCAATAAACAAAGAAAAATCATCTTTTGTGCTAATTGCAGATCTCAGAATAGTGGATGGGATGCTGCAGTGGGCCAGAAAGGTGCCATAACAAGTGTCATTTAAAGCAACAACAGCTGTAATTCCAGAGTAATTACATGTGAATTTGACCCTTCCATTTCTGGGTAATTCTTCTGAAACAAAAAAAACACTTTTTAGACTAATGTGGAGATTCTGGCCAGCTGGAGGGTTCCCAGTGCTTTTCAAACACAGTATTTACCGATATTTACCAGACATTAAGACAAATGTTAGCTAATGTGTATTCACAGGTGGATGCCATAAAAAGGGGAATTTACAATCACAGACTATCCAGCAGTCCCCTAAACACCAGGTCAAAGGGGGACCTGAAACCTGTTCCAGGCAGTACAGGGCACATTAGACGGTGGTAGGAAACTCACATGATACAGAGAACAGGTGAAATTCGAACCCCTGACAGTGGAGGTGCGAGGCACAAGTGCTACCCAATGAAGGACCCCAAGCACCAGCTAAACAAAACAGAATTCTTTTGACAACATGTAAAGATTAATGGCAAATATGGTCTCACTTAAACATGGATATTTACAGTACAGGTTTGGATTTGATCAACAATGAAAGGTCACTGGTTAGCTTATAGCTTCCTGCCTGTGTGTCCTCTAAGGGCTGCCGCTTTGGGGATGCCATTGGCCTCCATCGCATGCTACTCAAAACAGGCTGTCCATGTCCAGCAGACCCCAGGAGCAGTCCAGCTGTTGGAAGTGCTTTTGTTGTATGTAGAAGGTGCTTCTCAAGTTACATCAAGCATCCTTTGAAACACAAAAAGCCAGGGTCCCTTGCAATTCCACTGCTAATCTGATTTCAAAATTGCTCTTCAGCTTTGTCCTTGTCCTTAATGACTACACCACCTGCTGTCCTATATACACAATATGGACAGAAGTACTGGGACACCTGGCCATTACACCTACAGGAACTTTTATGACATCCCACTCTAAATCCATTGGTATCAGTATGGAGTTGGTCCCCCCTTTGCAACTACTGTATAACAGCTGGCACTCTTCTGGGAAGGTTTTCCACAAGATTTTGGAGTGTGTCTGTGGGAATTTTTGGCTATTCATCCAGAAGAGCATATTGAGGTCAGGCACTGATGTTGGACGTGAAAGCCTGGGTTGCAATCTCGATTCTAGTTCATCCCAAAGGTGTTTGTTGGGGCTGAGGTCAGGGGTCTGTGTGGGCCAGAAAATACTCACTCAGTGCTCAAACTCACTCAACTATGTGTTTATGGACCTTGCTTTGTGCACTGGGCCACAGTCATGTTGGAACACAAATGGGCCATCCCCAAACTGTTCCCACAAATTTGGAAGCATAGAATTGTCCAAAATGTCTTGGTATGCTGAAGCATTAAGAGTTCCCTTCACTTGAACTAAGGGGTCTACCCCAAACCCCTTAAAAACAGCCGCATCCCATTATCCATCCAGACTGTACAGTTGCCACAATGTAACCAGGCAAGTAACATTACCCAGTCATCTGCCAAACCCAGACTTGTCCATCAGACTGCCAGACAGAGAAAGGTGATGTCACTCCATAGAACACATTTCCACTGCTCCAGAGTCCAGTAGCGGCGTGCTTTACACCACTCCATCCAACGTTTGTCATTGCACTTGGTGATGTGAGGCTTGCATACAGCTGCTCGGCCATGGAAGCCCATTCCATGAAGCTCCTAGCATACAGTTTTGGTGCTGGGGTTAATACCAGAGGAACTTTGGAATTCTGCAGTTATTCAATCAACAGAGCTTTGGCGGCTTTTACACACAATGCGTCTCAGCACTTGGCAACACTGCTCTGTTATTTTATGTGGTTTTCTGATGTTCTTATTAACTGTTGAATATCTAGCAGGGAAGAAATTTCACAAACTGACTTATTGCACAGGTGGCATCCTATGACAGTACCACACTTGAATTCACTGAGCTCTTCAGAACAAACCATTCTTTCACAAGTGTTTGTAAACCTGGTTGCTAGGTGCTTGATTTTATACACCTGTGGCAATGGGTCTGAGTGAAACTGCTGAATTCAATGATTAAGAGGTGTGTCCCAATATTTTGTCCATATAATGTATGTATGATACAGATAGTGCCAGTTAATCTATTAGGCTACAGGTTGCCAATCCCCGGGACCAGTCTGTGGCTAATATTTCAGCAGACCACAGACAGCTATATATTTTCAGTTTTTACAACACCTGAAATTTGCGTGTTCTGTTAGCATCTGAAGAAAATGGAAACATCAAACTTAATAAATCAATGATCAATCCGCTGGCTCCCCACCTTACCAGTCATTTTACCAGTGAAGTTTTTGTTCAACATAAACTGGTCGGCAGACAACAAAAGGTTGGGAACCCCTACAGTAGGTGCCACAGGTGGTCGCCTAGGGCGCTATCCTATGAGAGGGTGCTAAGCCGCTTTTACTTTGTCTCAGATGTTGGGGGGGGGGGTGCTGGTTAAGCTTGCCTACGGCATCACATAAGCTTTGACCGGTACTGGATGTGCAGATGTCCGGTCAGTTGGAATTCATTTGGCTGCGAAAAAGTTTTTGGGCAGGAAATAATAAATAATTTCATTCTGGGACCTCAATGTTTTCAGGAAACTTCAGCTCAAGGGGAAACACGGCAACATGGGAGACTTTGTGGCAAGACAGATGTTTCTCTCTAGTAAACAAACCAATGAAGAAGAAAGATGGCAAATAGGGACAGTGTCCTCAGCAGGGTGACATGCTCCCCACTCCGGGGTGGCTTATTAACATCGTGGTCTTAAAAAAAGATAATCATACCAATTTGGTCCATGTGTGGATCCACAAGAAGGTTATAATTCTTTTGGAGATGTCTGACAGAAACTTCTGAAAATGTTCCCTTCCTAAAAGTGAATCTTGTTTTTTGTTTGTAAATGTTTCTGTGAAGTGACGTCAATAGGAACATTTTCGATCATCCCCATTTACATCATTATTTTGCAACTTTCAACTGGCAGTTTCAGTTTAGCGTGACACATTGCAAACTAGGGAACAATATGACTGTTTTGCGACAGAATGACACAAGCTTTTAAACAGGAAAAAACAACAGGCATCTATGCACGGTTCACAGCTAACTGCAGAGTAATAAGGTGGATATCCCGCATCAGTCTGACAATATGACAAGATACAACAGCTTCCTCACTGCTGGCTCCCATTCAACACCAGGGCAGGTCCTTACAAGACCTGTTTATGAGGAGCCAGTATTTGTTAATGCACCAAAGATCCCAGGGCGTTAAATTGCACTCTGAAGTGGTGCTCAGTTAAATCATAATGATTCAATATATAATTTTTCCTCTGTGTTTCTGGTTTGTTTTATGTTTCCTCTTGAAAGGAACACGAATATAAAAATTTGTGGGCTTGCTCGCAGATACTTTAAAACAAATTGTTATGACACTTTGATAGCACTGTTAAAAACTGTTTGTAACATTGTCTATCTTTCTGTAGTTCTTTCATTCTCATCAGATCCAGTGCAGAAGATGGTTTTTATAAGGCTCTGGCATGTTTTTTTTAAGATCGATCTTTTCCACAGAGAATAAAAATGGTCATCTGATAAATAACGCTGTTTGGAAAGTTCCATCTCTGCTCCCCCCTCCCATCTCTGCTGATTAGCAGATTATTAATTATTGGCCCTTTGGGCTAAATACCACCTAGCCAGTGACCCCCGGGGTTGAGTTTGAGATCCCCGTCTTGGAGCATGTATTGTCTCTGTTTCAGAGAACACCTGAAAAGGATGTCAGTAGGTCAATACCTGGCTCAAGTAATGCTGTGGTCTGAGGTCAGGAGGTCAAGACCAGTACACAGGGAGTCCTACCTGCAATAGAGTCAGCTGCTTGTGACTGCAGTGATGCCATCCAGAGGGTCAGGACAAAGCAACGGCCAACCTCAATGGTAACTTATGTAAATGGAGTCAGCCATTGGCTCCTTGTCCATTAGCCGCACAGCAGGTATTGCCTGGAACAGCAGAGCCATGGAAGCTCTCTGTGTTGTGAGCTACAGACCAGTAATCGTGTAATTAGCTTAATTAACAGTGACACGGCAAAGTGTCCGTTTTCATTATCATTGCTTGCATTGGACTTTGTATCTGTAATAAATTACCTAATTTGGATTTCAGTTACTTGCATCATTTTCACTGTGTATGATTTATTGTTATAACCAGTATAATTACAATGTTATATGTGATCCTGATTGGGATAAGCAGCTTGAAGTTGGATGGACGGTAGGATAATCCAATTTTAATAATTGTAATTTAATAGACTGACTCATTGTAAACAAAATTATTGAATTTATATTCTGCAGCTGTGTGCTTTTGTGAGTTTGTCACACACATAGAAGTTTCTGCTCCGCAGCTGAATGTGCACAATATTTAATGCCTTAATCCCCGATGTCTGATTTCATAAATGCTGCACATTCACAGACAAGGCTACCTCACAAGCATCGGATCAGTGGGGGCCAGTCCCCTGGGGACTTGATCTGGAGGGGCCCCTGGACCACTACTGACTGCAAGTCACGACATTTATAATGGCTAAACATGTAGGGCAGAGTGGTGGCTCTGAGGCTCAGGATCTGTGCCAGCGATGAGAAGATTGGCGATTCAAATCCCATGAATGCCAGAAGTGATTCTAGTCCGTTGGGCCCTTCTGCAAGGCCCTTAACCTGCAGTTGCTCCCTCTTGGGTTTGATGTTAATCTACATCCAGCCTTGTAAGCAGGTCCTCCAACTTACAGAGGAAATTTGGGGGTTGGTGGCAGGATTGGCACTCCAGCCACTGGAAACACTCCACACTGTTCCATCTGGAGTAGTGTGGGGCTGAGGTATCACCCACTGCATGGCTGCACTCAGGCTCTGATCCCTGACGTGGTTCATTGTGTGGAGGGTGTGGCAATGTGCTGTATCAATATGTGCTCCTTACCTTATCTAAACACTATGACCTTCATGCACAATGTGGCTTCATCAGCACAAAACATGACTACCAGAGCCTTCGGCATGTACAGTGCAAGTTGAGCACCACCCGGCTGCCTGGTGAGTGTTGACCTTCAGGACCCTCTGCCTCTATAGAAGGAGCTGACCACTAAGACCTCAGGGTCTCTCGACATATACAGTGCAAGTTAACCACACGGGCCCCCGGCATTCCACCAGGGCCCTTGGAGCTCTTTCAACATACAGCAAGACTTAACTACCTGGACCCCCTGGCCCCACAGTATATACACTGCCCCCACCTCCATGACAGGGGGGTCTCACCGGACCATGGTCCAGCCCTGCAGGCAATACCTCTTGTTGGGGAATTCCGAACTTGTTTGCTAAGACCCACAAAAAGGCGAAACATTTACAATTTCAGCGAATGAAAAACATAAAAAGAAATTCAAAACCAAAAAATGGAAAACTACTAACAACGTGAGACACAAAGGTTGAAGAAAATACTGACTGTTTATGAATTTGTCATCTATACTGTATCTCCTGGGGTAAATTTCTTGTTTAATAGTTATGTAAAGCAAGACTGAATAAAACTGTAAGTAATTACTTACATGTGCTGAAATACTGAATTAAATGTGCCTGCTTTGGTTGTCACACCCTCAAAAAAATGTGAATGAATGCTCACTCTTGGGAATGCTTGAACAATATGTCTCTTTTGTTTAATGAAATAACACAATTAATTTTTCTCCTTTGAGGGTAATAAAATGAAAAACAAGAAAATAAAAAAAATACGTTAATGTGACTGCATATGTATTTTTTCTGGAGGTCTGGAAGTAGGAGAAGCAAAGAGTGAGCAGTCTCACACCATGATAGTGAACAGCCTCACCCCGTAAAAGTGAATGGTGTATCACTAGTGTTCACAGCAGCTCCTTGCAAGCCAGACACACTACTGCGCTGAACTCCCTTAGAGGTCTGTAGGAAAATGTGCCTTTATAATGACTCCCTCATAACAGATGACACTGTTATTCCAGTCCTTCACTACATTTTAATGGGTTACAAATACATCCGTGTCCACGGTCCTCTGCAGCCCAGCTGGCCGTGCAGCGATGGCAGCCTGGGAGTTTCTGTCCTCACGGAGGCTGATGTCATGAATACTTCCACTGGCAGTACAGTGATAACAGATTAGCTGCTGTAAATTTTGCCTTTGCGAGCCACGCTATGGGGCAAAAATGCCAGGGACGCACATTCCCAGTTGCCACAGTCACCTCTCCCCCATGTCGGGAGCAGCTTAGCACAAAGACACATCAGATCCCCGCATTCTGGCACCATCTTGGCTACACCCACAGTGGGAAGGCAGCTCTTTGCACCCGAGGAAGGAGGTTTAACAACCTGTTGATTGCAAACCAAGGTCTGATTTAGTCACAGCCAGTGTTGGGGAAATTGCTCACAAAGTAATCCATTACAGACAAGCAACCAGCTCAGTACTTTGTGACTGTGCCTCTTTATACTCAACCGGTTGACTGAGTACTCAGTGACTGTGACTCTTAATATGCAACTGGTTGGTTGAAACAAAACCTTGGTCTGGATTTGTGCTTTCTGGACTTGAACTTTCCACCTCTATCTTTAATGGATTACTTTTGTGAGTCACAGCAAGCATGAAAAAAATCTGTTGCCACAGAGAAAAACAAAAAGAGCTCATACTCTTACTGAGAACCACTGGCTTGATCAGTCAGTGTACTTTTGGTTGTGAACCCAATAATTTACACTGAACACTCAGGACAAGGATTAGGTGAGACAAATTGGCAGGCATTTCCTCGGCCACCCGAATCTCTTTAACAAGCAGGGTGCTGGCCTTGAACCCCTTTCTCACTAAATCATAATCAAAATCAGACAGCTTCCCCACAGAAAGGAAAAAGCGTTTTTAATTAGCATTTGTAAACCACGTGGGTGTTATAAAATCGTTTTATATCCAAGTGGGTCCAGGCTCAGCCCTGAAACTAGTCCACATGGCCACGTGTCCAAATCTCACTATGGGATAAACTTGGGCCAAAGGTCTCAGCATAAACCCAGTGAAATTACACCCCAAGCATCGGGAAAATAGGGGGCTGTTTGTTTAATGTCAGTGTTTACAGAGCTGGTCATTTTTCTCCAGTATAATTAGCCAAAACAACATCCTGAGCACACAAAATCCTGAACAAGTCTGAGTCACACACACACATGACCAGGATTACTCCCAGTAAGACACAGCTTCTCACATGGATGAACGCATGTAAGCATGATGTACCTCACGCATATAGGAGAAACTGTTTCCATCACCACCACGCTTTCCAGGCCTCCTTATGTTTGATCCCCTGTTATTTTTTCATTTCTCTCCCGTTGGACATGTGTGTGACGTGCGTGGGAGCCGCAGGTGACAGCCGTCTCTGGGCGTCGACGCGCACAGACAGCAGGAGAAGACAAGGAGTCGCCGGCGGTGTCACAGAAGCCTGTTAGAACTCCCTGAAAAGCTTTGCTCTTCTATTCTCCACATACGCTGTCTGTTTTCCTTACAGAGCACTTTAAAGAGGATGCACGGTCCTGGGGGTGTGCAGGCAAAGTCTGTCATCCTGTGTAGCTGTAAAAGGAGGGATGACCATAATTCCTCAAAATGCCCAGAAGAGAACTTGATTTCCCATTGGTAACAAACATAAGGCAGCCCAATGATGTATGCATACCAGGGAACATTATAATCAGTGACTGCAGATTTGTTTACTGATCCATATTAGAAAATGTTTTTTCACTGGATCAATGTGTGATCCTTTTGTTCACAGTTGAAGTGCACTAATAATTTTACCAGGCAAAAATTGCTAGAAAAGATATAGGGCATCATGCTTTTCAGGAAGGACCCACCTGACATATTCAGTCTGTACTACACATTTGCATTAATACAAAATGAAACCAAAAGGTGTTTATTTATAGCAGTGTAGCTCCATCAGCAGAAGACCTCTGAACGAAACTTACCCCAGTGTGTCAGTATCTGGTGGCGAGATGGTAGCCACCAGACCATATAAATAGCAAATGGACTGCATTTATATAGTGCTTTTTTCCAAAGCGCTTTACAATTTTGCCTCACATTCACCCATACATCCATACACCGGTGGTGGAGGCTGCAATGCAAGGCGCCAACCTGCTCACCGGGAGCAATCCGGGGTTCAGTGTCTTGCTCAAGGACACTTCGATGGGGTTAGGAGGAGCCAGGGCTCGAACCTGCAAACGGTTGCCAAATGGTCACGCTACTTCCTGCGCCACCATCGCCCAGCACCATATGTACAACCACAGCACAACTGTCATGTGTGGTGGGAAACACAAGAGAGATGGAATTTTCTTTGGCCTGTCCCACACTCTGTCCATGGTACAACGGGCCATTTCCTGGGAGATGCAGTTTCCTGGAGAGATTAGACAGTTACAGAAAAATCACAGCAACATTACGGGGGGCAAAGGGTTCAGATACTGTTTCCTTTTTTCTGTTCTCCTCCCCACAGTAAGCATAGCCTGGCCATTCGTGAAACCGCTCTCCCCCAGGCTCATGCTGAAAATCCTGCCAGATTTTTTGTTTCTCCCCGTTTCTTTCATTACCCCCATCTCCACCCCAGAACCCAACACAAAACCCCAATTTATCTCTGTGTCAACATGACTCTCAAACTTTTCTGTATTTTTCTGCGCTTTCCTGAAATGGCAAATAATTTTTGCTTCTTACATTTAAGAATCCATTGAAGGTAGCCCAAGGGCCAGATTTCTTCTGTGAAAAAGAGTACAAGCGGGAGAATGAAGTGGAAGGGGTTTGTTTGCTATCTTAAGGGATTTCACGAATCAAGTCAACTGGATAACTTAACACAACTTGTTGGAAAATGTCGACATTGTCCAGCAGGAAAAAGGTTCGGATTACGTCAATAAAGACAAGCCAGACCCAGCTAAATTCCTTAAGGTATCTGACAAACAGGAGATACCCTGGGATTTGTGAAATGTTCCATCAAGAACTGACCCCCCTGCCGCCGCCCCCCCCCCCAAAAAAATACATAGCCATTTGTCAGTATCACCACTAAATAATCGTAACTGTCTTGTATATATATATGTGCCAAAATATATATTAACTTGAATTAAACTTATTACGATTCTTTACAAAATGCGGCAAAAACAATTTGAGCTTGATGGGCAAAATGGCCTCCTATTGTTTGTAAATTTCTTATGTTCTTATGTAATAGAAGCCAGGGAATTCTGAGGATTTCGCATGGAAATATGCACGATTTGCTGAAATTCGCTTTTCATTTATAATTAACTACCAGAATAAAACAGTGTAAGACCCCCAAACAGCAGGTACATGGGTTGCAACTCACACAGCAGACACTACAGAACGCGCAAAGCCAAGAAACGAAACAGCAGGTCTTGCCACTAGGGGGCACACGTTCAAATGGAATTAAAATCGACCTTTGATTCAGTGCCAGCCTTTGTAAATTTTGTTTGCTGTTGTATAATCCACAGTTCACATAATATTTAGGCTAAGAAACACACATCAAGCACACGAACTTTAATTTTGCCGTCGTGCTGCACATAAACACGGAATTATGCGTGTTTACAGTACGTCAGATTTTTTAAATTCCTTTATAGTTGTTTTAATGTGGGTGGAAAGGAATGGACGCCTTCTTCGATTCTGATTTGAATATGAGATCGTAACCAGAACTTACTTGTTGAACGTATACATAGTCTGCATAAACAGTGACCATTGAGTATGCATGAATAGTTGTAATTTTACTTTCACATAAAGCCCGCGACTAAGACAGGCTTTTTCCGTGGAAGTAGGTGATTATAAACAGTAAACAACAGTATAAATCCGGAGACGAACAAATTCCCGCATAATTCTACTGCACAATACAAAGAAAACTTCTCTGTAAATGAACGGAGTGTGTATACTGCTGTCTACTGCAAACACATATGGTATTATGGTATTTCGAGCCGTCTTTCATTTCTTTTTGCCAAGAAACTGGCTTATGTACATGATGGATAACGTTACATTAACGTCTGCTTGGAAAACGTTTTCTGTGTTCAGCTGATGGACTCACAGCGATAATATAGCTTAATTTAATATCTGAAAGCAAACAAAGAGTTTAAGTAGCATCAGTGCCAGATCTTTTCACCAAACGTTGGAATATCTTGGACCTCTCACACGCTGAGAGTGAATTAAAACATAAGAAACAGGGAGATGGATGGAGAAGAGTAGCAGTCACTGATCTACCAGTCATAGCATTTCATGTCCACCAGGTGGTGCCAAGTATGTATTTAAGTAAATATACGTAACCATAGAAACAGGACATGAATAATATATCAGATTAGCAAAGATGAGTGTCGTCTATAGACTAACTAAAATTACCATTAATTTAGACAAATCTAAACATTCGTTTTCCTTAAAAGGTTATAGGAAATGATAGGCCTAAATAAATGCCATTTGTCATTTTTACAGTAAACATACCAAACGAACATAGTTTTTTTGAGCCCTTCTTTCGAGTCGATGGAATCCGCTATTGTCACAGAATGTTTTAAACAGCAGCTAAGATCATACATAATAGTTAACTCCCAGAAGCATAAACTGCAGCATTGAACAAGACCAACGATGGACACTTGAGGTAGTAATCAATTATACTACTCGGTATAACTCTGTAAGGTTAACGCAGTAACTTTATTTACTAAACGATAAATAAAGGTTTGTACTTTTCCGGTCTGGCGACTACCTGCTTGTTGTGCTGTTAATAAAAGATGATGATACCTACAAGCTACTCATCTATCATCCCTAAACACGGTGAATAGTTTCTCTGTTCTTCTCCACCCTAAAATTTAAATCCCTTGAGACGAGTAGAAGGCAATAGCCTATAATTTGTGACAAAACGACAGAAAATGCGGACAATATATGTCCTTTGTTCGCTTTGATAAATACATCAATTTGGTATTTGTCATGGGAAATAGGCCTTCTGATCTGATTTCCTTTCCGTTTAGTTTGATCACTGAATCGAATCACTAAGACTACTCCAAAAGCGATAGCAATCTTTATAGCAACATTTCATATGTTTATATTAGGGCAGAACTCAAATACAACAAGAACCCATTGTGTTTAATTTTCTTTGTATTAAATTACAAACCGTGTTACGAAAGCTATTTACTAAAATCAGATTCTTTTAGTTCATGCGTTCAAAATAAAACGTCGTGTCGGTGTGTTTCTCAGTGTCAGTGACTCACATAAACAAACCGCGTGTCGGAAATGGTAATCGCACTAAGGCTTAGTTTTGTTGCCTAAATACTACGGCCGTAGTTTGCGCGAAATTTAATTTTAACGGAGACATAATTTAGAAACTGATCACTTCTGCACGTTCCAAGCGAGGCTTGCCTACAAGCAGATAGTCTGACTGGGGCACAGAAAGAGTGCGAAGCACTTTCAATATATTTACTTATGAGTTAATATTGATGTGTTATATAAGCTTTCGGTGGGTACCAGTGATATACCAACTGGCGCACTCGCATGTACACATCGCAGGGTGGTCCATGGGTGTTTCCATGGGAAGTCGCCAGATGGCGTCATACGTCAACGTCCATACTAATTATGCTATAAATATTGCATTCCTTTACTAATGTTAAAATAAAAGACATAAGAGTATGCCCACAAAAAGGACAAAAAAGAAAAACGACAGCGTGACATTAAAGTGGTGCTTTTGTGCCAAGAGTTCATTTATCTGTAAAATACATTCAGGGAAAACCTGTAGTCAAATTAACTAAAAGCTGATCCCCCAGTATTCAGCCAAGTATCAGCACATGCGATCTAGCAGGAACGTGTGTAACGTGTGTTTTAATTTTATATTAGGAAGACACACCGAAGCCCGCTGAAAAGGTCGCCAGATGAATTGCTGCGCTCAAGGGTCCGGAAAGTGTCGGAAAACGGGTCTCGTGCGTAGACCTATGTGTGCAACGTCATCATGTGCATGCGCTACACGTGTAAAACGTCACGCCAGACACACCCCGTGTCCGCCCGTCGGGCGTGTGCTGGAAGGTATTGGCGGCCTCCGCCTTCTTGTTTTTGTAGTGATCGCCGCCGTTGTTACGGCTCGTCGGGAAAGGTGTGTCTCACGCTGTTGTGAGACATCGGGTGTGCCCCAGTCGGATGGTCTGTCCCAGTTGGATGGCTCTGTCCCCTCAGCTTGCGCAGAGGTCTCGTTTTACTCCCAGTGCTGACTGCTCGCATACGACTGGAAACCCGTACCCCGCCCCCCCCCAGTACTTTCCAACTACTCTTCAAGAAATAGATATCGATCTTTTTTTCGGCATGTCCGGGCTCTTGGACCGCAGTGACTCATGCAAGTCGTTTATTCCTGCATGTTCAGGCTCTTGGACTACAATGACTCATAGAAGTCTGGCAGAAATGCAGAAAGTCTGAGCGCACTGTACCTGAAACATATTGATCGTAGATAACATGAGCAGTACTATCTTGCCAGTCGAAGATTTAACTCGATTTAAACTTAACATAGTTAGGTAACAGAACCATTGAATGTGAATTTTTAAATAGGCCTAAATTATGGAATCAATGTATATTGAGACGGATTTAACTTGCACAGGAATCACTGAGCAAAGTTGCAAAATAAAGGACAAGGTGTGAAATAAAGTATGAGGAAACTAAAACGTTATAACAGTGTATGAGAGATCTTACAAAATCTTTCAATGAGAACAAATCGAGAACAATGGAGATTTTACTGTTTTATATCTAGAACTTTATACAGCCCTTCGACAAACGTCAAACAAATCAATCAGATAATAGACATGATAGACTGAGATATAAGAACATTGGATTGCCCAAAAAGCCAGAAGGCAAATGAGTATGCATCTAAAATATGATTCTTAAAATAAACAATCGAGGTCTCCCAGTTTCTAACTTGATAACAGCGGGAAAGGTGTGTAGGTGTGTGAATGTACGCCTGCAGTGATAAATTGGACATGAGCTTGCCTCTGTTATGTTAGTGCCAGCATTACAACTAAAAAGTCGTGTTTATTAAGGGTTCATAATTAATGAAATTGAGTTTTCATGCCATTTGTGTTCAATACTAGCCGAACTATAAAGTCGTTTTAGTGGTTTACTTACGACAAACAAATCTCATTTCACGATGCTCCACGCAAAGGTAAAAAAAAAAAAAAAGATTGGGGTACTTATAATCTAAATAATCACTGTACAGGGGCGGGGTGAAACCTGTACATTTGTGCCCTGGGGGTATTTTGACATCCGCTGACACACCCATGCTCATCCAGAGCAGGTTTCACTTGAATTCTTGTCGGTAGATGAGCAAATGTTCATGTTAGATAATATCCCCATGACAACCTGCCAAACTAACGTACAAACCAGCAGGGAGTGAAAGAAGAAAGTGACGGGGAAGTAAAATACCAACACAGCGGTATGACCCTTTGATAAGATATACAAAAACACTGATCCGCCGCTGGACCTTTGAGTCAAGGTCCCTGGAAATGTTCCAGCATTAAAGTATCTAGTAGTAAGTATTTTTTCAGCACTACTGACGTATACCAGCTGATATAGCATATGTTATACCAACAGCACGTCACAGAAATGTTTATTTTTTAATTATACGAATAAATGCACGTGTAAGAAAATAAATATTATTAAGACCATTTTTATACTATACCTTAACATGTAATGCAATAGTAATGCTTACAGATTTCTTTATGTTAATAATTCTCTGTAGTGTTCAGGGATACAGTCTTCTAAGTCATTAAACCATTCATGGACTTTTCCCTCAACACTAACCGCGTATAATGACCAAGATTTTCATTTTGACTTCAATAACACTTTAGTGCCGTGCGGGATGGGGAGGGGAGCTTAGGGGGTGCCTGCCCATTTTGCCCGAACAATTGAAAGTGCCTTTTATACTGCGACATATCACCGACGATCACTCAAAATCCACTAAATTAACCTCCGAGGTTGAAGACCTGCCCCTCGCAAAGTTTCCGTATTACACGTTTTCTTAGGAACTGTGAACAACAACGACAACAATAAACATATAGAGTTTGCGGCAAATATACATAGATCAAGTGAGCGGGAAGTGTGAAAATGAAAATGGCTGAAAGAACACGGATCTGTCAAGGCATGCACTCTCCTGGCTTACGTTTTGCAGCGCCGAAAAGCGAGGCTGTACAAGGTAAAACAAGCTCAGCCCTGACACCGGATCAACTGCAGTAAATTCTGTTGTCGGACTGGTTTGAGAAAAAAAAAACAAGAGGCCAAACATTACATTCAGAAAGGTGAAAACAGACAACGCCTGATCACTGAAACCACACTGATTACATTTAATAAAAACCGTTGCCACATTTAATTTGCATGAGTATTTTAGGGAATAGCCATCTCTGGAGTTTAAGGTGTATCCGAACCTGATGCCAATGTCAGTTTCAAGACCGAGTTACATTAAATCACGCCTGCACTTCACTTTGAAATTTAATACTTTAATACTTCAATAAAAATTCCATTAAATAATACAGAGAGAAAACAAATAAAATAGCATAATATAGACCTATATTTGTCGCTTATATTAAAAATACTCAAGATAAGTTTATTTTCATTTAACAGATGTTTTTGCCAGAGCAAGTAATTAATTTGATTATAGTTAGCCACCCCATATCAAAATAATTCAAAAGAAATATAGAAAACCCCCATAAATATAACTGCCCCCTGATGGCCACCCCAGTCAAAAATTTCTACATGCACCAACGCTCCAGCTACAATCAGGAGGTTGACTTAAGTGAATGTTTAGACAAGCAAAAGACTAAATCATGACATTTCTATATTATTATTAGGCCTACACATTAGATATTGCTGCGTGTGTGAGAAATTTAAACTGTGTTGTTTTAAATAATATCAAAACGGGATATTTAGATATAGATGAAATTTGAGAAGATTGCATCATGGAGAAAGTACGTGTTAATGAAATGTTTGAGTGAAAAATGGCAGGTTGAACTGTGATGGAATGTAGCGTCAATGGAGAAACACCCATATTAAAATGTTTGGCACCGTCTGACTGTAGCACACATTGGCTGTTGTGCTGCCTGCTTCATTCTGAGTTATATGATGGATAGAATGGAATTGGGAACAGGGAGTTAGGGTAGTGAGAAATGTCCTGTGACAGACAGGTGCTCCAGGGTGCGGCTTGCGGCCTGAGGGACCTCAGCGGAGTCACTTTCCCAGGAGCAACGTCTCACCTCCTGTGGCATCACAGTCTACGGCAGACTCAGAGCGCAGGCCGTTCTTACTTTCCTCGGTTGCAGTCATGCACACAAATAACTTTCATGTTTAATGACTTTGATAAAACGTTCAGAGCGAAACTCCCCTAACATTTCTCCGAGGGTTTCTGCTGCATACAAGGGGCAGCACCACAAAGGTTCACATAATTAATATCACAGTATCATCTGATAAAGCAGATGGTGTCTGACAAACCAGGTGACAAACCAGGTGGATGCCATAAGTCTCATTAAGTGGGCTGACATATATGCAAAATACAATCAAAACACAAATATTTCCCCTAGCCTAAGTACAAAATGCAAAAACGTGGAAAAGCATTGGGTAGTGCCCCTAAACTTCACAATAGAACAAGTTCAAGGTAGAAGGTGAACCACTAGGAGTCAGTGGTACAGCCTGAGCTTAGCTGAAGTATGGAGTCTTAAGTTTCATTAAGGTTGTGAGGAACTCATAGCTCATGCCACCACCATGGAACCATGCGTGGAAAAACGGATTATTATCAATAATTCTTTTAAAAAAATTAAATTAAATTAAACCTTCTTCTTCAGGGTATAGTGTCGTTCTGAGGTCTTTCAGACTCCTGTAGGGTCATATACAAAGAAAGGGCCTCCTACCTCCAGCTTCAGGATGGCTATCAAGCCAGCACATTTACATTTATTAAGCAGATGCATCAAAAGCGACATATTTTTTTGAGGAAGCTGAGTTAAGGGCCTTACTCAGGGGCCCAATGCCAAAAACATTGGGACTTGGGATTCTGGGACTTGAACTAGCAACCTCCTCAATCACAGGCACAGTGTCGTAACACACTGAACCATACATTGACCCCATGAGAATGGGACCCACACTGGGTAGGGTGCCATCTGGCTGCCCCTAATCTCAGCACCAAGACCATTGTTTGCAGGACAAGGCCAAGGCAAGATGATATGTATCACAAGCAGAAGCACACACCTGGGTGTAGGAGAGGTATGACTGGTAGGGACATGTCACAATGTCTTTTCTGAGAACTTGATCACCATTGGCATACTCACATTCATACCACGCCACGTCAGCTGAGAAAAGCAGCTAGCTTCTAGCAGGTGTGCATGGTTGGCAAGTGGCAGTTCACACCCTTATGTCGCTGGATGAATGGGTCTACTGGTTTTTCAGGAACTTTGTCCAGTCTTCACAATGTACTGTCTATAGGAGCTCATACCAGTACCCTTGTGGTGATGCTTAAAATCTCCACTTTGTGTATTAAAGCTGTGCACTTTGGGCTAGAAGTACACAATGAGGTAAATCCAGCAGCCATGCAAAAGCAAGACACTGTTCCTTCCTGTGCGTTTATTACTTAAATGGGATTCTGGGGATTACACAATGTTTTGGAATATGGTCCTCCTTAATTTCTCACCTATTAGTTTTTGTCACCTGCGTTTTTGTATCAAGAAATACACAGAAAAATCCCGCATAGCAAGTAAAACAGCTGAAATACATTAAGATTCATTCGGACCTAGAACAGCAAAGACAAAAGTGCAGTAGACAATGAGGCATTAAAAAAAGGTTCAGTTATGTAAATCAAGCAGGAAGTTATCAGGAGATATTCTCCGAATGAACACATTGAAATATGCATCCATTTACTGTAGCTGCTTGTCCTGTTTGAGATTGTGGGGGTCTGGAGCCCATGGGCACAAGGCAGGGAACAACCCAGGATGGGATTCCCAGGGCTGCCAACTCTCACGTTTTCAGACTCACAGCCACACAGGAAACCGTACAGCAAATCCATGTTATTCAATTAGAAACCTAAAATTAACTACATCAAAAGCGCTGGGGTAGTTTGCAAACCCTACAGACTATTTACAAGGTAATAAAACTGTTAAATACATGTAAATGAGTGTTCCGACTTGCCTCGAATTGAAAATATCATGCCAGCCAGCTGACCAAAGTTGGCAACCCTCCGTGTCAAATCATCTCTCTCTCTCACACACACACACACACACACACACACACACACACAGAGGTTTGTAATTATATCTTTGTGGGGACTCTCCATTCATTTCTATGGGGGAAACCCTAGTCCCAACATGATGACCGTAACCCCTACCCAGCACTAACCTTAACCATAAGTAACCAAACTAAATATGGGACTTTTGGCATTTTTAGTTTTTTTTATTGCATTCACAGATCTTTGCGGGGACCTGAAAAATGGTCCTCACAATGTCGAAATAACAGGTGTTTATTATATTGTAATAATACATACAATGTAATATAAACATAACACACACACACATACATACATTTTTGGTAACTCCAGGTCACCTTAGCATGTTCTGGATTGTGGGGGCACGACCGGATCCCACCCACACACACACGGGGCTATGGCAGTGCAAACCGCTGCACTACCGTGCCGCCCCCATTGAACTAGCCTTTACATATAAACATTTTATTTGACGCATTTTTAATTGAAATGTCTGCAGAACGTTCTCCAAATTAATAATTCAAAACAATGGAATCCCCCTTCCAAGCGTGTATGGGTAAACTTCAGAAACTATGACCCATGCAGCTTGTTCAGCCGATAGCCCATTCTAAATCACAGACAAGAGCAAGACAAGTTGCAGGGCTTCTGAAAATATGCGGACTGACATTCGTCAGAGAATGGAAGCGCTATTAACGCGACGGGGTCCGTTAACTGGAATTTTGTGTTCTTCATACCTCGCCTGCACCGTTCTTCAGTCTTTTGTCTAATATGTATAAAGAGTATTACAGTGCTGTGACGGTGTTATTTGTGCATGATTATACTGCAATATAGGTTACTTGGCTAGAGTGAACTTCAGAATGTTTATTTAGGTAAACCATTCTATACAAAAAAATTTGGGTGAGGTCAACTAAGGATATATTACTACGGTTCTCCAAATGTATGTATTTATATTTATATGTACTGGATTAGCCGTTGTGGAATATGAATAGGTGGGCATTTAATTTTGCTACATTTACAAGACGATTAAACATAAAAGCATAACGACTTTGAACATGTTATGCAACCTGTGTGCCAGAAATGTAGAAAATGATTGAATTTATATGAGAATAATACACAATTCTTTTTTTATGTAATCATATTAAAGGTGCAATGCTGAATTACTATATATGAAAAATGTCATAGAAAACCTTTATAATAATTACCAGGAGACTGTGACATCCGATAATTCTTCATGAACGTTTTATTGCCGGTTTACATTAGGACATATTAACTCAACTGCAGATGCACACGGGACGGTCAGTAGTACAACTTAGTTGTCGGTCTCACAGGCAGGTGGTATTGTAACCGTAGAAGAATCATTTTCTGAACAATAAGCTTTTGTTGGTTTTGAAATAAAAAAAAAAAATACCCGAAGGTACAAGGTTCACAAAGCTTACACAATCCGCAGCGATAGATGAGTCACGACGCTGGGTGCTTTTTGTGACAGACTCCCGTGCGTGAGACGCTTGCTGTGCATTGCTGTGCATTGCTGTGTATTGCTGTGTAGCTTTAAGTGTGTGGTTTCCTTCCACAGCCCAGATAATACTGGGACTCCCCTCCCCTCCAACGAGACGGGACACCTTTGCGTTTACCTTTGTGGATTTCACAGTGTGTAGTCATGTTTGGCACCCCTTTTGCACTTCCCAATAGCAGTCTTACACCCGCGAGTCTTTCTTACTTTGTTGTCTTACGGAGCATTCCTGTGAGACGATTAAAACGGGAGGATGTCCCGGGTGGAGACACCTCTCCAGGTAAAAAGGAGTGAGCGCCGAAAAAAGTAATGCGCAATCGCACACCTATAATACGCGCCTCCTCCCTTGAGCCGCACCCACATCATCTCGGCTTTCAAATGTCAACCATATCTCGTTGTTGAGCGCAGTGTGGCGATCTCTATAACGCGATTCCCAACATACTAGGACCTTACTGAAAGATGGTCCAGGCCAGCTTCTTCTACAGCGTGCTCTTCACTGTAAGTACAATATTTTTCTTCTGCAGGCCTATATAACATTTCGAATCACCAAGATCAACAAACCCTTAGAAAATCCAACAAGTATATCTATTCACCTACATTAAATAGCCTAACTCGTAACGAACGATAGCAGAAAAATTCCAAATGATAGCAGAAGTATGGACTTCGCTTTTCGATTTTTGATGTACTTCTACTATGTAAGTGGAAGGTATAAAGTAAAAATAAAGCTGACGATTAAACTAAATTCCTTGCGATAATTTTTCCTCGGATTCCTCGGAAAGTCGCCAGACCGACATTGAAACACGATCTGTGCGTGATCGACCTCATTTCAACAGATACTTTCTGTATTTGTTTATACTTGTTTAATAGTTGCGGTACGGTAATTTTAACAGCTGCAGGACTTCGTTTTCTTATTTCAATTATTCATTTCTTTTTGTTGATAAGTATTTATCTCTTGTTAATTACCGGATTCCTGACCTGGCTGTTTCTCGGTAATTCTAGTTTTCTAAAATAATGTAGGCTACATTTTAAAGAGACATAACCAAAAAGCACTTTAAAACATTAGTGATATAGGTAAATATATCTTTTTACCCGGAAGTTCCATCCCTGAATATGGTTCTGCGTGAGTGCTCAGGTTGTTCTATATTTCAACAACACACTTTAGTTGACGCACGATGCATATAAAAACTTCACACATGAATGTTCTGTGTTGCAGCTTTTTGTTTTCCAAAGATAAAGCTGAATTAAAGTTTGTGAAGTGGCTTTCGTTGTGGATTTTGCTCTTGTATGCTTAGTGTTGAGTCGTGGGTAATTCTGTGCAGTTTTGAGGTACAGTTGAGCATTCAAATAGGGTAAAAACTCCAGGCGTTTTATAAATGAGTTAATAAATGATTCAAGAAACATTGTGTGAGCTTTTATTCAGGTGTAAAATTACTGAAAGCATTTTTAAAACCCAGGCACAAAGGAAATAAAACATTTACATGAGAATATTTCCACTGTAAGTGGAGTATAGTACACAATTTGGGGAAATATGTGTACATATATAGGCCTATATAATTTTATATATTCTTCCTTTTCCAAAGGTGCTATGTGGATATGCAGAGTCTTGTATTCCACATTCCATAACGGTAGATGTACCTGAGGAAATCCCCCCTGGATATGTTGTCTGCAAAGGTAGTACCCGTTAGAGTTTGTTTGTGTTTCCTGGCAAGTGCTATTTTTTTCAGGATGGTGGATGTTGATAAATGTTGTTTATCACAAAACCAGTTGGTGTTGCCTGGGTGAAGAGGGAAAAACTTACTCATGTCTTGCTCATGTCTTACTCATTTGATTTAATTTGAATTGTTGTCTTCATGCTTCTGACATCACGCTGATGGTACACACTGATTATTATTATTTTTTGTTAACCTTTAAAATTGCTTGTATGGGACGCGGCAAGCTTCGGATAAACAAAAAAATATTCATTATCATTCTGTTAAAATATGTTGTGAAGAACTTTTATTAAAATATGCACTGGGTACAGACGTCCCAGTTTGATCGTTAGTATTTAGAAGATGTGGAGTTAGCATGTTCTTCCCATGTCATCGTGGGGTTTCTTCTGGGTACGCCCCCCACAGCTAAAAAACATGCTAAGGTGAATTGGAATTCCCAAACAGTCTGTAGATATGAATGTTTTGTGCTGTGCTTTGGGTTGGCACCCCATCCTGGGTTATTCCCTGGGTTGTGTCCATAGCTTCCGGAATCAGCTCCGGACCCCCCACAACCTTGCGTAGGACAAGTGGTGAAAGAAGACGATTAAATTAATGACCCACACTTGACAAATATGTGATATTGTATAATGCTTATCATGAACTATGGCCTTTTAGTTATAATAAAGAAAAATTAACTGTTAATAACTTAGTAGTTATCTGATGTTATTTTATTTAGTTAATTTGGAGCAGTGTGGCACGGAGGAACTGCTGGTGGCAACCAATGATCCGGACTTCAAGGTGCAGGTGGACGGGACTGTTACAGCCTCACGCTTTATGGGGGTACCCCTCAAAGGGAGAACCTTCTCGGTTTTGGTTTTCGATGGAACCAGCCTAAAGAGGGCGGTAGATGTCATGCTGATGCACAAAGCTGAAAAGGCAGGTGGAATAGTGCACTTCTGCGTTCCCTGTATCCAGACAGGAACTGAAACACTTGATACTGGTTTTTAAAATTCCTTTCATTTAGACATGTGTTTTGTGTTTGAAGGTGTCCAAAAATGGAGTTCTAAGGCGATCAAAGCGGCGATGGAGTCCCTTACCCTTCATGATAAGAGAAAACGACAAACCACCTTTCCCAAAGGATGTCGAAATTGTAAATGGCTCTTATTGACCTTTTTTGGTTGTTGTCTGTGTATTTATTTATCTTTCTAGTGCAGCATTTTTGTAATTGTCACTATAGTCACCACCTATTTATTACTATCTTCACATTGTATACTTATATTGTACAATAATTGATGTATGTGGTACTTTGTATTGTCTATTTCTGTCTTTTCGAGTGAGCCTGTAATGACAAGAATTTCTTCAGGGATAAAGTTTTCTGCTTCTAACAATGTGTTAACCATGGCTGGTTCACTTTAAAATATTGATTGTTGTGTTATAGTAAACCAATGCCCAGGAGTGAATTTATGTCTTTCACAAACTGAAAATATATTTATGAAAACTAACGCGAGGTCTTCAGCGTTAAAGATGCAGTTTGGGTTTGCCGTTTAGCAGTGACTGGACATTTTACTCACAAACAGGTTGGATCAGATTCTTCTGTGAATTACACCGTGTACTATGTCATCAGCGGACCAGGGGTCACGGAGGATCCCGTAGATCTCTTCTCCATCAACCCCAAGACGGGGATGGTCCGAGTGAACAGGCCCGTGGATCGTGAGCAATATCCCCAGATTATCGTAAGCCTTTATTCTGCATTAATCTCCCTGCTTCTCTAGGACAGTATGACAGAGTAAAAAGTAAAAGTTTCCACGCTTCTGTTTCCTCAGTTTCAGGTGAGAGCATACAATGAACAAAACAGAGAGGAAACAGACAGACCCTTGTACATCACAGTAAACGTGCAGGACGAGAATGACAATGCGCCCGAGTTCACTGGCCCCATGGATTTTTCTGTGTTGGAGCAGAGCAATGCTGGTAAGGATGACTCGGGCCTGTGGCCACAAATAAATGTCGGGGGGGGTGGAGTTTTCTCACCTCCGATAAATTTTGCCAAATCAGGGGTGCCTCCAGCAGGCCATCAAATATACTGGAGGGGGGGTTCCCCTTCTGTAGATTTTGGTGACCTGGGGGGAGTCCCATGAGGGGACATGGCAAAATGCCAGGTCAGGAGCAAATGAATTTCGGGAAGGGGGTGGGGGGGGAGCTCAAACCCATAATTTTATGAAATGGTTGTATGCCTGGTATGACTTACAGTCAGTGCCGCTACCCGTGGTGTTATCCATGGGATGGACATTTGGGTATGTTGGGTGGGTACCAGTGTTCGAATCGTGTCAGTGAACTTGGGGGGGGGGGGGGGGGGGGGGGGGGGTC
>JAODKC010000001.1:17508664-17530903 GCA_026777985.1 Mormyrops attenuatus
CCCCCCCCCCCCCCCCCCCCCCCCCGCCCCCCCCCCCCCCCCCCCCCCCCCCCCCCCCCCCCCCCCCCCCCCCCCGCAGATGCAATTAGCCGACCACACTGCTCATAATCCTCCCCCGTGGCATATATTGGTTACTGATTGTAAAGCTAGTCAATTGGTAAAAGACCTCTGAATGTACAGTGCAGTGTTGCATGTGGAATCTTTAAGTCAAAACAGCAGTTCAGTGGGACTCATCCCAAACTCCTGTGTTACGGGAGACACTCAGCCGCTGACGACATGTGTTGGGTTAGTCCTCTGAAACCTTTTAAATGGCTTTCCAGTGTCCTAACTGGATTTGAGGCTCAATGAAGACAAGAGCTATGCCAGAGAACGGATACCGAGATACTGCTGTGGCCTGGAAATGCAAAACACAACACATTAGAAAATGTAACAACATGAAACACAATTGTTTCCACTCTCTTTTTTTTTTGCATTTTCTTTGTTTTCCGTTTTTGTTTTTTAATGTCTGGCACTTTGATTTTGAATGACTTTTCTCAAAATGGAAATAAAGAAACGGTAACGCAAAAAAAAAGAAAAAAAAAAAACAAGAAATGAGAAAACAATTGTGTTTTTAATGCTTTAGCATTTTGTTCATGTTTTATGCTTTTAAATATTTGTTTTTTTGTGTTATTAAATGTTTTTGCATTTTCTTATTTTCTTTGCATTTTCTTATTTTATTTTTCTTAATTAGTTGTGCTAATGACTTCAGATCTAGATACTGAAAAGTTGTGTTAAATTGTTTGTGTTTTTTTATGCTTTGGCACTTGGAATGTCTGGTTTTATCTCTCTTGGCCGTTGTATAGAATGTGCTCTTTTCAAGGTGCTTTTGCTCTGAATCTGTGGGAACACGTCTAATACTTCCTTTGGCTAAAAACTGAGCATGATGAACAAGAAACAAGAGTATCAGTATCTTGTACTTTTTCTCTGAACTCTGTTCATTACCTTTTTACTTGTGCAGTTCTCCTCAAATAACTGGCTCCACTGTATGTGTGTAACTGATAATAGAAATGTTCAGAAATTGAAATATTCAAGTTTGATATACCATCTGAAATCACAGCCAGTCTTCTCCAATATTTTTCAGTTTAAGTAAACCTCTTTTTATTTTAATGTAGGGTTCAGCGCTTATAAATGTCTGTCTCTTTCATTTCATTTTAGTCACTTGGTCATGTTAAAGTTAAAATAAGGTGCCATCTTTATTTAGCCTCAGTCCGGGGAAGAAACTAAGTCAAGTTAGGCAAAAGCTGACATCTTAAAAGTTCTTAATTGCTAGCGAAAATACATTTTAAGTCATTATTTCAAACACAAATAGGTCTGGATCCTGACAACATAAGCCACTTGGCTACTCACGGTGCTCTCAAGGGCTTAGCGCGAGAATGCCGCATGTGCGTGACTGTAGAGGCTTGAGACGCATAGTCCCTGTGGACAGTTTTACTCTACAAAGGACTGCGCTCCACCCTCCTGTCTGTGCATGATGCATTGTTTGGGATCTAAGGGTGCCATTGCTACAAAAGGCAAAAGTCTATTCAGAAGCAACCAAATGGCCAAATAAGGTGTTTCTGTGTTCAGTTTGTACATTTTCATGTTTATGTTTAGTGCACTGAAAATGAAGGAATTCATAATTTTATGTTAAAAGATGTATACTTCCTTTAAAGGTAAAAATGACAGATGTACATCTGATTTAATAAAAAAAAACATAGAATGATTGTTTTTCATGTAACTATGAATAAGCCCCAACTGTATTTTTAAAACAACAAAATAAACCGGCATCACTTTTCGAGTTTAATATTAATCTTTTCCAACACTTCATTCACTCCATTCATCCACATACTGTTCTACCAGCCTGATGATACCACCATGGATACTTCCCTGTGAAATTGCTCAAGGGTTCAACTGTTGCTTCACTGAATTACAACTTGCACCCATTTGGTTCCAGTTCAGTTTCCTCAGAACTCGTTCAAATGTTGACCATTAAAAGCTTAGATTTCAAGTAAATACAAGGAAATGATTTACAAATGACTTACGTATGATTAATTTGTGACCACTGATGAGAAACCAGCTCTCTCTTGGGAGGTTTGTATGGCACATCGTTTTAGCTTTAATTAGTTTCTACAGGATGTCACAAATTCAATTTAACTAGTTGGAATGCATATTCTTAATATCAGAAATTCAGTATAAACTAAATATAATGTGTATTTCTGATTTCAGAAATTGAATTTTAACTAGTTAAAATGACCGATTCTTGGTATTGGACATTTTATTTTAGTTTGTGAGATTCGAAATGTCTTTCTCATTCATTTTAATGGGAACTAGAATTTGAACTAGTTAAAATGCCAATTTCTGATAACATAAATTAAATTGTAAGTACTGTAGTTATAATTCGATTGTAATCATTTTCACCTCCCAACCCAGAACGGGGTGCCAACCCATCGCTGGTCACACACGGGGAATTTTGGTAATTCCAACTGATCACAGCATACTTTTTGACTGTGACGAGGAAACCGGAGTACGCGAAGGAAACCCCGCGATGGCACAAGGAAAACATGCAAACTCCACACGCAGCTCCATGCATGTGAAGCAACATTGCTGACCACTGCACCACCGCCCACCGGAGGGGGGCGCAAGGTTTTCTGGAAGATGTCAAAATATTGTGACCGCCGATTGTCAGTCACAACAACATACGCAAAACAGTTCATTCGAAATCAATAAAATAAAGAACAAGGATTCCACCCTGGGGTCAACAGGAGTAGTTAATTAAACTAATTAATCCATCCATCTTCAATAGCCGGTGCTTGTCCTGTGGAGGGTTGCAGGGGTCTGGAGCCTATCCCGGAAGCTACGGGCACAAGGTAGGGGATAACTCAATACGGGGCGCTACCGTGTTGGAGTCAATAAAGTTTATCTCAGTCTTAAAATTACACGTTTCTTAAATTTTTCTCTCGGAACCAGTCGAATTAAAAAACGGTTGGTTTTAACATTAATAGGGATCAAATCGGGCCCGAACCCCCGCCCAGACACAGTATTCCCGTAATATTGGTACGGACATGTCCCTACCGTCATACTCAAATCCACGCCCTTGAAACGGACTGTTTTAGCGATTAATATGTGCCCCCCCGAAAAATTCCCACTCCGGTCGAGCAATTTCCTGCCAACACCACTATTAGCCCATAATCCTTGGTGCTGGACCGTCAGATTCGTTGTGAGTGATGGGATCCAGTCATGCTAGATTTTCGTCTGCAGATTTCGGGTCATGTGTCGTATCTTAAGGTAGCCAGAAGAGGGCGCCGGCAGCCCATCTACAACCTTTACTCTTATTTACCGCATTCTACGATTCAGTATAACACTGTACGCATTTCAGATATAATAAGAACAAACGATTGGGGCTGATATTGTAAATCATTCTATACTGGCCAACTGTCTTGCTCGACACCCAATTAAAACAAGTAAAAAAAATAAAGTTTCGATCTGATTCTCGGATAGCTGGGAACTGAACTTATAAAGAAATCATGTAACAGAAAAAAAACTTTGAAAAAAGAACTATACAATAAGTTTGTAATTTTTATAGAGACTAAGTAATTTGATACGTGTTTATATTCGCCACTAAACTCCCAGACTGAAGGCTGAAAGCAGTCACTTCAAGAATAGTCATTTGAATTCCCATAGGGCCCAATTACAATCCTTAAAGGTTCTTATGTATTTTTTAAAATACCAAAATATCTTTTCTGGTCATCGCGTTTTATTTCAAATATGTATTCTCACCACATGCTTTGCACTCCATCCAATTGCAATTTATGTCACATACACTTTAAAGTTTATGTATTGCCACAGGCTTGAATATAAGTTTCACTAAACTTGTACATAAATCACATACATAGCTATTATATAGATAAAACCACCCACCCTATAGGCAACATTGGCGATCGCCTATGGTGCCATTTGATTAGGGGGCGCAAAAGATCAAGTGAACACTACGGTCATTTACACTACATTTAAATTTCACTATATTTCTTGTGAAACAGGCACTAGCTAGCTAGTTAGTAGCCAGATACCCTTTGTTACCGAAATGTTTTTAATATAAATTAATTGACAAAAATTATTCTGTTTTCTGCTGCTCTGTGGGGTTGGGTGTGTGTCGGGGATGCTGGGGGGGAGGGGGGCACAGCACAATTTAGCATAGGGCGCTAAAACACACAGGGCTGGCCCTGCCTATAATGTGCACCCACACACGGTTTACCTATTTACTCAATGACGATAAATCGTAATTACAGAACAAATCAACAGATACACAGGCTTCATTCCTGGTTTGGTGTTTGTGTGAAGGGACAGGTTGGTTGTTTGGGCCTGCTCAAATAATCCCCCCCAAGGATGTTTCAAAATCTAAATAAATAGACAGCGAGTGTAGTCACAAGATCGTAGTAGCTATCCCTGTAGCAGAATATGCCGCTTTAGCATTCCGTAAATAAAGAAGGCGTGTACTTAATATTTAGTGCAGTGACTGTTTGTGGTTAACAGGGAGCCCTCAAACGTGAGGGCCGCACGCAAATGCGTAGGTAAAGTGGTGAAAACCTCAGTTCATGCGCCGGCCCTCAGCAGTTATACAAAATTCAGGTGTACGTCCTTCTTAATGTGATGGATGGGCTAGCCATGTTTTTGACAGGGAAGCTGCAAGTCTTTGTGCCAGTTTCACTTTCCAGATCTGCCCGAAAATACGCCTTAATCAAATGACTGAACGTTATTGCAGAATTCATTTCAGTTTTTGCAAGTTGACAGTCAAGCGAAAGGACAGGCAAAACGGTGCCTGACATTGCGAAGTTTTGATGAGGGAGACTTTAATTTAATTTTTTTTTTTACATCTAACAGTGTAGGAAAATGAATGATTGCAGGGACGATATAACTCGCAGAGAGCTGCCTTCGGCAATATCAGTGACGAAGGTGAGTGTTGGAAGAGGAGTTTGCGATGTGAAGGACAGGGGTGAAGCTATTTGAGGAAGCTTTTAAAGCGAGAGGAGAAATGTCAGGGAGGATTAACCCATGATGCCCGGTGCGACCGAGGGCATTTCTGACAGGATAATAATGAGCATTTAATTTTTCACCCTGAGTGCCGAACAAACTGATGCGGGGGTAGGACCTACACCAACTGGCGCCATAGTAGGAAATGACTAGGCGGGTCATGAAAGAGGCTAACTGCGTTAGCGCTGAAGAACATTGTAACCTCCAGCACAACAATGTGATTGGTATATAAATTAAAACGCTGGCCGCTAGTCTTATCACGGTGCGACTACACCGTTGCTGTGAGCCAGTTATTTCCATACGGAAATAAAGAGCAACCAGGATAAATTAATTCCTAGTTATTTATTATTATTGGCCAGGGTCGCTAACCCGTGACTCGAACCTGGGGCCAGAGGCAACACCATCAGACAGTCTGAATGTCTCCGTGTTTCATGCATAATACCAGCGATTTATTCATGTGCGCTTCTGTCAAGCAACCCTACAGCAGTGACACTAGAGGTGAAATGTGACAAGAATGTGGCATATTTACACAACCTAAAAAATCTAACAGGAAACCTCTCTTTCCATACACTAAACCAAAATGTTTGAGACTATTGGCTATGATGATAGCCAGACTGTTATTGACAAATACCTGTAGAACTCTTTTAACGCATCACATTGTTACTTTTAGCCTAGTTTTGGCTTCGACATCTGCTTCTATACATTACAATAATGTATGGTCACGTTTGCTACTATGAAGTCCATTTTAAATGACTAGTTCACTCAGAGATATAATGCGGCTCCTGTTAATATTTAATGGCATTAACGCTTTGGTTACAAGTGAACATCATTGTGGCTGTATATTTCATATGTATGTTAAGATAATGATAATATCGTCAGTGCTGTTTATTCAAAAAACACCATCTGAACTCTCAGGGAGGAGGGGCCCTGGACACAGGCTTCACCCTGGCTCCCCGAATATAATATTATATCTTTCTGCATGTTGCAGTGCTTCTGCCCACATGTACGGCCCCTGAATCATTCACCCGAAGGATTTCCACTAAATTTCCAGAACTCCCCTAAAGGTCAGTCTGTGGCTCTTATGAGGCTGAACTTCAGTATAATGTTCCTATCTGTTCATTTATTTGTGCACAAACCCCCCAGTCCACTGGATGTCACTCTTTCCACTTCTGACTGGCAGCCTGCGCAGCCACTTCAGAGCTGATTTCACGGAGGAATGCATGGGGTTGTAAGAATTAAAATCATTTTGAAGGCAAACAGTACAGATTTTTATAAGAGATGGGGAGGTTTATGTATGTTGAAGCAGGCAAATAAAGGATGGTCTCGTTGAACTGTCAGTCTTTTGCTGAATTTTATGTACACATAGACACACCTGTCTGAGGTGATGACAAGAATAGACCGCACTGTTGGGCTGAAGGCACATAACCAAGGCTTTGTTAAAACAGCAGACACAGCCAGATGTCAGACTGCCTGAAATGGGTCGTGATTCTGGTCTTGAAATGATGAATTCACCTGTCTTATGAAGAGAAAATACATGGAGGGGGGAGGAGTTATATAATATCCGAAGAAGCCCAACTCCCCCACCATTGCCGACTCATTGCCAAGCGGGTGCTCGCGCGTGTCTGTGTTTTCTCCAGAATCTGGCTTGGGAATGTTGCCCAGCAGGGAGACACCTGGCTTCTTAACGCCAGTACCATCTAGAACGCTGGGCTGGTTTCAGGTTTGGTGTCAGCCAGATGTGTGGCATTTGTGGAAGAGCCTCCTTACTCCTTAGCCATAATTACTGAAAAATATCACGGACGCATTTATCTCTCTTCAGGTTATTTAACTGCGGCAGCTCTGGTGAACATCAGCCGGGGATTGAACAGTATTTCGGGAGTGCTGGGGCTGTGGGTTAAGGCTCGGTTTTCCGGCTGGCAACTTCAAGAAGGTTCAGAGAGGCACCTGCTACACAGCCCATCGTCTGGGGTACCGAGTAATTAAATGCAGAACTGCCTGAAGGAAGTGAAAGCCATTAGCCTAGGTGGGATTGGGAATTTACAGCCTGGTATTACCACTGGTGTCGAAAGAAGCACGGCTGATATATTTCACCCTATTCGCAGCATAAATTATGCTTAGTCTACAGTAGATTGAATTCCCACTGGTCAGGAAGTGAAGGTAAATGCCTTGCTCTGACAGGAGGACCAGACTCCTCAGCAAAGGGGTGGGACTGCAGGGACGCTAGCCCCAACTGAAAGCTGATTGGCCCCTGGAGTGCCCCTCCTCTGTCACTCATTGATTCAGAACATATCATTGACTAATGATAGGGTTGGCCCCTCTGTATGAATTATGGCACCTGTTATGCCCCCACCTGAGTGGAGCGGTGGTGCAGTGGTTAGAAGGTCCTGGGTTCGGTCCCGGGTTCTTTCTGTGTGGAGTTTGCACGCTATCCCTGTGTTCGCGTTGGGTTTTTGCCGGGGGCTCCGGTTTCCTCCCACGGTCCAAAAGTGTGCAGGATAGGTTGATTGGTGAGTCTAAATTGGCCCTGTGAGTGTGTGCACCCTGCGGTGTGCTGGCGCCTGCCCAGGGTTGGTTCCCGCCTGCGCCCATTGTTCCTGGGATAGGCTCTGGTCCCCCCCACGACCCCAGTTGAGATTCAGCGGTTTCAGAAAATGGATGGATGATGCCCCAACCTTAAAAGAAAATTGTAGAATCACTGCTGGAAATTGGGAAGAAGATGGGATGTGAGGTGAAATGCAGTGGTTCTTCTGGAGTCGCGCCATACAGGATGTAGCTACACGACTCAACACGGCAGTCATCCTGTGCTTAGCCAGCATTGCAATTTACTACTTAAAAAATAGTGCACCATCAGAAAAATGGTCTTGGGCTTCACTGTATTTAAAATATGTTTTCATGACAGTGACTCTGTCCCGGTTTTACTCTATGGTGCCTCATGTATAACAATGGCCTCCGAAATTAGATGTGTGGTAAACAAGAAACCAGAATGAAAATGTCTTATCTGCGATGCCGCAGTTGGCATTAGGGATAGCGGAGCCATTCCCTTAATATAGCAATTCGGTTCGCAAATGAATTAAACAAGGCAATATTTCCCCCCCCCCTTAATGTTTTGCTTAAGCCATTATGTAGCCACGATAACACTGATGCAAATGGCATTTCGTTCCTTGTTATAGGCCCTAATGTGCCTCATCCACCCTAATCTTTTTTTTTTATTTGACATATAATGGAGGGTAAATTAGCAAAATCAATTTGCAAAAAAGGTCCTGGGAGATCGACTCCTGAGTGTGCGCGTCAACGCGGTCCAGTAGGTGGCGACAGTAGTGGATGGGGCGGCATACTGCTCTGGGTGGCAGTGTGACTACTTATCTAGAGTGCCACACATGCCTTTTTGGGATAACCAACCATGTAAGACACGCCCCAGTCGGGAAGCAAATAAGACCCCGGGACAAGGGGATGGAAGGACAGAATGGGGAGATTATTTGGGTGAAGGTTCAGCAAAAATGATAGAGAGAAACGGAAACACAAGACAGGCATTTTGGGTGCATGGCAAAGATAAACAGAGGGAGACCAGGCAGGTGTTGGGTTTTGGGTCTTGGGAAATCAACTGGGATTGGAAGGCAAGGCCTGTATGTGCTGACTGGGCCACCCTGACTCCCTGACACCCCAGCCTTTCTTACAGATATACCTGTAGTTATCACAGCAGGATACATACTGTATATCAGCACTGATTCAAATGAACATTCCAACTTGGCGTTGACGCATCAAGGATAATGTGCAAGAAAAACTAAAAGAAACAGTTTGAATGCTTACAAGATGGAGCTCTTTTGCAGGGTTAGTTTAATTAACACTTGCACTGTCCGCGGTTCACGATCAGTCACGGTCACGGCTTTGACAAAACCCCCGCCGGACCAGTCTTCAGATGCAAGGCCGAAGGGGGAAAAACACCCGGAGGAGGATGGAAATGTGAAGCACGCATCTCGGCCAGGATGAAGGAGCACGGGAATAAAGTCAAAGTCAGACGCGTGCCGACTGAACGAAACTCCACCCAGATTCATGATCTGTATTAAGCGGAGACAGAACTTCGCAAGAAGCGGTTCAGGAACCTTACGAGAATTCATTGAAACTCCAGCAGTGACAGACTAAACACATGAATCTTCAGCATCGTACTGCTCTTAAGAAAAGAACAATTTGCTGTGCTTGATTGAACCCATAATTGTTCAACATGGTATCATCCATTAAAGTGTCCTTTGAATTACACTGCCTTGAGAAACAGACAAAAAATGCAGCTCTGTACTACTGCTTGGAGCTGAATTCAGACACATCGGAAAGCAAAAATTCACATTTCCACAAGAAAATAAAGACCATTAGCTTTAAGTGGGTGATATTATTACCTTTATTGAACGAATGGCACATGTACCGTGTATAACACACTTCCCATAACTCATCCCAGATGAATCATTTAAACTGAAAGCTTCTGGATGAAATTTAAAGTGAAATTTAAAGCAGGGAGACATTGCTTCACCTTGCTGTTTGTCTGCACTGTGGCTTAACAGCCTCTTTGCATTTGAGTTTTGATGAGGCAAAATGGGTGACAAGGATGAGCTTAAGCCGGAAGGTGACGCTTACAAGTAAAAACTTTAAATTCACTGTCATCCATGCATATAGAAGAGGGAAGTTACAACTTCAGTCTTCTTGTGAATCACAGGGGAGAATCAAGTGGCATCAATATTTAATTGATCTTTCTTAAAAATTGTATTAATAGCTTGAAAGTAAAGAAATAATTTTTAGGAGCATGTTCTAACAATCCTAGCATTAAAATATTACATGTGTAATGGCGGTTATGAATCCTGCAATGGATCGGCTGACGGTTGATAACATGGAAAATGAATCTCCTGATTTATCTTCTTCAGTGGACAAAAAACATGCAGCCAACGTGGCAAGAAAGCAGAAGCACATTTTTGTCTATCTGCATGTCTGAATAACAGATGGTCCTCATCTCTGCATGTGCCCCACTGCTCAAAGAACACATCACATCTCTGGACAGCACAGCTGTGATGTCATCAAAAAGCACCCTGGCATCAAACGATGACAACTGCATGACAACAGATCCTACAGTCCAGAGGCGATGCCTCTACCTCACACATCAAGACCATCATCCGCTTTCTGCCTCAGTGCCGCTTCCCCTTCCCTACTGGGTTATCTACTTCAGATATCAATGCCACTTCAAGTCAACCAGAATGCCGCTGTGAATCTTGTCTTCGACCTGCTGAATTGTTCACACATGGCAAATGAGGGGGAATCTTCCTCGACTGGCTACCAGCTGAGGTGACTGGAGGTTCTGGACATTTCTGCCTCCATAACCAGCTATCAAGGGACTAGAGCTGTCTAATTTACAGAAGCTCATCAAACTTCTCAACGTGTCATTTTGGGGTATATGATAAGGATATCCCCTGTACAGAGCTCTGGCTTCTTTCATCAATGGCTGACTCAGGGCTGAGATGAGTTTCCTCTTCTAGAACTTTCCACTCTTTCCGAAAACCTTTTTGTTTGCAATCTGTGCCTTGAACTTTGAGTTATACATCATAGGTTTTCCAATATAAGCTGCAGTATATTTAGACCTTCTACAAGCCTCCAGATCAATCAGTTCTTGTCATGGCGTAATGAGCTTCTTTGTAGATGATGTTACAGTATATAAAATATATATTATAAAGCAAATTCGCAGTTCACTACCATAGCTGGTGCCTTTGGGTCAGAAGGTCACTAGGTGGTTGAAAATATAGTCATATGACCTGGAGTCCCTGGGTGGGCCCATAATACACAATAAGGATCTACCACCATTGATATGTGTCTCCCTGATTTAATTATTTACTACACTGGGTGAATGGGGATCAACATGAACATGGCAATTGACACCACATGTTCTGGTGAGTTATTACCCAGACCTCATATAAACCCTTCTATTAATTCAATCGCTGTGCGTGCACAGCATGTGGATTTTAAATGATCCCTCTTTCTTTTGGAGATTACTGAATTTGTGCTGTTTGAATTTTAAGTGTAGAGGGCTTTTAAAATGCCTTGCAATGTCCATCTATAGACGGAACATTAAACTTACACTGATCAGTTTAGGAGAAAATTAATTTGTCAACTCTGGCCTTACTAAATGCAAAATATTTAAATGCAAGATTTCAGGTTAGAGGCCTAGGGTGACGATGTGCATGATGGTAAAAATAGGCTGATACCACCTAGATGTTCCTTCATTTCAAGTTCTCTCTTTCTGAAGTGTTTCATTTTTGCTGTCCCTGTTTAACCTGCACCTGTCATTAGTTATACTAAAAAGCAAGCCGTGTCCTGGAACAAAACCACAAAACACTAATGAGAGAGAAATGAGAGGGAGAGAGCAAATTCTTCCTTTTTCTCTTTCTTGGAT
The DNA here is from genome assembly GCA_026777985.1 of Mormyrops attenuatus. Classification (NCBI taxonomy): domain Eukaryota; kingdom Metazoa; phylum Chordata; class Actinopteri; order Osteoglossiformes; family Mormyridae; genus Mormyrops; species Mormyrops attenuatus. The sequence goes on from JAODKC010000001.1 coordinate 17,520,135, forward strand.
TCTCATGTTAATACAGCGGAGAGTGTGTGTTATGTACTGTCGACGAGCAGGGGAATTACGGAGCGGGGAATCAAGGTCGGGAAGCTGGAGAGTCAAGAATAAGGGGTTTATTCCACAAAAACAACAAAGCAGGTATAGAACAGCAGACAACGTCAATGACAAGACTGGGGCTACAGACTTGAACTCGGACTAAAATACACAAGACAAATGGCGGGAAACGTAGAACAGCTGGCAAACGTAGGGATTCCACATGAGGTTAACGAGGTGGGCGTGGCACATGAGAGGGCTGAATGGAGGGACGTGACAGTGTGGGTTGCCAACCTGTGAAACTCCTGGAACACAGAGGAAGAGAAGGACCACAGCTCTAAAGGGGGTCCGAATCGATGCAGAAGCATCAGTGGTCATCGGGATCGGAAATGAGCAGGTGCTGGATATGCTCATCTCGGGCCTGGAGGTTCTGGAGGTCGGTATCCCTCGCTTCACTGCAACATTTTTTAGATTAAATATACAATCAAAGATGTGTGACTAATACCTGAGGCCTAAGAGTAGATAATATCCAGATTTAAGACAATATACATAAAACAAATGAAAAAAGAATGTTTTTTCCATCAATCCATCCATCCATCATCTCCAACTGTTTATCCAGTACAAGGTCATGCTTAGCCTGAAGTCAGGAAACCTAGGGCACTAGGCAGTGAAAGCAATAATCCAGCACAAACTCTATAGAGCTTTAAAAATAATAATAATGAAAAAACTGCTACAAAGAATCCAGAAGTGAAGAAACATGACAGCATGGTGTTCTCTGTGCTGTTATTGGTACACAAGCTGAAAAGAATGTAGACAGCTTTTAATAAGCTTGCAGAGTCCCTAATAAAAGGTAATAATGTGTGATACCTAGTGTGTAGAGCACCGGTTTGAAAGACCTGTGTGAAAACCAAGGCACTCTCCACACTGAAAAGGCAGGAGAGCCACAAGGTTAAGCTTGTGGATTGAGACGAGTGAAAAGCGGATTCCACTCTTCACTTGCGCTCGACATGGTGGCCACAGAGACTGTCTCGGGGGGCGCCAGCCAGCTTGGGGCCATTAGCTGGCGGTTTTGTCTGCCTCTTCAAATGGCTTCTTTATATCTCTGTCAACAGACAGAAAATGGAGCAAAGAGGCACAGCAGCCTCAGGCTGAGAGTGCAAGGAGATCACGCTGCAGCTTTAGGTACTGTGGCCTGCAGGAGCCCTCGAACCGATCAGGCGGCCCCGTGGCATTACGCGGATTCTCAACAAAGCCCTTTTAATGGTGTCTTTCAAGTCGCTCATGGTGCCTGAACTAAGTGCTCCCCCCACCCCCCGCCCCCCTACACTGTTTCATCACAATCCGCCCGGTCCTCTGTGCTCAGTGGAAACTAATTAAAGTTGTCTGTTTGGAAGTTACATCTCCTGCTCCTACTCTCATGGAACCTTTTAAATGTAGGATCATGGAGAATTGCTGGCGTTTCTGCAAAGACTCTATCAATAATGAATGAGTTACGGGCAGTTTCAGAATTACGGACCAGCTTTACCTCCCTATGTCATTTTATGTGATGAATGTGCACAGATGTTCTTGAATATTCTGGCCCCTGGAACTGCAGCTCAATAGGAGCTCCGGAAAGCCTGTTTTACTTGATGATAATTTGGCTTTCTGTCCACAGCATGATTGTTTTGATTCATAGAGGGGAGGCACAAAAAAACAGATAGGAGAGACCATTTTCTTTAGAAAACAAATTAAGTTATATGTTTTGTTTTTCATTGAAAGACAGGGAGATGTTGCTTTATTTATATAGCGACCCAAAAATGGTTCACTACATTAAGTACACAGGAAGGCACATGGCATTGCACTCTTGAGAAAGAAGTGAACTGCATGGTGAGCATGCTATATGAAATTTACACAGGAGGAGGTATATACAGTACTAGCACACTGCAGAAATCTATTATCATTAACCTGAAGCAGATCATAAAGGCAAGAGAAGAAACTTGAAGAATACACTTACATGAAGTGTGCACTTAAGGGAAGTGAAGAAGTGCACACTTGTTTTTAGGGTGACAGTCACAGCAGTAATCAAAGACCCAGCAGAAGATCTATGTGTTATATTCCTTACTACATAAAAATATCTTATATCGTCTTCAGTGTGATCAATTGCCTGTACGAGTGGCTGCATGTCTTTATGAGGAATATGCTTTTATATGCACACCACAGCACAGTGACTTTCAAGTGCCTAAAAATCAATACAATCTATATCACAAGAAAAGGGCTATGGTCTTAATAACAGTTATGTTTTAACAAAGCGGGAAACATGTCCAATGCTCACTTGCACATCATTTCACTGCAGATGTCTTTGTAAACCTAAAAGGATAAAATAATCACTGGTTATAAAATCTCAGGGATTAATATTCAGGGGAAACCTTACCTTGTGTCAGCATGAATGTACCATATAAATACAAATTAAATGGCGCTCCCTTCTTTAAAGTATTTGTGATGGTTTGTCAGGGATGGAGAGACAGGTGTGAATTATTTACACTGGATTGTTTACAGTCTGAACCCCTCTGAGCACAGATGCAGAGAGACTGCAAAGTCCCGGGCTCAGTTTTTCTGTTTGAAAGAGCTGATTTGTTTCACACAGTGGGCCTGGACTTATCGTGAAGTGGACAGATGTCTGACCTGGTGTGTGTGTTTCGGGAGCTTTCCTAAGGAAGCATGGATGGCGAGATGAGGACAGACACATATAAACACACAAAAGTGGCGTGTACCGCCACTTAATTAAGCTACACATTTGCATGCCCCCTGCTGGCAACAAACGCTTACTACACTATATATTAAATAAATGTTTTCCTTATTGAGAAGATGCAGGAGCAGCATACTGCTATTCAGCTAGCTATTAGGGGACCTCAGAAATAACAAACCTGCCCCCTATGAAGGGGGACACCCCTTCCCCTCCAAGTGGGGATTCCCAGGTAATAATTTGTTGGGGGACCTAGACTTTCTAGCTACGCCCTTGCACATGCATGCACACACACTCACATGCATGTATACGCGCACATATGTAGTCACACACAAGTGCAACACAAAACAAACATAAAGGCGTGTTCTGTGGATGTTCCCTTTTCTCGAAGCACACAGTTATAGCGAAACAAATAAGTCCCCAAGTTAGTTAAAAAACAAAAAAATCAATAGAGAAGACAAAGAGAGCTTTCAAAGCTCAGTTAGTGAGTCTTGCTTATGCATATGAATTATTAAACACTTATAGTTCTCATTCTCGATCCACATGTTCTTTATACTCAAAATGACATTTTAAACCCCCTGGCGCTGATGGGAGGGTAATGAATTTTATTGATTATTGCTTTCCTGTCACCCTGCTATTGGCTGTAAGTCCCTTGCTGGTTTTACGTCCAGTGGCTCCAGTAAGACTGGGAACTTCAAAACCAAGAGCTGGACGCGATGCAAAGAGCGATTAGCTTCTACGGTAAAGCTCTCTGAACAGGAAGTAGGCCTATAGGCATGCAGCAGAATAAGGATCAGAAGCATCTATAGACTGTAAAATAAATCGCACAGTTTCATTGTGTCTCATCCATCCAGGAGCCCTTTCTCACTTAACCCCAACACATTTTTTGCCTTTTCAGCCTCCAGTTCCAGTGAAGTCTGACATGCCGTCTAGAATCTTTCTTATCAACAAATCTGTTATCCGCAAGCTACCGTCGTCCGTAGCCAGAACATTCTTTATACAACCTTAATCTTAATAGGATCGCGTATCAGATTAAAAACATACATATGTTCATTATAATGAACAAAATTACCACAATTACCCAACGTTGCGCCAGTCCCACAATATGGCTTACTTTTGAAATATTGATTTTGTTTATTATTATGAATATTGCTCAATATCTCCGTATCATCTATAAGCTTTTAAACTACCTCTTCATTTCCACCTCAAATGAAATTATCTCGTTATCCTGCCCTCATATTACTTCCCTAATTTACTCAGCCGTTATATCATTTTAATAACTCATTTGATCTTCCCTTTTAGCCGTGCCTTTTTTCTCTCCTTGCAGATATAGCTGGAGACAACGGTTAATTAAGTCTATTAAATGGATACCTTCAGCTTTCTTAATTAAGCCTGAAACTTTTTTTGTGGAGATGTCCAGGCTTTCTACTTAGTCTATCGGAGATCCTTACCCTGCCAATTAACGAAATGGCTACGGTTACATAGGTATTAATCAAAGGAGCGCGTTTCTCGGGTTCAGCGCTAATGTAATGCCCTTCAAAGGATTCCCTTAAAGCCGCCCGGCGCCGCTGCGCACATCACAGGCTGTAAACCCTTAAAGTCGCGCGGCGATCTGCAAAAGCAGGACACCGCTTGGACGCCTCTGATGACGGGAAAATCTAATGATCGCCTTTACGCGTTATGCGTATCATCGACAGCAACTTCAAATAACATAAATTTCTTTTTCACGTCAGCTGAAAACCCATTCCCCCGGTACTCTCCATCTCGGACATTTCCATCTGAACCAATCACCGGATTTTTATTGTTTCCTCCATCTATCTTCTTTCCAGCTTCCTCCTCTCTGAAAGTGAGTTAAATGTGTAAAACGGAGAAACAGAATAGAGATAGAGATGCAGAATGATTTAACATCAAGCAGATAGCAGGTGTTTGGGGGCTGGACTTGCCAGTTATTGCTTATGGGATCAGTATAGGAATCCTTTCTGCTAATTAACAGCAACACAAATGAGTAATTATTATTATTCTGTCATGACAGCTGACTGATATCCGACAGGTTTTTGTTATTAATTTTCTGTGTGTGCTTTTCTACCCTAGACAGAGACAGGACAGTGACAGAAACTTGTCATTAACCAAAGATGCACTTTAAATGCTGCGTTCGAAGGCCAAATACACCACAGTGGCATGACCAAAATATCCCATTTCGAAGGCTCCTTCAAATGTAGCCAAGAAAACCTTTCCCATGCTGTGAAGGATGCACCCGATGGATCCTTCATGGCCTAATCTATCCCAAGATTCATTGCGCAGAGGTTTAGTAGGTGTGTCCCGGTCTGGCCTTCGAAGGATTCGGCTCCTGAATTTGGACACAGCTACAGTTAACACTAACTGAAAAAAAAGAAAACAAAAAACTTATTCCACCCATTTCCTTCTGGTGTCAACCGAGTCAAGAAATATATATATACAGTGTGTGTGTGTGTGTGTGTGTGTGTGTGTGTGTATATATATATATATATATCAATCAAAATAAATTACAGCCAAACATAAGTGTTATATACATAGGCATTTAAACTGAGAAGTCCCTAAAGAGTTGTGGTCAACAGCAATGAACTGTTCTAGAAAGTTCCGCCCCGACTGGCCTTTGGTAAATATTTAAAGAGCCATAAAACAAACAGAATTATACACAACCTGCCACTGGGTGACTTGAAAGTGATGTTTGGTTCTTCTCAGAGTTTGCGAATTGTTGTCCTCTTGTTCTTGTTCTGGAGGCACATGAAATGTGTTAGAGGCGGTTACATAAGTTCCACGGGCACAGTGACGCCATAACGAGCACGACATCAACAACAAATTAATTAGAATGTAGAAAAACAGAACAAACCTTGCATAGATACATACACTTTTTGCAGTCGGTGGGCAGAACACAGGAAAATAACAAAATAACATAACTACACATTTTAAATGATCATTTTGGTTTGTGCAGAAATGTAAAATTATATAGAATATAAAAGAGATGATAATTTATAAGGATTTAAAAAGTTTTGCGTAATATGTAATGAAATAAAATTCCACGTACATTACATTAGACATATTGTTTAATGAGATGTCATGGTAAAAGACAAAAAATCAATCTTATACAGTGACTGAGAGCAAGACCAGTGTAAGAGGGTGAGGAGGGGAGTGGCATGAATTAGCCCTGCCCCAGGATGGTCACACCCCCAAATCTTACAGCACCAATGACAAAAGCAACAATCTGAGAACCTCACTGACAGTTTTAAATGGCATGTATTTTTGAATGTATATTGAATTGTCCAACTATGCAACAAAACCAAACCAGCTGGAAATCTAAAAATAATAACAAATGCCCTGGCTTAGATCATTCTCAAGCTTGAAATTTTTTTGCACTCTTTGTGGCCACAGCAATTTAAAACATAGCACAGACAGGTTACTGGAAGCCAGCCAGGACCTAGTGGATGGCGACTACTGGACAAATTTGCCCCAAATGTTTACTGACAACCCACCATGCATTCAAGGGGACTACCTCACGTGAAAGGCATCAGAACTATATAGCAAGTTATTGAGATGAATTCTGTCAACAGCAACAACAAAAAGTGGAAGACAGTCTCGGAGTTTGCTGTGGAAGTCAATGCCGGATTTGTCCCTGCACAGATCTCGCGAATCCTTGATATTTCTCTCTGATCTCCGTCGGCGAATGTGGAAGGAGCCGTGATTTGCTGGTCCTCATTAGACGGAAAATAGCAGCAATGTATTTCAGGTGTAATTTTAACGGGTGCAAATAAAGGTCATCCCATGTGTGGCAGGTAGGCAGACTCCAGGAGATCCACGTCGCTGATGGGGCTTTGAATGCCAGTGTGGGCAGGAGCTAAAGGTCTCACATGACACACTTTTGCAAATAAAGCCAAACACATGTCATCCACAAAACAACACAACAACTAAAAAACAGATATTTAATTCAGTTTACATTGCAGTTTCTTCTCCTCATATGATGTCTAACACAAATCAGCCTGCTAGGCATGTTTCAGGTCTAGATTCCCCTGGTGACCCTGAATAACGCTACAGTAAACACATTATACAACTTCTGTTTACAGCAATATGCAGTTCAGTGCTGCTGTTTAAAATAGTCTGTCCACTGGCCATTGAAGCAGAGGGTGGGTTGTTTGGTGGGGGTTGCTAGACACCGCGAGGGGAAGAAAATCCAAACCCCAGTGTTCCCCCCCGAATAATAATAATAATAAAAAAACGTGACATTTCCCTTACCCTGCCCTTCGTTTCCTCTCACTGATTGCCAACACTGGCTGCACATGCTGTTTGCTGAAAATAAAACCCAATTATGGTGGTTTTAGCATTGGGATAATTAAAAATCTAAAAATAGCCTGGGTGATGAATGTAGTGTCAGAAATTCCGGGTGGGTGGGTAAGCAAGGCAGGCCAGTAATCAATATGGTGCTGTAGATATTTGAAAGAGAACTTTCCTTTTAATGAAACACACCTCTCGCATGTGTTAATTACTGACAGGTATGGTGTTAACACACCCTGACTGTACTGGATGGGTTTCTGCTCCAGGTTTATCCCACTGAACCAACGTAACGACATCTCACACTCTGACACCTTCACAATATGGAGCTTTGCGGTGGAATGAGAACCTCCAATGATTTGAGGTGCCCCAGCGTAGGGGTGGCATTGTGAATCCTCCAAAAGTCACTTTGGGGCCCTCCACTCTCCCAGTGCAGTGACTGGGTCCCTTCAGGGCCCCCATGCAAATGTATGACTCCAGTGGTGGACGTCTGTGGGACGAAACAGTCTGGGCTATCGACCTTCAAAGCCTTTTCAAATGTCCTGTGAGAGTAAAGAATCAAACAGGATCATGTGACACAGGGATGGAGCACGGTATAGCAGGATCTGGGAATCCATTTTGGAACTTACATGGACTGGGAAGAGGACTGGACCAGCACATTGGGACAAGAAGCAGAGGGACAAAGAAACAGTGTGAAGGTGAGTGTTGGGAGAAGAGATAAACGCTTGGGACAGGTGTCAGGTTCTGCTGGCATTTACAGCTTAACAAGGGATGGATGGAGTGAGTGGATGCAAACAGCTCCTGTCACCACACGGTCCCTCCAGAGACTGAGCCAGACTCGTCTCAGAATTGCACACAATGAAGGAGAGTGACCCTCAAACTGCTGTAATCACAATGGATGGATAATAAACACAAATCCAGCTACCACAGCAACTGTATCCATGACGAGTCAATAAACAAGGCCCAGGAAATAAACATATTAACAAACCATGCCAATATTACTCCAAATCCAAAAGAAGGTACAGATGCAATACCTATTTCAAACCACAGGGGTCACTACACTCAAGAACGCAACATCTTCTGTCATCTCAATAACTGTTGTGTATCTGTACTTGTTTTCCAGCCTCATAAATATGCCTCCCTAGCTCTGGTTCAGAATCAGGAGCCCAGGACTATCAATAGAACATGAATATGGATGGGTTTTGATCTGAATCCTGTATCCAGTTCGATAAGTGCATATTCATGCTCTTCCTCAACATGGCACTTTGCAGCTGAGCGTCTAAAGAGCGAATCTGAAAGCCAATCTAACTCCTTGATAAAACCTCACTTTGCACTCCAGACATATGCTAATGCTAATCTTCTTTTTCTTAAGAAACATTCCTGCCTCATTTTTTCCTCCCATGTGTTTACATTCTTCGGTTTTCAGCAGAGGGTTAAAAATCTGTAAATTTGTTCATGTTTACATGATTTATAAAAGGAAGCATCCAAATGGATTGTGATGGGTGAGGCTTATTGGGCTTTATCGTTTCTGGACCTGTTTCTGGGGATGTTCCTATACCCATTCTCACGTCTGAAAACCGCAGATACGGAGCGTCGCTATCGCTAATCAGATGCTATACACGCCTCACAGAAAATGATCCGTGTCACATTCTGTATGGCCATGTTTTTTTCACTCCAAAACCATTTTGTCCTGGTAAACCGGCTCTGGTAAAGGTAAATTCATCACATGGGCAGCTCTCTCCACAAACCTTCTCCGAATCGTACATCCTACCCTGGGAGCAATAAGGAATTTGATGGGCCCCTTCAACGAATGGCAACCTCCGAATAATCGGCTCTTCCTCCTTGGCTCTATTCCTCAATTTCTATTCCAGGTTATTACACCGTATGAGTCTACTAGAGGTAGGGAAATGGCACGTTTCCATGGCAATGTGTCACCAGCCCTTGTCCAGGGACACCTTGGTTAATGATCACCAGCTGGCTCTAATGAGAGTTATACACCCGTTAAGAGTAAAGAGGACCAGCTGGGTAGATTCTGAGCCATCTAAGATGTGTCTCTGCTAGTATGATGTGGTGCACTTTTTTTTGTTGCTGTGAGTTTCTATTTTAGTTTTCTGCATTGCTTTGTGTTTAGGGTGCTTTGTGCTACCTGAGGCTGTGAACTAGCTTGAGTTTGCCTTTCGAGGAGATCATCACCCCATTTGGTCTTTTCCTGTTTTTCTTAATGAAGTCCGTTCTGTCGCGCTCCTCTGTTCTGCCAATGTGGCAGACCTCCACCACAAAATCTGCCGCTAGTGAAAACCTGTGTCCATATCGCAGCTCCCACAACTACCCATGATGCATCAGGGCACAGTATTAGTGTGGGGGTTTTGAAAAAAACTAACAAGGAAGCATTTCATGGGTTTAGATATAAATTCTGGCATCATGCCTTCCTACTCTTGAGTGTAAAAGCATGGTACTGTTACAGATCTTATTTCAAAATTATATAGTGAGGAATCCCATAGGATTTCTCGATCCTGGCCTGCCTTTCGCCAGTTAATGCCCCGTGCCCATATGTGTCCTGTCACGGGGTTGGGGTGCTGGGGAGCAGGTCAAACTTTTGTTGTTTCTTCTGATTCCAGAGACATGGGCCATTTAATGAGCAGAGAAGGGAGAAACACCAGTGGGGTAAGGCAGGTATTTGGGGGGGGGGGGGTGTAAGGCACACCCGCATTACTCACGTGTCGTGGGGCGTAGGGGGTTCATTTATTATGCCGTGACATTATGCCGAATTAATAGGCGATCCTTCCACCTCTGGGGTTTAGCCGAAGCGCCCACGGATTTTTCATTAGCCTAGTGCCTGCTGTACCGTGGCGTCCGATCACTTAGCTACCTGTCACCCGCACGCATGTCACCTGCAGAAGCGCTCGCTAATTTGCCCCCGTGCCGCAAGTCAACGGGCGGACGGGGCTGCGCTCTAAATATATCTCACATGTGTGCATATATATATATATATCGCAGACCTGGCTATGTTGCGGGCATATTATTAGACAGACCCCGATAAATGCCGGGTGAGATAAGGCAGGGGATTAGCCATGTATTTGAAGTCTAATTTGTGGCAAGAGGAGCATCTGAAGTGAAATGTTATGATAAGGAGATGAGTGAGGCAAGGCCGCTCGGTTAAAACTTAAGATGACGATAAGGAAAGCACTTCCCTCCCATCGCTGCCATGTCTGTTTCACACAAGGTTACCTCTTCTTCCCTGGGAGCAGATTAGCTGTCTGTAACCGAGCCTTCATTAACAAACACCCCGCTCCCAGAATGCACTGCTCTTGGAAAGCGAGGAGCAGACAGAGAGATGTACTGGGCACATGGCGGGGGCGTACCCAATAAGGGGCTTTAATGCATCGTGACACTAGGGATGAGTTGTGTCGTGTCTATGACAGGTTGGCGGAAAAGTATGTGTTGGGTCATGATGTTTCGCTAAATACTGAAAACTGAATTTGTTATTTTTGTGGGTTTCTATGTTTTGCTCTGAAGATTCTTCTATTAATTGGATACTGAGTAACACCACTGACACACAGTAATGTGTGGCACCTAGCCACAAGTGAGGTGGAGTAAAGCCAAAGCTGGCCCCCCCCCCCCCCCCGCCCCCCCCCCCCCCCGCCCCCCGCCCCCCCCCCCCCCCCCCCCACAAAAAACCCACCGCCCCCCAGCAAGACCGGCCCCCGCCCGCGACCGC
>JAODKC010000001.1:17531003-17557475 GCA_026777985.1 Mormyrops attenuatus
CCACCCCACCCCAACATAACTAATGCAGACAGCACCATAATCTAGTCACTGGCCCAATGGCAGATCTATAAAATTTTACATGAGGAAGCTAAAGGATGGCAAGAGGTGTTGGCAGGGTGGCATGAAGGTGGTATGTGGGAGTTTGCATTCATTGCATTACACAAATCCATTTTTTTTAGCACATACCTGCAAATGGTTTTATACAGTTATCATCATTTGGTACAGTCTTCAGTTGCTTTAGTTTGCTTGGTCAATATAGATTATGTAGCTTCACCTTGTGATAATTTTACACCCAAAACAGTATATGCATATAATCATCGTATTAGCCACTCATGCAAAACAGTTAACCAAGCTTTCAAAATGATTAAAAAATGTGTTCTGTAAACTGCAATGATCCCCCTTGTTGTATTTTTGGTTCCCACTGTACATGTTTTTGTTGTAATTTTGTTGTTCCTGTATTGCCATTTTATTGTTTTTTTTTTTTACTATGTTATGTTTTGGTTTGCTATTGTACTGTGTTTTGAGATCTGAAGAAATTACATGTGCATGCGAGTGCTTTCTCTTTCCAGTGAACTTTACATACTGTAGTGTAGAACCTTGCAATGAAACTGGTGTGTTTGACATGAATACAGATTTTCTTGGTTGCTTTGGCACATTTCATAAAACGTACTTAACATTCTCAAGACTCTAAGAGCATTTCTCAAAACGCTTCATGCATATAGTACAACACTATGGTTTAGCTGCAAAAGCCTGTAACTTACCCAAAATAATTAACTCATGTCTGAAAAGCAAATAATTCCACCAGTTAATTAGGCCATCAAAATGAAAAGTACAATCAGCATTGTTTTAACTATGGGAGTCAAAATGCTTAGATATATTGTCAGTATGTCAGTGTAAACATGCTCCTGATCTCCAAAATTCTCAATGATTGTCCATTCCCACTTTTTCATTGTCACTGACTGATCATTTTTCTTTAACAAAGTGTTACTGATTCATGTCAAAAATACCGGTTTCAACATGTATGCAATGTTCACTGCATGCATATGTAGCTTCTTCACATTGGGGGGCAACGTGTGGCTATAATCAGAAGGTCGCTGGTTCAAACCCAGCCGCAGCATGTCTATAGGTCCTTGAGCAAGGCCCTTAACACCCAGCTCCCTGGGTGCCCCAACAGGTGGCTGCCCTTCACAGACAGCAGACTGTACAAAAAACAAGTTGAGGGAGGGACACAGTACAATAGTAAACAAAAAAATTATGCAGCACTGTGTAACACAAAAACAGTAAAATGGCAATACAAGAAGAACAAAATGTGAACAAAATGTACAGTGGCGGCTAACATGATGATCACACACATATATAGTTTTGGTTGTAAAATGATCAAAACATCTAGTGTATATGAACCAAGAAAATGAAAATTATGCCAAATGATGACAATTGTAAAACTATTTGCATTATTTATGAACTAAAACATTTGGAAATTTGCGTGAAGTAATGAGAAATGATGTTCTCCTGTGCATTATTGTGTGGGGATTACACTTGTTATTTTGTAAATGTTATTTGAGAATTGCTCCAAAGCAATCAAGAAAAGCTATGGTGTCAGTTTTCTAAAGAAAAATGACTGGTCAGTAACATTGAGAAAGAGGGAACTGGCTCATTCAGAATTTTGGAGCTCAGAAGCAGACTTACACTGACATACTTACACTGACAAACTAACAATATATCTAAGCATTTTGACACTCATGGTTAAAATGATACTTATTGTACTTTTGATTTTGGTGGTGCTGACTAATTCATTGGTGGAAATATTTGCTTTTGAGACATGAGTTAATTGTTTTGGGTAAGTTACAGGCTTTTGCAGCTAAACCACAGTGCTTTGCTGTATCCATGAATTGTTTTGAGAAATGCTCTCATAGTTTTGAGAACGTTGGGTATGTTTCATGAAATATGCCAAAGCAATCAAGAAAAACTGTACTTACTAATCGAAAATAGGAACAACAGATCAGTGTTCGTGCAAAAAACTGCAGCTCTTGCTGGGTCTGCGCTACCCATCTGGTCATGTCTGACCACATTTTTTTTAAAGACAGCTTAAGGCGATGGTTGTTGCGCTGCGCAGCAGAACGTTTCACAAACATATCCATATTAAATGCTTCTGCACGCTGGTTCTCAGTGCCATGGTTGTATGGCGCAGGCGATGTTATACAAGTTTCCAAGCTGAAAAGATGCATTCACACCCTACATTCCCCACCGGCAACCCACTGCTTAAACATTATGGGTTCAAACATACAAGTTTTGCAGCTCTTTTTGTCTTTACTAAAACGAAAGCAAGCTCATTAAATCTAAAATGCTCCCAGAAATCACGTCTTTGAACTCTGTTTAGTGAGCGACTTAGCCAACTTTTGGCTAACATTACAGTAACTCACTCTAATTGTGGAATTTCCATTAGCATACAAGCCATACATTCCTAATTTAGCATAACCTTGACTTAATTTTGTGTGTTTGGTTAAACTTAAAGAGACGAAACTCGGACTGCCCCTTCAGATGCAGCGCAGCTCAGTGGCTCCTCTCCTCCGCACCTGCATGCAGGCAGACTTGCGCAGTCAGCTCTCTATGCTGTGCACATTTTAGCACAGTGCTGTAGCTAAGTTTGCACGTACAGTTAAATTTCTCTCCATGTTCTGTTTGTTTCAGTGATTTGAGCAGCTTATGGATAAAGTAGCGATTGCATTTTTATGATTAAAGTTTTAGCAACTGAAAAATTTAGGGGGGCAGCTGGGGGAGGCAACCCATACAGTAGGGGGGGCAGCTGCTCCCTCTTGCCCCCCTGTAGATCCGTCCCTGCACTGGCCTCTCTGTGGTCAGCGAAGAAGGGTCATCATAACAACATCCCCCTAGTGGCCAACCCAAGGACCTGCAGCTGCCATGGCCTCTTTAGCTTAGCTTCTTCCTAGATAGCTACCCACTCCCCATTATAGGATACTCCCATTTTCTCTCCTCAGAATTATGGGCCAGTACCACCAACCCTCATCCCAGATGTAAATTGAATGCAAAACAATTCAGCTAAATTCACTTTCCTGGGTATTATTTTCACATTCTCATCTTATTGTTCCCAATTGTCAGCTGCTTTCTTTGTGATACTCTGTGACAGCCATTTGGTGCGAACCTAAAGCTCATGATATGGCTTGGTTTTTAAACAGGAGGTTTACTGGCTAGCATAGCTATCATCCAAGGTAGGCAAGGCCTCCTATCCGCCCCACACCAGTAGGTGTCCCTCTCCAAAAGGCATAAGGTGGTGAGTGGCTAAGGACGTGAATGAAAACTCAGGGCCCAGGGTTCGAGTCCCCTGAAGAGCCCACTTGAAGGACCTTGAGCTGAGGCATATTGCTTGATTCTGCAAAGATCACTAAACATTTGTGATGGAAACGTCAGATAAATATCTGTGAAACAGTGTGGGCCTTGTGTTTACATCTTGTTTTGTTTTATATGTATACATGTGCAAAGAAATAAAACATTGTTAAGCTATGCAAAATACCAGGAAGATGACAAAAAAGGATATAAGACTGTTGGAGAGACTCATTGAGGCTGAGTTACCTGCAGAGGGCAACAGTGAGCTTTGGGAGCAAGGACGGGGGCTTCCCGTGGACCAGAGCCGCCGCTCATCTGTAGCAGCCGAAAGCAAATCTGGTGAAACTGGTGAGTGAGTCACGGGGTCAAGCCGTGAGAGCCACCTGCACAGCAAACGAATGGGTGTGAAGCTGTTTAGTGTCGTCACAGTGAGGGAGCCAACCTCCCGATTTGCTCCTCCGGATTTACTGTGCCCTGACCTCAGGGGGGTAGTGATTACCCACTGCATTGTATTTGTATGCTTTCGGGGGTGATGGAGGGGTTTCAGGGACGGTGAGTAGGTCATGAAAAAAGGCATAAGGGTTCAGTAAGAGCATTTTATGACCTGCAATTTTATTCACACTGCATTTTTAAATCTCAAAAAACACATGGCGAAATGTTATCTCAAAGAATGGAGCAATTGAAAGGACATGGCTCAAACCAGGCCTGATTCCAACACTATCCTGATGAATTTTGATCTAAATTAAGTCTTTGTGAGGCTGTTAAATTCTGAAATGCATTTTTTTCCAAATTGCTGAACTATTCTGTTCAATTAGATGCCTAATTGCTACCTGTCAGTGGGGGTCCCAAATTGGGCTCCCTGAAGAATGTCTTCTTAAGTCACTCTAATCAGTCTTGCAGACTTGCCGTATTTGCATTTGTGTGTTGATACTGGATGAGTTTTCTGATTGCCTTAGTTGTTACAATGCGCAAGTCATTCTTGAATGAATTTCCTGGCATTTTGTGTAACTTCTCAAGCTACAGATAAACGTACATGACATCAGGTATAGTCTGTTTTCAAGGGGCAGATTTAGCTCAGCCAATCGTCATTCTGTGAAATGTTTATATACTCTCATACTTTCATGACATGCTTGTCTTTTCAATTCCTGCAGCCCCCTACTCCCAACTGTCCACTGCCGATGGCTTGTTGCTCTGATTGGGGGGGGTGGAGGAGGGGTATTAACTCCAGCTTATGACTCTTACTGGAAGCTCCATCACCCCTTACAGGTAGGCCTATGCACCCTCCTCACAGTTGGACATATGTGGAGGACATATGATCATCAGGGTGCCACCAAGCAGCATGCACACAGCATTATCAACAAATCAATATCTGTGAGGTTCTAATAAGTGAACCTTGGTTCTAAACGTGAGGCAATGAGGCATGTGTGAGACTGAGACCCATTGCACATAGAGAGATAAGAATGACATTCAGGAAGTTGCGACAAGGCAGACTTTACTGAATGTATTGGGGGAGTGTAGCTGGCAACAAATTCTGGAACAGTTCTGACGTAGTAAAAATGTACTAAAAGTAGCCATGCATGATAAACAAGATCAGATTTTTGTGGGTGTAATTCTACTTCAAGTAGAACAATAGATGCATCACAAGACAAAAATCAGCAGGGAGAAGAAGATAATGCAGAGGATTGAGGAACAGAATAGAAGTAACACACAGCAAGGAGGAAAATGAAAACCAACGTGACCTTTGGCGGTGAGGATAATGTCAGCTGATTGGAAGGGTCGCGAACATGGCATTTAAGGTAAAAAGAGAAACCCAAATGCATTTCACACCACTGTGTTGAGGATGTCTACTGTGTGCCTGTCTGCTGGCTGCCACGCTAAAGCCGGAGACAACGTCCCTCTCTCTTGCCACAGTGTCGCCATCATCTGCCTCATGAGGAAACAAATCTCCATTTGCCTATTAATGGTAAAATGTATGACATAATCCATGCAGTCCAAAAGCTCGGCATGGACTGGTGTCCCCTTAAGGTCAGGCTTTATTGCATTGAAAGCAGCAGGGGATGCTTTGATCAAGACTGTGGGTTTATAATAATAATAATAATAATAATGACATTTTATTGATCCTTGTGGGGAAATTCTCTTTTTACCTACCCCATCTACTTACCTCTCCATGACACACATGCAGGTGAGAGCAAGCTTAGCAGTGAAGAGCAGCCTCCTGCAGAGGCACCCATGGAGTTTAAGGGGGTTTAAGGGCTTTGTTCAGGAGTCCAGAGACATGTGACTATTCTGCTGAAGATGGGTTCAAACCAGCAACTCCCTGATCACAGGCACAGAGGCTTAGCCTGCCAAGCCACACACACATCACTTCTCTATAGAGCATCTGGGATGACATCATGCCTCCGATTGGCTTCCAGGGTGACATCACTCCACCAATCAGCATCCAGACAATCACGGATATCATTAGCTGATTGGTCCAAGGAGAAAACGGCCAGCTGCATTCTAGGCTATCTGCCTTCAGCCTCAAGAGGTCAGGTGACGAAGAGCATGTCGAGTTTGGGGTGGCTAAAATCAGGGGTAAAAACTGAAGAAAGTGGCGACGCGAGTCTGCTTCAAATTAGTCAGTGTTTAAACATCCCAGGAGGCCCATCGGTCCCCATTAGCGTAACCCACGATTCATTACAAGCACGGAGACATCTCAAACACGCCAAAATTTATTAAGAACAAACGGTCGACCGAACCGCTCCACACTGATTTAAAATCTGCTTCTACGCTATTTCAGTCCATGCTTTTGGCTTCCTTATCTACTGTAAATATCACCTTAACGGTGCTTTTCTTTCAGGACAGTAGCAGCTACTGCCCCCAACAACCTTTAATCAGCCTGAACGGCCTGATTTGACTAATTCAAACTTGCACATTCAAAGCTGTTACTTGACCTTCAAGCAGATTTCTAAGGGCCTCATCTAAACGACTGAATCACAAGATGCACTATATAAAAGCAGCTTATTACTCTTCATGTGTTTATATTGATATTTTATTCATCTTAAAGAGACTAAGCACATGGAAGCTTTCATTATGGCAAAGGCTGGGAGAATTTACTGAATTGCATTTCACTGGAAGGAGGCACATCTCTGCATGTAAATCGACATTTTAATCCCACGTTACTCTTCATTTTTGGCATGAGGATTGTGCAAATGGTAGATTTACGTGCAAGGAATGACAGCATTTTTTTCTACACTCAAAAGGCTACTGGACTCAAAAAAGAGGAAAAAAAGCTATAAAATAAGTATAACCCCAAAGATGTGTCCTCTCCCATTTGCAGCAGACGAAAAGAGTCTGGTAACCATGGTAACAAATACAAATATATTTCTCTGGAACAAAAGTACAAAATACTAATAAACTCACTGAAATAAGGCATGAAGAAAAAGGTGGAAAAAGTCACTAATGGTTGTTTTCATAATTAGCACGCCATAAAAATATAATTTTCAAAAATTAAATATCAGCGATATATCTGATTACAATATATACATTGGCTCAAATTATATAAACACAACATAACATAACAAGTATTCCTTTTTCCTTATGTACAAAAAATCATCATGTGTCTGCAGCTGAATACAAGCCTGGAAATAATTGTATTCTGTTGGGGTACAACTTGCTAATTAGGCCATGTTATAATATTAGTACTTATTAAAGATTTTTTCAGTCCACCTCCAGGTACAGATTTTAAACATGTGGAAAAATAACATTCTTTAATTAGCTCCCCAGACAAATAGATATTAAAACGTCCTTCATCTATTTGGCCGATCAATGTTTTGGGGGGGGGGGGGATGTACAATAAATCCCAGCAAAACAAACAACAATTTCCTTTGTCTGCTTTTCGCAGCCACATTTTAACCAAGATGTAATACAGTTCGTGTATAATGGGAGTACTTCTGATACAAAATTTAATTGCTCCAAATTAAGTCTAGAAATTCTGTGATAATTAATGCAATCAGCAGCCCTGGATTACAGAGTCTGTGCAGAGAGAAGAGGAATTAAACAGTGCATAAATTTGCTATTAAGAGAAAAGGTCACAAGAAGATATTAATGTCGAGTTGATTAGAACAAGGACTTCCTGCCCGGAGAATCAATACATGCTCTCCTCCGCAGCATCCCGTCTTTTGGAGAAGACTTTCACCCTGGGGGTCCCTTGGCCCACATGTCACAGGCATGTCAGAACCGCGGGCCTTATCTTGCCGGCAGTGGGATCTTTGCCGATTCTGATCTGACGGTCTTTACAGATCAGTTGACTGTGCCGCAGCGAGAAGCAGAAGGCAAGGCTGCCCCTGAGACAGACCGTCTGGGCTGTGTGAGCGGACAGAGAGCCAAGGCAATTTCGGATCCGTTACCGTGGCACCCAGCTCCACCCACCAAATGGTACCTTTGGAGGCGCCGATGGTGTCAAGCAGCACAATCGCGATTCGTAACCTCTCCGTGTGCTCAGTGCTATTACATTTTATAATTACCGACTGTTGGTTAGACTGCAGCCTTGATGTGTGACACAGGCTTGTAGCCCCATAACCAGAAATAAATTTCAGGGCCGGGGGGGTGGGTCCCTCTCAGTTGATTTTGACAACCAAGCAAATTTTAAGGGGGGTGTTGTCATTTTGGTAACTGCCATCAAACCCATTATTACTACATGGCTACATGCTTGGTTTGTCATTGCTTCTTATTTTTCCTATGTGCCCTGATCATACTGAAATGTCCTGGAGGGCGACTGGAAAATGATTTTTTAGTGACATTTCCTCCCTGGATTATGATGTAAATTATGACATCTGTGGATATCAATCATGGTGATGCACCTTCAAGCTCTGTCATTTCCTTCCATGTCTGTACTTGGGATTTAACATCACAAATAGTGTGATATATATGCATGACTTTTCAACAAAGGTCAGATATCTGATTGGATGTCTGAGGGTTGGGGGGCCCTGTGTAAACGGCTCAGCGGGATGTGGGGTAATGAAGCCGGGTGGTCCTCTCCTGACTCTGTAATTCCTTTATGCTCTTCAGGTCCTCCCTCCTGACTGTATAGGCTGCCACAGCCCAACCAGAAATGTGACCCAGATATTTCTTTAGTTTTTAGCCCAGGTGTCCATCCGATTTAGCTGCTCTCACTTGGGGCTTACAGGCCAAGATTGGCCTTCTATCTGCACTCAGAAACCCCACAACGGCTGTCAGACGCAGGCGGTGAACCAGTGTGAACAAGCCATAGCCTCTGCCAAGAAACAGAAAAAGTGTAATCAGGTAAGATGAGTTGCTTTTTTCATGTTAACTATGACTGAGAATCAGGTAAGAAAAGAAACATACATTACCAAACATCTGCACACACCTGCTTTTAACGCATTTGTCTATATTTTAGCTAAGTTATTCACCTGAAAGTAAAAGGTCTCAAGAGACTGAAGATATGGTAACGAACAAGAAAAGTGTTCAACATCTCAGAATTTTCTCAAATTTTAGACTCTTTAAAACAGCCTCCTTTGGCTTCGAGGACAGCATTGCATACTCTTGGAATTCTTTCCACCAGCTTCCAGATACAGCCACCTGGGATGCTTGTCCAACAGTCCTGAAGGAGTTTCCACATGTTCTGGGCACAAGGCGGCTACATTGCTTTTATTCTTTGATCTAACTCATCCCAAACCAGCTGTATAGGGTTTAAGTTGGGTGATTATGGGGGCCAGGTCACCTGTCCCAGCAAATCATTGCTTTCCTTGTTCAATACAGAACTTACATAACCTTAAGGTTTGCTTAGAGTTGTTTTTCTGTTGCTATTTCCATTAGATGTGTCCAGAACTTTGATTGGTACTGTAAATGCTTCAAGCGTCACATATGTAATTTGTGAGACTGTCATTAAAAATATACATATGGTTTGTCCTCAGGATAAACACTTCTGCAGCTCTTCTCAATCCAGAACATTCCCGGATGAATAAAATGTAAAAACGCATTTTACTGGTAATTATCATCATCCGCCTTTTCTACTTTCACCTTTAATGCCTGCATTAATAAATGTTTTAAAACACAGAAATGTAGAAAAATGAACATGCTCAGTGTGGTTCCACTATCAAAGCCTGTGGTTTATAATACCATAAAATATATAATATTTTCCACATTCTGGACAGCAGAGATCTTGAGTCTGTCAGTGCAGGTCTTCACCAGGTCACTCACTTACTGACGGGAAAATACATCAAGTCACAGCTAATTACAGGAGGAATGGCAGCGTACCAAACAGTATTATGTTCCTGTAGATGCATGCATTTCCTGTTCTGTGGATTGCAACTTAGAATAGCCAAGCGAGCAAGAATGTGAAAGGATTTTTGAAATTCTCTGACATTTTAGTTAAGGTGAACTCTGTCTAACTGGCATTAAGATGTTCTTTAGCTCTGCCTCAAAGCTTGACCCTCCTGGACTGGGAGTCAGAGAAGCTTTGAGCTTCAAGGTCTGAACCTGGTGAGGTTTTCCCAGGTCCATGTGACCTCTCAGAGTGCAGCCCTCTGCCAAGCCCCCTACTTTTCCTCACCTACCTTTGCCTTCACATTTATGAATTTTTATCTCTGCATCAATTACAACCAAATACTGATTCAAACCACCTAAACTACAGCACGTTTCATTCTCAATCCATTCTACAGATACCCACAAGTGGTGCTATCATGGAGCCACCACTCTACACTTTGTACCTTCTATTACGTTCTGATATTTCTATGTTTTAAGGAAATGGGAATATTTCTTAGTCATGCACCACTGATTCAGTCATGTCATTACGTGTGAACCCTTTGGACAGTGTCTATGAGTGCTCTGTGACTTTAGCTGTGCATTTGTCTATAAGATTTTCCAGATGGCTTTAAGATTTGCTGATACTGTGGCCATCTTATTTTAAGAAATATTGGTGAAATATCCATCAATCCATCTATCTTCCAAATGTTTTTTCAGTATAGCATAAAGTGGGGCCTGGAGCCTATCCCAGGCAACATAAGGCACAAGTTAAGACCACCATGGACAGGATCTCAGTCAATGCAGAGCACATACACACACACACACACACACACACACACACACACACACTATGGACCCTTTAGTGACACCAGTTCAAATAACTGCGTGTTTTTGCACAACAAGAGTGCCTGGAGGAAACCTATGCAACATGGAGTGAACATGCAAACTCCCCTCACCAAAAACAGGGATGCGAATCGAACACCCTGGTGGCGAGAGGCAGCAATGTCACCCAGCAGGCTCTCAGTGTAAAATACAGTGGGTTTAACTAAGGCTGAAATAGTCAGGCTTCAGTTATGCTTTTACGCTAAAACATGTGGACAATGATCCATGTATGACCCGATAAACAGTGGGAGTAATACTGTATAAGGAGGAGAGCACAGCACACATATGCAGGTATTTCTTTGTGAAACTCACAATCGGAGACCCATTAGCAAAGCGCTCTACAAAGTGAGAAAGAAAAAACACAAAGATTAAAAAACAACGTACTGAGGAGGAGGGGGGCAAACTTACCTGCATTGTAGCTGAAAGGAGCACTTTGTCCCCATAAATCCAGATTAAGTAAAATGTCAGGGTGATTGCTGTTACCACGAGTGTACGCTTTAAGCCGTAAGCCTGCCATGGGCTCCGGCCAAGGCTAATGACCTCGTTTGTGCGTTTTTATCCGAAAGTGCTTAAAGGCATCGTCTCCCGAGCAACGCGAGGGAAAAAAAAAAACTGTAGAACAAGATGTCAGAGTGAAGTGGAGAGCGGAGAGGAGAGCCCCGGCAGTGGGGAGGCCCGGGATTAGCATTCGGGGGGAGTTTTCCGAGAGGTAGCAGGTTGCACACTTCTTGCGTCACGCTCAAAGTTCATATCCATAGTTTATTTACAACTTACCTGTTCGCTTTTTTAACATCTGAATTTGACTATCGTAATTTTTTCCCCCAGGCCCAAACAACAATCCACATCACTATCTGCGGTCTTCGTGTCAGTCCAACTAAGCAAGCATAACAGGAATGGACCTCATTGATTCTGCAGTTCAAAATAGTTTTTCTGGTTGTTGGTGCCCTGCAAACAATGTGTGCCATTCGGTGTAAGGAAGGCCAAATCGGGCCAATATCCAGCTCTGGGCTCGATTAGAATTCCTGAATTTATGGCTGTGCTCATATCCTTCTGCCACTCTAAGTTTCAAACTAACCTGACACTGCGTATCACAATATTTCCCAACTGCTTTCACACAAAACCCCAGCTGTATCTCTCTGGCTGCCTCTGAGCTCGGAGTTGTCGATAAGTCTTCAGTAATTTTTTTAATTCCAGAAAGCTTGTTCCAGTATGGGTGATAGCATAGCTGTTGCAGACTTTCAAGTCTCTTTGATGTAAAAATAAACACAAAGACCCTTCACAGAATGCAAATGGTTTGTTAGTAGCGATGTACATATTTGACATATCAAATTTAAAAAAGTAAACAAAAGTTCACTAAATCTGGCAGCTGAGCAGTTCCTTAATGTCAACAGCACTGCATTCCCCAGTGAGTATTTACTGTGATTTTACTGCTGCCTTCAGCCAGACTACTCAGCCAACTGACTTTCCTTACAGATATTTTAAAGACATGAAACCCACAGGATTAATGTCATTCAGAGCCATCGATCTTGGAGACATCTTTTTGGATGAGTATTTTTTTTTTTCGAAAATGTTATGTTGGGATTTATGGGCGCTTGGGGAAAATTCATTTTTTTTCCCCAGAAAGAAAAGAACAAGGGGTTTGAGAGTTATTACCTTTCGGAATTAAGATTATTTTTCCATAGCACCAATCTCAGGTTGACTTTCTCATGGGATTGAACAGAATAATGAAAAATCTGGATTAAAAATAACTCTTACGGTACTTGGAACACTAAGTAATTACAACATCGCATGCAGACGATGCACTGTAGCTTGTTCTATGAAATAACACGATGATTAAATGTGAGCAATGGTTTACACATCCCTGCCACACACATCCACAGAAGTTTTCAGGGTTACGCTAATGAAAATGATTACCTTCTCTCGACTGAAAGTATGACTTTCTTAACTGCGCTCAACTTTACAAACACAGTTTCACAGTTACAAGATGGAGTCCTTTCACAATTTCGCTAGCGCTCCGTGTTTTTGATCGCGAAGGTGATTGTGGCTTGTTCTCCCCTGATAGAGATTAACTGAAGTGTAAATACAGTCTCAGAAAGAGGATCGATAGAGGGAGCGACTGGCGCATGTTCCCGATTAGCGCTGTAAGCTACACTGACTTGCGAGCCGTAGCTTTTCAGAATCAGCCTGCTAGCTTTATAAGAACACGTCTGAAATGGTGAGAGGACAGGGAGGCTTCTATGAATAAACAACCCCCCTGATTTGCCTTAACATGTAACTGGAGTATAAACTTCACATCCAAACATGCTTATTTTAGAATCAATTTGTTTGATGGATGACAAACGTCCACCTCTTCCTGACACGCTTACACTGCTCATGCCCGCCTCTCGGTGACAGCTGTATCTTATTGGCTCTCGTTATTGCTTTTTTAATCAAAACCAATCAGATGCGGTCATAAGACACATTAGATCACGTGTCAAATGGAAGAAGTCGGGATATCAGCCATAATGGACTGGAATGTGACCTTGTGGACATAAAGAAAAGCAAATGAAAAATAGTCTCACATACTCACATGTCGGGTAAACATATCTTTATGGGGACTGCTCATTCATTTCTATGGGAAAAATGCTAACGTTAACTATGATAACCCTAACCCTAACCCTAACCATAAGTAACCAAGCAAAATACAAGAGTTCTTGCATTTTTAGCTTTTTCATTGCAGTCACAGATTTTTATTAAATTGAGTTTCCTGGTCCCCATAAGGGAAAAAAAGGTATTCATCACATTGTGGGGACATTGTGTCCCCATAAGGTAAGGTATACCCGCTCGCATACACACACACACACACACACACACACCAATCAGCCATAACATGAAACCACATACAGGTGAAGTAAATAACATTGATTTCTCGTTACAATGGCACCCGTCAAGGGTGTCATTATTTACTAGGCAAGTGAATAGAATAGAATAGAATAAACCTTTATTATCCCACGAATGAGAAATTTGAATGTTACAGAGCTCTTGTACAAAAAGGAATATAGGAGAACAAGAATAATATAGTTGTATATACACACCCAAGTTTTTATGTACAGTTTTTTGTACAGTATGTACAGAATGTACAGTTATGTACAGATTTTTATGTACAAAATGTACAGGTATATGTACATAAGTGTGGGGAGGGGGGGGTGACAATGATCCTGGTTGAAGTGTACAGTGAACAAGCAAATCGGTAACAGCAATTAGAACAGATAATATGTCAGTTAGACAGGTGATGAATAAATAAACCATGCTAAGCTGTATTATAAAGTCTGACAGCTGCCGGTAAGAATGACCTGCGGAATGTGAATGGAATGTGAATATGAATTAGTTATGAATTAATACAAGAGGAAATCAAAACCACACCTACATATTTTAACAAGAGCGAAGAATTCCATGTAAGAAAATTCTTAGATTTTTAAGTAGTACACCTTATCATCTTATCAACTTGGTTACTCTTCAGTAGGCCTACTTTAATCCATATAATGTTGGTGATGCTGATGCAACTCCCCCATCTTATTAAAACTTTGAAAGAAGTCTGCACGCATCAATTTATTCTGAACCGCATCAGAAGACACGGCATAATAATACAAGAGGCGAGGCTTTTAAATTAACCTTCTGAATACCGTATTGTACCTTCGTTAGTAAAATCTCCTCTGTCTTTGTGTGTCGCCTGCTGGTAATTGTCGGTACTGCAACAAATTAACCTCAATGTCACGTGACTGCAGTCGCTCAGGCTAACTGCTCGTATAGGTGTGAATGGTGCGTGAGTGTGTTCTGTGTCCATAGCGTCCGGGATAGACCCAGGAACCCCTGCAACCCTGAATAGGACAAGCAGTTACAGAAGACTGATGGATGGATTAAATAAGCTAATGGGTAACATTACTATATAATAAAATGAAATAGTCACCATTAGTACTAATGATGACAATAATATATGTTAAATAACAGGTTATTTGAAGGAGACATACAGTTCTTCAACATAACCGAATATATAGAAGTTAGAATAAAGCTATTAAAGTTAACACGTATTCGTATGAGTAGTAAGAGTATGAATACTAGGAGCAAAGAAATTTCATTTCTACATTGAATATATTGCAACACTACTGTAGTCATATATTCGCATATCGACAAAATGAGTTTGACAGCCCACTTCAATTACAATGCAGTTATTTTTGGTCACACCGTGCCAAAGTAACAGCGTCCTTGACACCTTTCCTCTTCCCATCATCAATCATCATACAGCTGTTACGCGCTGGCACTGCAGGGGGCGCGAGCGAGCCAGTTTTACTCTGTCTCGGGCGGGGGGGGGCGGGTTCGCCGCGCGCAGGTTACATCTGATGGCAAGTTCTCTTTCTTTGGGGGGGCGCTCAAAAGGTTTCAGAACCGCTGGCTTAGGCGGCCGCCCATGATGTTCTGGGGGTTGATTGGACCTGTTTGTCTTAGATGGATTCTCACTAAAATCAGCAGCCGTGTCACGAATTTGTTCAGCCTACATAGAAATAAAATACAGATTATTAATAAAATGCCCATATTTTTAGTATCAGGTAAATTCTACGTATTGGTACTTTTTCATGAAATATTCGCGACTTCACTTTAAAACGAAAACCAAGTTATAGTGGTACTATATTGTTAAAAGCCTGTAAAGGGCAAAAGGAGGAATTGCGCGGATTAAATGAAAACTACAAGTCCCGAAAGACCGGTGGCCGGCTGGCACCTTGGAGGGCGTGATGGCCCGACGTGATTTTCCGGGATGACAGCCAGGGGAGGTGAAATTCTCGGGAAGGGAGCGTAACAGCTCACCGGCTGCTTGTCCGGTTTGCTTCATCTGCGGAAGGCTGCAAAGTTACCATAAGATAGCGATCCTACGGCTGAACCTCCAAATGTAAGTAGCCTAACAGACTTCAACATGCAGCCCCATGCATATCTCGCATTAGCGAATTAATTTGATTTAATGCTGTCCGTTCAAATTCATGCAGAGACTTAAAGTTCTGAATACTGTGATAACGAAATGTAGTCTTTGAGACGAATGGTGTTTTTTTTTTTTTTTTTTAATCACATATAAGCTCAGATGCACAGAAGCTGATTGAATTTTCCGGCTTCGCCTGTTGCTGAATTCGTGGTTCAAACTTCGCCGAAAGACAATTTGGACCGAGATATCAGAATCTGTTACCAATTTTCTGTTGATTTTCCGTGTAACACTGCACTCGTTACTGACAAAGACGATTGGAGAGGTTTGGACCATAGTGGAGGATTTACTCCGAAACGAAGCACGCAAGTGATACGGAACGACGTAAAATTTGACTAACAAAATAAGATCAGTTGATTTCGAGGCAGCAAAGATGAACCAGGCTAAAAATACCTGTTTAAGGTACCTCCAGTTTCCCTCTGTCCGTCAACTGGGCGCAGTGTTAGATGAACTAGACCTTGACTGTATACATGAACATCGGCATTAAAATACAAATTGGCTCCGATGAAGTACGCATGTCTTTTTTGGAGCTGTGATTGAATGTGGTCTTTAAAAGAAGACATTCTTGACACGAAGTATTTGATCCTGTGTGTTTCTTGTACCGCTGCTCACTTTTATCTTGTCAGTTTACCCATAAAAAGGTATTGGAAGATCCCAGTCCTGGTTTACCTTTCCATTATACTCCTGTGAACCTCCGGAGCGCAGAGCGAATGGAAAACCGAGTGAATCAAAGTAGTGGTGTAGATACCTTAGAGACCGTGAATCTGGCAACAGTCAGAATCAGCCATGCAGAACACCTGCCTATCTGTCTGTCTCCCTGCCTATCTGTCTGTCTCTCTGCCTGTCTGTCTGTCTCCCTGCCTGCCTGCCTGTCTGCTTGTCTGTCTCTCTGTTTTACCCATTTGTCTTTCTGTCTGTCTGACTAGTCCATTTACAACTGTATTCTGATTGTTTTCCACTACCTCAAAAGCAAAACCAGTCCGGTGAATACCAGTGCTGACAGTGTGTACACAGCTGTAGAAAATCTTGTTTGTGTCCCAGAAATTGCTGTTTGGAGCTACTGAGTCTGCTGCTCCCTCCAGCGGCTCGCCAGCAGGCAGGGCGAGGCAGGGCGGGGCGGTGGGGGTGGCTCTCCTTCATGCTTATCCTTCTCACACACCATTGGCTACCTGTTTTCTTCTGTCACTGGCGTGTATATCAGTGCCTCATGAAACAGGCTCGGTGGGGTGTTGTTAGGTAGGAATGGGGAAAGGATGGCAGCTATGGAGGAAAGCCGAAAGTGAGACCGGTGCACTCCTTCCCGGGCTTTGCCCCTGGGGGTGCACTTCTGTGGGAGATGTAGGGAGAGAGGAGCTCGAGGGGGACAGCAAAGAATGCATTTGTCATGGAGATGGGGTTGCTGTGGAGTGTTAGGCTTGGCCTGCAGAGAGCACCAAATGCACGCACACACACACACACACACACACGTATGTAATTATATCTTTGTGGGGACCTTAAAAATGGTCCCCAAAACGTCAAAATAACAGGTCCCCACAATGTAAAATAAACCTAACACACACAGATACATATAATATACACATATGTATATGTGTGTGTGTGTGTGTGTATAAATACATAACCCCTCCAGCCCCCACATGCATGCGCGCGCACACACACATTCAGAAATCGGAAGCTTACATTACACATGTGAAATGGGAGAAGCATGTTACCAGTTTCCCTGAAATGGGAAGTAAGCGACGCTGTGCTGAAGTTCAGCGGTTATTTACTATAACTGACTGGAGGGTAAATCCAAGGCATGAATGTATGAAAGAGAAGTCAGGCGATTCTTCTGGTGGCACAATACAAAATGAAACCTGATATTGGGCTCATTTTATTGGTTCATCTAGTTCATTTAGCTAAGAGCTGTGCTGAAGCAGCGTTGTGTTTCTCTGTACATATACACAGCGTGCAAATGCGTAATATGCCATATTCTCTCTGAAAACTTTGGAATCAACATACAGGTATTTTTCTTGGTAATTGCTGATTCTGCAGTCTTTTTTTTAGATCCCCCCCACCTGCTACGGGCTTTCTAAGGTTTCCCTTTTAGTTTCGCCTTGTCATTTCGGACCAAGACTGGGGAAGTATGAGTGAATTTCTGTTTCAACACAACCTCACTTGTGCAGGAGGTTTGGGTAGGACTGCACTGTGGGGAGACGTGTGACGCATCCATAGTCTTACGGGGTCCAAGCAATAAAAGAGACCCTCTGGGATTGTATCACCCAGAATCCTGAGCTGGTTGTAGTTTTTGGGGATGACGTCCCAGTCCAAAGGTGTCTCTGCTCTGCTGTGTCTGAGTGTCGGGGATTGGCGCTTACTGTAGCCTCACATAAGGTAAATGATTATGGAAATTAGATGGCTTTTAGAAAATGAAGGAATAAAATGTAACCTTTGTCCTGGTCCTATTCCTGAATAAGCTGCACGCTGGCTGACTTTCTCACTGTCTGTGGGTTATGTTCTGCGCAGTTCTGAGCAGCACTTCGACCATTTGCTTTGGGTCACACTCAATATGGCTGCTGTTTGCCGTGTGTACCCACAATGCATTCTGCTGCACTCAGAAACAGTGCCACACCTTGTGATTGGTCAGCGTAGTCTGTCCTTACCTAGACTGCGCTGCCTTTCCACAGCATTCTGGGATTACTGCTTCAGATAAGATATTTTTTCATGTAAGCTTTGTTTAACCACCTTCCGTTAAGAAGTGTAAACAGATTAAGTGGTGTGTGAGTTCAGTGTATGGGTGAGAACTAATTGTGGTGGTGAGAGGGTGACTGGCTGAATGAGAGGGCGAGTGGATTGGTGGCTGGCTGAGTGAGAGGGTGAGTAGGTGGGGTAGGTGGCGTGTTTGGGGGCGGGGTGGCGACGGGGCACTTCCTGGTGTCTGGTTGGCATGAGCTGAGAAATGGAAGCGAGTTGCCCAGATGCTGAGAGCACTTTCAGAATGACCCTCGGACAGGGAATAGCGCAGAGCCCTCTTCCTGCACCTGACCTCAACCACTGCCGCCACAGAATCCAGCAATACGCCCCGTTTCGGTCTCACAGTTAAAAATACTGGCGACGGTGCGTTTTCAGGGTGAGTCACGGCCGTGGTTATTTCTGAGGATGGTTCTGAATCCACGTCAATCTCACCTTGGGTGATGCTGCCTCGACCTAAGCCAGCTGGCTCAGCCATAGATTGATGCTGTGGTCTGCGATTGGATCGTTGCTTCCTTGAAAAGCCTCTGTCTTGCCACACTGCCATGAGGGAGTAACGCTGGACAGGATGTATGAAAACCCAGGTGATTCATGCTGGATGAAAAGCTCACGCTGCCAGCTGGTCCTGAAGTGACACTGAAGATCTGAGCACTGATCACTGAGAAGAACCCTTTGGTCTAGTTCTGAGGTAGGCTTTGGCAGCTTCTAATTTTTCATACCAACATTCTGTCCAGATATTATACGGTGACATACAACATTCTGACAGTATTTTCAAAAGTAACACTATTTACTACCAATTTAAACCTCGCTTAACGGGCAGAGTGGGGGATGGGGGGGACAACAAATTTTACCGTAATATACTGTTATCCAGCTCAGACCAATTCTAAGGTATTACAGGTCTGTGTTGAAGGTTACGTCTAGCTGTTCATTTAGGTCTTAACAGCCTGTTGAGCTGTACAGTGGTTGAGGACCTGATTTCTTCTGCTGGTGGAAGTGATGATGATGAGAGAGGTGATGTTCTTCTTCGGGTAGAGGTGGTGGTGATATTCTCCTGCTGCTGGAGGTGATGATACTGTGATACAGTAGGTGATGTTCTCCTGTGGTTAGAGGTGGTGTTAATGTTCTTCTGCTGGTGGAGATGATGATACTGAGATCAGTGATATTCTCATGCTGGTGGAGGTGAGGGTGCTGTTCTCCTCATGGTGGAGGTAATGGTGCTGGGTGGGGGCAGCCCGGTGGTCAAACAGAGGCAGTGCTGTGTGTTGCTAATGGGTGGAGAAGCTTCATCCCTCATCAGCGTGAAGCCTTGAGGGTCGTCAATCTCCTAGAGGGAAGTGAAAGTGGGACCTTGACCACGTCCCCCTAGCTGCATTTAGAAAGCGAGAGCGGCCGGGCCGCCCAGGCACCACTTTGTTCCACCTCGAGGACCTTGGCGTGCGAGAAAACGGATGTCCGCTGGCAGACACCCCAGTTATGACTCAGTCTGGGCCCTTGAGCCTGTTCACGTCCGCGGTGCAAGGCTCCCTGTAGGAGGCCGTCCCATCTAAAGGGGGTTGAATGATTTCCAAGCAAACAGCTGATTTGTGTGGATGATATGGACCACGGGGGATGTCTATAAGGAAGGACAGAGCATCTCTCAATTTGCTGGGGGAAATGTCCGGAAACCCAGGGAACTCCACTTAAAGGGGAAATCCACTGGAAATTTAAATTCCACGCAATATCCCGCGTGTTCTGGTGAACTGTGGGCACACGGCACATTCTTGTGTTTCTTGGTGGCTGGTGGTTTCGTGTGATTCGCGTTCAGCTTGATTGAGTGATTGGGTTCTTCCTCCCCAGCTTGAGCACCACCCTCTTGCCCTCCCGGAGAGCCCGGTGAAACATGGCGACACTGGATGTGCACACCCTGGCCCGCCACTTGAAGCAGGAGCGGCTGTACGTGACGTCGGAGAAACAGCTGATCCAGCGGCTGAATGCCGACGTGCTGAAGGCCGCAGAGACTCTGTACTGCACCACTTGGGTTACCGGGGAACAGAGGAACAACCTGGACCGGGTCATCCGCACCAGGTGACCAGAATGCAACCCCCAGGGGGTGGGATATGTGTGTGTGGTCTGGAGATGGTGTAAAGAGAGCAGTTTGGGAAACTGCGTTCGAGGGGTTGGCATGCAGCTCAGCGAGTTAGGATGATCTTCTGCCTGTGATTAGGTGGAAGTGTGCTTAAGAGAGAGTATAGGGTCTAGTGGACCTCCGTTTCACACACACCTGGCTCCCCAGCTCAGCTTCCCCCCCCCTTTCCTTGCAGCACGGAGGCCTCCCCCACTGAGTGCTGCCAGCGCGCGCGATTGCTGGAGGACACGCGCTTCGTGGATGGCTACACCGCACTCGGCCACCAGGTGGTGGCCTATGGGGAGGTCCTGGCTGGCCTGCGCTCCGACCCATGGCTGGTGGCGTCCTGCCTGGAGGCGGGGCAGCGGCTGAGCCCCGAGCGCGCTCTCTCTGCCGCTCACACCGTCTTCGCCTCGCTTTCCGGCAGCTGCATCACGCAGGAGGATGAGGGCTACCTGCTCAAGGTCAGGGGGGTGTGGCTCAGTGCCAAGATTGGGTCATGTGACCAGGAAGTACCACATCTGCACTGAAGAAGTTACTTGGCTTGAAAAGCTTGATTGAGCATCCAGGCGTGTAAAGCATCATTTGTATAAACAGAATCTGTTCAGGGTGATTGTATTTCCTGTTGGGTCAGACTAGAGTAAGACGTGAATGTGTTTGAAATATCGCCTCACCCACTATATAGTCCACTATATAGGGCGTCGGCCGTTTTGTAGTGCTGCTTGAATTCCCAGCTGTCAATTTCATCTACTTTATAGTGTACTACAAAATCGGTGCAAAGCTTGGTTGACTTAGACCGTCATGCATGACTGTCTGTCATGAGTGTCAGATCCATATTTGGGAAATTTTGCTCAGTCTGAACTGTGACCGTCAACCGTTGTAAAGTAGCTCACTTGTAAATACTTGCAGGTGAGCTATAACAACAGTGGCAGGGCTACCGCGGCTTTAGCGTATGTCAGTTACAATGTGTATTTATCCAAAAATATCAGTGTTGGTGTGTGTGTGTGTGTGTGTGTGTGTGTGTGTGTATGTGTGTGTGCGCATGCCTGCATGTGCCTGTTTTGTTTTGCTCTTTGTTTTGTTTTTGTATTTAAAACCACTGCTTTAACAAATACTCTGTTCTTATTTTTTTTTGGGGGGGGGGGGCGCAGAATAATGTATTGTGTTAAAAGGAGTCAGAGAAAGGAACACAAATGTTTGCATTCCTGTCTGCCTGTATGTGTGTCTGCATACCTGTCTGTCTGCCTGCCTGTATGTGTGTGTCTGCATGCCTGCCTGTTTTCAAATTCAAAAAACATTATTTCTCCCGAGGAGCAAACAAAGGCACACAGGGCAGTTGAACAAAGGACACAATGATGTGAAGTGTTTGTCTTTTGTCTGTATCTGTCTGTCTGTCTGCCAGCCCCCTTGTCTGCCTGTGTGTGTGTGTCCGTCACCCTGCCTACCTTCCATGTCTGTTTGTCTGCCTGTCTCTCTCTGTGCTGAGTGTTTCTGAGTGATTCTGAGAGTCTGATTTCAGGTTGCCCCCTCCCCCACCTGCAGGTGCTGTGCCGGCTGGCGGAGCTGGAGATGCCAGCAAGTGAGCCCCGCCCCCACCTTCTCGGCCATGGTGGTCTCTTCTCCAGCACGCTCACCCTGCTCTTCCAGCTGCTCTCCCGCGGCCTTCCTGCCGGCCAGCTCTTCCTGACGGCGGCCCTGCACGGGCCTATCATGCAGCTGCTGGTGGAGGATGAGGATCCCCTGGAGACAGACCCAGCCAGGGTGGGGGAACGGCCGGCACGGCCAGTCCAAACCCAGCGGCCCGGTACCCCTGCGGAGCGTGCCTGGGCAGCCGCCAAGGCGAACGCGGCCAAGCTGTCGGCGCTGGCAGACCGCTTCGTGGGCAGCCTGCGGGCCAGCACCTACTGCTTCCCGCCAGGCCTGTGCTGGGCCCTGGCTCAGGTGCGGCGCCTCCTGCTGGCGAGGATGGAACCTGCGGAGGCACGGGCCACCTGCGCAAACCTACTGCTCACCTGCTTCGTGTGCCCCGCTGTCATCAGCCCCGAGCAGTACGGCATCGTGTGCGACGCCCCCATCAACGAGGCGGCAAGGTTCAATCTCATGCAGGTGCGGGACCCCGGGGATCCTCGCACTCACATACACACTCCTTTATTCTAAGTGTGATTTGGTGTGATGTTACATTTTCAACTGACATTTTATTGAGATGTATGAAAGGTACTGTATAATATCTCCATATTTATACAAACGGAAATTTAACTGGGGCAATTTAAGTTGAAGATGCACTTTCTTCAGATGGTACAACACAAGAATCCCCTGAAGATCACTGACTACTGAGTTGCAGTCTGGCACCACAGTGGTTAGGCTCTCTGTCTTATGATCTGAATGGGTTTCAGCTGTTGTACCTTTGAAGACCTTCAAAGCCAATGAATAATGGCATTTTCGAATGTAAAGACACAGCTGTGTCAGAACTCAGTCTTAATCTGAAGTGGCTGTTATGACGATGCGGTTGCCCGTTCCCTGATCCCAATCTCCTGCACATCACCTACCTGACGCTGATCCAGGTGGGCCAGTTACTGCAGAAGCTAGCTGCAGAGGAACCCAGCAAAGCAGACACTGGGAGGAAGAGTGTCCAGCCAAAGCTCGATAAAGTAAGAGATCTAAAATAAAGACCAGGTCAAACAATGTCGGCTGCAGTCGGCTGCCATACTGTGGGTGTTCGTTTTGTTTCTTTTCTTTCAGGTTTACTAACTGTCAGTCACTAAATGTCCCTCTAGGTTTTAGGGGTCATTTGGGTTTTTATGTGATTTGAGTTATCGGTAATGCAGCATGCCGTAGTGTTGACAGGATACAAGCCATGTTTGTTTTGCTCTGCTGATTGGTCTGGGTGTATATTCCAGAGCTGCATTGTTGACTTCCTGGATGCTGTGATTGGCGAAATGACAGAGCAGGCCCCGCCCACAGCCTCCAGGGACCCTCTGGAGGGCCTGACAAAGATGGCGGTATATATAACGCAGAACCAGCTGCATACACTGGTGAGCATGTGGGCGTGACGTTGGTGTGTAATCCAAGCTGAGCCTTTGACTGACGTAAAACGTGTTTCATCTGCATAACGCTGGCAGGAACTCATTTCTCTTGCGGATGGACAGTTCTGGAATGGCTTCCTTCATTGTGATTAGCCAGTTGCTTGCTTGCACCTGGTGGTGTCCCTCCGCCAACCTAAGTGCTATTTCTCCCCCCCCGCGCCCCCCCCCAGGTTGAACTGTTGCATGACTTGATACTGGGGGGCCACTTGCAGGAGGAGGAGCAGCAGAAACTTCAAGCTCTACTGGTGAACGTCCCCCTGCCCTCATCCCTTACCCCCCCCACTGCAGGCACAGCCAATAAGAAGAACAGCCTGCCCTTAGGTACTAGGGAGTGCAGATGTTGGGTGTGTTGGGGTTGCCCCGTCCCTCATAGGTCCCTCATAGGTCCCAGCGCTCTCAGCTGTCTGCCTCGGTCTCATCCATTCATTTTCTATATTCCAAATAATATCATCAGAGGGGGAGATGTCAAGGTAGCTCCGAACGGGATTCAAACCCACTCCATTCCTCCCCCCCCCCCCAGGTTCTGCCCTTAGCCGCAGCACGATGGCCCTGGATGTTGATCTGGAGGCTGGTTCTCAGGAATCGTTGCAGGAGGCGGGACCAGAGGAAGTGTTGGTGATCTCACTGGGGAACACCCCCCGCACCCTTCCTGGAATGATGTCAGAGAACGATGTGAGGAGAATGCTGGGAGGAACCCGGGGGGGGGGGCGGCAAAGCTTGGGATGGGAGTTTCTGTCCTACCTTAATCAGATGCTTGATTTTATAGTAAATACCAGCAGTAGGGCTGTTTATTTAGCGCCTCCACCTGGTTTATTGCTATAGGTGTTGGCGCTGGAGGGTGGGGAAGGTGCGCTGACAGCGGAGGATCCGGGCGGCGGCCCTCATCATGACCCGGCCACACCGCGGAGGTTCTCCTGCTGCCGTGACGATGCAGAGGAGGCCACGTCTGAGGGTGCGCCCTCTGTTTTCTACACGGACGCACTCTGACACCCCCCCCGCCTATTAGCTATGTGGCCCCACGCTCAGCTACAGCGAATAAAAGCAGTAATAGAAACAGGATTGAGGGGGAAGTCGCTGTGTGGTTTGAGGGGAAGTGCAGCTGCGTGTTTGTGAGGTGAAGCGCTGCAAGGTTAGGATGTGCTTAGTGTGTTTAGCGTGTGTATCTGGGACAGCTGCCTGACAACGACGTTTGTGCAGCCCGGTCCAACTCGGACTCCTCGGAGGATTTGGAGGTGGAGTCTGAGCCGGGAGCAGCAAGCCTATCGGAGAGCTGTGAGGTGGAGGCTCTCCTGCTGATGAAGCGTGAACAAGGTACAATGACCACGTCTGCTGTCGGGTGTCCTATGCTTAAGGAATCGTCAGACACATCCAGTCACACGTCTGAGCGGGTGGCCTGTTGTGAATGACCCCCTCCCCCAACAGCCCGGGACTGCCTTGATGTCTGCGACACATGGAGCACGGATGCACTGGCCAGCGACTTCGACCCCGGCTTGGATGAGGACCGGCTCCTGGAGGTGGCAGGTGGGTCTCTCAACTGAGTGACCCCCCACCAACACCGTTAGCTGGGGGCCAGAAACCATCCCCTAGTCCCCCATGAAGGCACCATGTCACAATCCTATATTTCATTACAAAAAATTGGTTAGTACATTGAACCTTGGTCCTTCCAACCAAACTGTTGGTTGTTGTGTGAGGCCTTCACTTTTTAGGTGACGCTGCCACCGTGTGGAAAAATTTGAAATTGCACTATCCCTCATTGCGTAGGACTGTGCAGGGACCTGCCTCACGGCAAGGTCAGGCATGTCCTTTCCAAGTACAGTCGAGAAAACCCCAAAGCTCTCAGGTGCCCAGAAGGTGACGGTTTCTGAGGTTTTTAACATTGTGTAATTGGAGGATATTCTAGGTATAAATTTATTCAGTGCATCTGATATTTTCAGTCATTGTTCTGATCATTTCTGATGTCTTAAGCTGTAATAAGAGAAAATCCATACTTTCATGGTTACACGTGACCATCCCTCTCTCATCATAATCTATAATCTTCACTGGGATACTGGACTCTTCTTGTCTTTGATTCGTCCTTCATCCGTACACACCATCTGTCATTGGTCAGGACATGGCAGGTCGGGACACCTTATTGGTCATTAAACCTCCTCCATGAGGCGCTCATTAAATGCCCATTAAGGCCTTGTTATCACACAGGCATTGGGGCAGAGATGAGGTGTCTTATCTAATGATCCTGCTGAAGTTGCAGACCGGGAAATCCCAGTGGCAGTGCTGGACCTGTCCTCCTTACCGCTGAGAAAAGTTTCCTCCTTCGTGCTCAAAGCTGTGGACACTACGTGGGTCGTTCTGCATGTGCATAATGCCTGGTGTTGACTGGGTGCTGACCAAGGCTTGGGTAGTATCTAATTTTTCATACCGTCATTTTATCCATACATTACCATATACGGTATTTTGAAAAATTGACGCTATACCAGTTTTTGCAATTTTGCCGACGGATTTTGCCCAACAGGGCGCCACATTTATTGTGGGGGATCCCCCCCCCCACGCAACGAATTTTAACAACAAGCCCGACAATTTTTTTTTTTTCTCACCAAGATTTCAAAAATCAGCGATGCACCCAAAATATCGCGCTAAACCGCTTTACGCTGATACCACCCAAGCCTGTGCTGACCAGTCATTACGATGCCACGTGGCGTTTTTCTGGAGTGGTTGACCTTAAGGTCTAAATCCATAACTCCACCCCGGAGCTTGAGGATTTCCTTGAATCTTAGAAGATGTTTCCAAGGTCCCCAAGCCACATGAATGCAGGAAACTATCAAAGCACTTGAACTGATTTTCACTCTTTGAACTCACTCACTTCTCTCTATGCTGGGGGTAACTCTCTGTCTGGGTCCTGACTTCTGCTGGGTCTCCGCTCTCTCCAGGGGCCTCAGCAGAGCCCCCCCAAGCCAGCCTGAACTTGCACTCCAGCTTCGGGTCCTGTTCTGGCTCTATGCTCGCGGAGTCCTTTGCCAGCTCTACTGTTTCGGAGGCCACAAGTGACGCCTGGAGTGTGGAGGTCCTGCCTGGTGACCAAGGTGCTT
>JAODKC010000001.1:17568113-17599611 GCA_026777985.1 Mormyrops attenuatus
CCTGGATCTTGAGAGAGACAGGTCCTGGATGGAGGGCAGGGGGGCACCGATGATCTTTTCTGCTGTCCGTACGGTCCATATAGTATGAAGCTTACAGCAAACCAGCCCAGGAGGAGATGCAAACATAGTCTGCCTGATCAATCTCCAGCTAAGTATAGACTATTACTGCATACCATAGTGTTATCTTTTGGAAGTTACTGTCTCAACTTCAGTTCAATCCAATTCAATTCAATTCAATTCAATTCAATTCTATTTGTATAGTGCGTTTTCACAACATTACATTGTCTCAAAGCGCTTTACAGCATCCCCCCCGCAAATCCCCAGTAAGAAAGCCAGAGGCAACAGGGCAGGAAAAACTTGCAAGGAGGACGAAACCTTGGGAGGAACCAGACTCAAAGGAAAGGAAAAGGAAAAGTGTCTCTCTCAATGGCTCATTTGCTCTTCCGCAGTTTGATCTTCCTAAAGAGACCGAGGTCAGGTGGTACGGCACCACCCAGTAATCAATCGGAAACAAAGACAGCGATCCCACATTCAGTGTGATGACATAATCCAACATAAATAAGGTGTGAAATAATCATGTCACACAGTGGGCCAATTAATGCCAATTAAGGAAATGAAGGTGATGGCTGAGATTCTCACAAAATGACGTTACGTTAGCGTCTACCTGGTCATGGCACAACACTATAGGAGCATCAGGTGGGGTTAGTGTGTGGCTCAGTGGGTTAGGGTGCTATGCTCTGAGAGCAGCAGGTCAATGGTTCGAATTCCCCAGGGGACTGCATGACTTCACTATTGGGTTCCTGTGCAGGACCCTTAACCCCAAATTGTTCCTGGGACTGGCTGACCTTGCTTTCTTAAAAATGTATGTTGCTTTGGATGAGAGCATGTGCTAAATCATCCATCCATTTTCTGTAACTGATTTTCCTATTCAGGGTCACGGGGGGTACAGAGCCTATCCCAGAGGCTAAGGGTGCAAGACAGGGAACAACCCAGGAGGGGGCTCCAACCCATCACAGGACACACACACAAACACACCTACAGGTATGGACAATTTGGTAACTGCAATCAGTCTCGGTATGTTTTCGGACTGTGGAAGGGAAACCCAGAGCAACCAGAGGAAACCCCACAAGGACATGGGGAGATCATGCAAACTCTACACAAATGGTGCCATGGTGGAGCTTCAAACCCTGGGCCCAGAGGTGGGAAGTGACAGTGCAAACCACTGTGCCACCCTCTGCTAAATCAATAAAATGTAAATGACCCTTTTTGGAGATGTTGACTGGCTCTGAGAAACTGCAGACTGGATTACTGGTAGACACGACATAGAGAAGTACTATCACTCAGAGAGTTAAAATTAGGAAAAAAAACATTTAATTGTTCAATTGACCCAGGAAGGGCACATAGATAGTATATTCAACTGGTAGTTTCATACAAATAAAAACTTCAGAATTTCATAAGAAAACAGTAAGAAAAAAACATAAAAAGCAAACTGTTAGACAAAGCAACAATATGGCACGATTATCTGTGTGGGCTTTGAATTTTAAAGACACGCCAAGCGGTTATGCATAAAACAAGAAAACAGTTGGTGAGAAAGACTACGTTCTTACAATTTGAAAAAAGCCCAATTTATTCTTTTATAAATCTCCACATAGAGGGTAAAAATGCAGTGAGAGGAAACAATTTATATGAATATCAAGAGAAACACTGGGGAACCAACCACATTAAATTTAAGAAATTAAACTACTTGTTTTTAACACTCTGTATTATTAAATGAATAGTGTGTTACCGCTAACTGCAACAACTTTGTTTACCAATAAAAGAAATGTATTAAAATGCTCGGTGTAGGTAGATAGATACGATTAAGACTTTAAGTGTATTAGGATCATCTGGGAAAACCCACCCAGTGACACCCCCAAACAAGCATGGATGTCGTGTAGTGGGTAGATATTAGCATATGATTATTTACATTTTTATTTATTTAGCAGACCCTTTTATCTGATGTGATGTACAGCCAGCAACTGGGGGTTCAGGGCCTTCCTCAGGGCCCCTATAGCGACATCACTCAAACCTGGGACTTGAACATGAAATGTTCCTATCATAAGCATGGCATCCTAACGCTCCGAGCCACCCCAACAGGATTTGACACGGGCTTCAACCCAGGTCCTTTAGCACAACAACAATGATCTCCCATTAAATTAATTTCAGCTCCTTAGGACGCTTACGACACTCAGAGGGTATACAGTATAAGGACGCTCTCCCCAGGTCCTACACACAGACTCCCTCAAATCCTGGGCAGCTCCTAGTACTTCTGTGGGACTGGCTACTTTCACAGCTGGGATATAAGAGGGAGTCTGCAGCTCCACTACAGATGGAGATGTGCCACCAGAGATCCATCTCGTCCATGCTCCACAGACCCGAGGGATCTTAATTATAGAAAATGTCCCAGTCTAAAGGAAAAGAATAAAGGAAAAGTTGTATCAATAAATCATAACGAGGCAGACTGGTGTACACACAGGCGGACAAAAGAGCAGGAAATAAAACAAGGCTATGGATGTTTCCATTAACTGTCTTGCCTGTGATGAGTGTTGTCCTTCTGCGGTAGATAAAGGGGTGGGGGGGTTACTAATTTGTGCCCTTGCCAGACAGCATCTCGAATTAATCCAAGGGGTTCCTCACAAATAAAAAGGGCAGATGAGCTGTAAGAACTGCAAGTCGTTGACTTTTACGGTCCTAAATGAAATTTATATTGCTGCCAGAAAGTGAAACTTGATGGATGACTTAAAAACATAGCATTATTAGTATCTGAAGGAAATCACGTGTGAACGTAGCCCAGGATTATTTCCAACTGGTGTTTTATGCATCATTACATATTCAATGTAATAAATTGTTTTGTTTTGAAGGCATTATATTTCACACGATAGAATATAGATTTTTAAAAACATCACATAATCGAGGGCTTTGCTGACAATGTCCATGTTTGTAATGGCGTGCACTTTGGATGCCTTTTTCCGAGAACAGGGGAAAACATGCCTAATACTATCTAATAGACTGTCACTCTAAAATAAGTACCATCCTGTGTTTCACATTATCTGAAAATGTGCTGGCAAAACTGAAGCATTTAAGGATGGCACATGGCTGAATTCGCTTGAGGGCTTACGTAATCGAAAGAAGACTCTTTCCCCTGAATCTCAGCATTATCTAAACAATCACTGTCAATAACAAAGGTTCCTGTTTCCCTTTTCAGTTATATTTGCGATCTCTGTTGATTTATTTTATCAGTATATCCAAGAAGTATCAGAGGATCAGAGTATATCAATATGCATAATTTTTTGGACTGGATTATTTTTATTGTCCCAAAAGGGGCAATCAGGTTTGCAGACAGCAGTCAACAGAGCCAACATACATAAATAAAATAAAAATGAATCAATCAATCAATCAATCAATCGGTAGATAAAAACACATAGCATACAACAGAGGACATCATATTACAGTTACAATAAGATATGGAAAACTAAAATCGATTAGTCCATGTTAAAATGTTTATGTGATAGCAAAAGAAACTACAGCTTGCTTAAAAGCGCAACAGCTGCCAGAACAAATGATCTCGGGTATCTATTTGATTTGGCCCTCCCAGAAAAAGTGTACCTCCTGCCTGATTGCAGGTGCCAATCTCTGTGTGAAGAGGGTGTTGAGAATCCGCCAAAATGGCCTATGCCCTCGGAATGGCACTAACTTAAACAATAAACATGGCCACGATTATTTAAGTTAGTGCCAATGGTCTTCTGGAAAAGTTTAACAATCTTCCCTAGCCAATTTTTCTTAACTGTACTGAGGTTGCCAAATCAACAAATCATCACAAAAGTTAAAAATGACTCAATGAAAGATGAATACATCTTCAAGAGTGACCCATCAACATTAAAAATCCTCACCTGTGTAAAAAAACAGGTTTTGAATGGCCTTTTTGCAGATGGAATCCGTCTTGGCGCCTCTAGCTTTCCAACTGGGGGCTTTGTCATCCAGGATGGTGATCAAATACTTATTTAGGCTAACTAAACATTGGTAAACATTGGTGTTGTGACAGGAGGATTTCGGCGGAAGTCAATAAGCATCTCTTCTATCTTAGAGACACTGAGTTGCAAATATGAATCATCACACCGATTGGTCCAGGACTGTAGCATGGCCCACCCATGTTCCTGCTGGGGACTAACTATCACTGAATCATCAGCAAACTTGATTATATACCTTGACTCAACCATACTCTGACAGTCATTGGTGTAGAGCACAAATAACAAAGACAACAAAACACACCCCTGGTGTGATCCTGTAGAACACATTAGTGCCTAAGACAAAATGTCATTAGCGTGGGTTCCCTCTGACCTCATTGTCAAGAAGTTGACCAGTCAACATATAGTTCCAAGTGTCAATACCTAGTATTCCGGAAATCCTGTGAGCGAGAATATGGCACTGCATAGCGCTGTAAGCTGATGAAAAATCAACAAAGCATAAGCATACAGGTATCTTCTTGCCCTCCAGGTGCCTAGCAACTAAATGCAGCAATATAGCTATGGCATCCTCTTACCCCTCTCCTTGCGTGATACGTAAATTGCTGTGGATCAGTTACCCCCTGTGTCATGGCCAGTAAACTCCTCTTCACGATGCATTCAAAACCTTTCATGCTAATGAGGTAAGTGGCAAAGGGTGGTAAGCATTCAACTCCTTTGGTGATGGATCCCGTTTTATTCATTAGCTCCAGAAAAACCCCTCTTTGCAATATGGTGCTAGAGAAAATAAGGTACATTTTAAAAGTTTTTAAATGGGAGCCTGATTGACAGCTGGTAGAAATGGAGACAGTTTGGAGAACCCAATGGAGTGTGATACGACGTGGATTTGGAAAATGAGAAAGTTTGATAAGAATCCGGAAGCACTTATTAAGATTCTTTTATAAAGGAGGACCCAAAACTGGCCAGATCATCAGTGCATTTTGATGCCTTTGAGCCTTTGCCTGGGTCACGTGGTATTCAAGGCTCATGCCATTTCCTGTTCTTACAGCTGGAGTGCCACGGCTGTCATAGGTTGACAATAAACAATTATAAAATCCTCCGGGGAACCCCACTGAAAATTGTGTTTTTATAATTTTATGTTTTTTTTGCAGCCACAGATATATCTGAAGGAAATGTTCTCATACCAGTAATGACCAGAGTAATCAAAACTAATCAAAAGTGTTCTCTGACACCTCCTGGGGCAGCTGCTGACGTTGTCTTTTAATGTTCAGGGCTGCACAAAAACAGACATAAAAAGACATGCTAACACTTTACTTGACGCATAAATGAATATAAATATAAATATAGTATAAATTTAGTATTATGCTATTACTTATGTATTAATTAACCACAAACTAAGTGTTAGGTACATACTGATCTCGTGTTAATTCATCATTAATGAATAATAATGAACGTTTTTTCTCAAACAGCGATTATATTTGTTACTAAATCTGTTAACTCTTTAAACCAGTGCTCGTCTGATCTGGCCCTCAATTCCAAATCCAGGCAGTGTTTTCTGTTCTCCCAGCCAGTAAGTTCAACAATTATTGATCCTGATTGGCCACAGAGGTCATACCTGCTTTGCAGGTAAGGGAAGGCTGGAGAATCAGCAAGGCTCGGCCCTTGAGGAATGTGACTTGAATAGCCTACTGTAAACCTTTGTGAACTACTGAACGAACTACTGAAAAAACAAGTAATGAATAATGCAAGTGAAATACTGATTTCATGTTTGTTCATTATTACTGAATCATGATGCATCTTTCATCTCATGTAGCAACTATATTTGTTCATGATTGTTCATAATCTGTACTTTAGTAGAAACTGAGTTATTACTAAGCATTTATGCCTCCTCAGGTAAAGTGTTACCGAAGACATAAAAGCCTGACTAAAGAAAGCACTGCACCGCACTGCAGTCTTTTGCACATGGCTGCACACCTCAGAGACGCCCCCCTGCATCTGCCCGTCTGACACAATTTATCTCTAACAAGTTAATCAGTCTGAGGTCAGCTGGGCTTCATTATGTCAGGTGTGTGTGGACACAGAACGGGTAATCAGTCATTATGGTGACACAGGAATTCACCCCAGCCCAAGCCTGTGTCATTACACTGCCTCCTGCTGGCCCACCCCAGTTGGGAAAATAAATTGTGGGGAACCCCCCTGCTTGGCCATGAGAAACGTCAAAGTCTAGGACTGATTTTTTTTAATACCGATCCAGCCCTACTCATGGGTTCAAAACATAACATTGGAAAATGATAAAGTTGGCCGCTCTGTATGAATTAATGCCCCTCTTATGCCCCCTGTCATCTTAAAAAAATGCTAGAATTACCCCTGTACCTAACATGTGCATAATGGGCATATGTTCATGGTGCAATACAATGTAAACATAATCTATAAATTAAAGAGGTCTGTCAAAATGTCAGGCTCAGTAATTACTACCCTTAAAATAGTATTAGGGCACATTATGCCAAGCTGCTTGGCAATACTGAGGTTCAATTCATTTGCATATTTAAATCTGTGTCACCTGGAGGCAACAAACCATAGTATCTGTGCTGTTTTATTTCATCCTGTGTACCGTCTGGGTCCACAGCTATTATGGCTGACTTTAATACTAACTCTCACTTTAGAACAAATTAATCAGTCTTGCCTTGGTAACCCAGCCCCTCCTGACCAAATATTATGAATGACTAACTCTCTCTAGAGCTCCCTGTCATCCCCAACACAAGACAGAAATAAATAACTTCTTGTTCACAGTAATTTTTGTTACTATTAATACCATGAATGCTTTTTACCCAGAAACCCTTGTAGTGCAGGATTCGCATCATGGATCTATCAAAGGAGGCAGAAGGCATGATGGGATGCCTGTCTGTCCCAGAGCGCACACACATTCATTAAGGACACACTGAGGGCAGCAGTCCGCCTCCACATATCTATAAGCACACAGAAGACAGCTACATGAAACAAAGCTGTCCAATTGTTATCAGAAAAAAAAACTTGTTTCCAACCCCCATGCTGGGAGACTGATTAGATAAAAAGAAGAAGTTATTTCATATGGTCCCGGCAGGTGGCCTAATACTATCATCACAAAGGATACCGTTATTATGTAGCTGCCATTAAAGCCAATTCATATTTCACTTTCTCACATGCTCTTTTGGTTGTGGAAGTGACGTAAATTTCATCATCAGGCTTTGGCTGCAGACGGCTGCGGTCGGTGTGCATGCATCCCAGATTTTTATGTCTAGCATAAACCTGGCATATCCGTGCACATTGACCGTACATGTGCAAGATAACTGATTAGGTATTTGTAGTAGGTG
Organism: Mormyrops attenuatus; assembly: GCA_026777985.1. NCBI lineage: Eukaryota > Metazoa > Chordata > Actinopteri > Osteoglossiformes > Mormyridae > Mormyrops > Mormyrops attenuatus. The sequence continues at coordinate 17,575,465 of JAODKC010000001.1, forward strand.
GCAGCGCGGATGTTCATAGATCAACGACGAAAGAGTAGAGGAAGAATAGCTGGTGTTGTAGTAGTTACGGTGATCAGCTGAATGAGTAGGGTCAGAGTTATCCGCATGTTTAATTTTTCATACTGTCCAGACATACTAACATGTACTGTGTTGTAAAACACAGCACTATTGGCAATAAAATTGCGGGGTGTTGGGGTCCTGGCTAATATTGTAGTAAGGATTTCAAAAGACTGTGCCTTATTACATAATACCGCCCAAGACTTGACTAACAAGTTTAACTGCTCGTATTTGTGTTTGTTGCAATACATCTGCCCTCTCCTGGTCTGGTGGAATATCACTGCTGTATGCAGCACCGACTGCAACCACCTGCATCCACTGCCAAATGTGGTATGAACACAAGGTGCCATGTGGACAACCGCCCCCAGCTCAAAAGCACACTGAATCGCATGCAGTGAAGTATGAACTAGGCCTACGTTAGGTCATACAGTTCTCATTTTGGCCTCTAGAGGTCTTGGTCCCCACTGAAATGAATCAGGACCACAGATCTGGAAAGTCAAAATGAAATGTAATGAATGAGAGCATTCTTATTAACTGACAGTGCCGTCACGGCGGTCTGGGTGCATCGCAGTTCCAGCCAGCCTTGGCTGTGCTCAATGCAATGACTTGCACACAGCCCATTTGATCACATGGTGCATCAGAGCACCCGTGCATGTCTTTGTATTTTATGGCCAAATCTTCTAAGTGGGTTAACAAACTACAGATCCTGTTGATGCTAGCCTGCGTGCTCCACTTTTTTGTTGTTCCTCTCAAGGGCAGGACAGCAAGGGCTGGCAGACCTTGGGTGTCCTTGACGTTAGCATGCGGCAGTGTGGACAGTACAGGGCCCGGCGCCCAGGCTGCAGACTCAGCTACACCAAATGTTCTGCTTCAGCCATCACCGCAGGAGCCACACCGGGCTCACGCCCTCCTGTCAGCCCATCCTCTTTGTGCTCTAGGTCTTCTGGCCAAGGTGTGCTCATCTGGATCAGCTCCCGCTGAAAGCCGCCCACTACACATCCCCGTGCTGATCTGGCACTCGCTTATTCCAGCTTTAACCATGTACCATTGCCATTTCCAGAGGGACCTCATCGTTTGTCACGACCCTTGGCCAAATGACGTAAGCCTTAGGGACGTCCATGGGTGTACCGTGTATGATGGGCTGCCGGAGGCCTGGGGTGCCATGTGGGCCACCATGGCAGTAACTGGGCTCATGTAGTCATATGATGCATCTTCTGGGCCCTCCTTTTCTTTTTTCGCGTGGAATCCGTTACCTGCCTCCATGCTCATGAGAATTCAGTCCCCCATAAGGAATTCCAGTGGAAGTATCCCGGAATCTTGATCCTGGGGCAAATCTTGAGCCGCTCAGCCCATAGCTACACAGTAAACCTCCAGTAATGAAAAGGCGGTCGCACCGACAGATTAACGGCTCTAATAATCAGCTCTGGGGTTATTGTTTGTCGGCACTTCCAGTATAACAGGAAGTAAATAAACATGCGCAGTAGCACAGCTCTCAGTCCTGGGCATGTGTCACTGTGCTCTGTGTGAGTCGAATTGCCTCCTGGCTTGTGTTCAGGCCTTAATGCAGAGGTCTACTGGCCCGCAGTCCAGATGGCCCATTACGTATTTTCGATTCATTGCTAAATCTGTTGGATAGACATTACATTGATCATTCCTCTTGTTTCCTTTTCGGCCCCCTTGAGAGAAGACCCCCAACCAGCAGCCCCCACATAATGTGAGGTTGAAACCCCTGCCTTAAAGGATTCGTCAAAATGGTTGCTTGCACCAAAGGTTTGCATTTGATAGTGAATTACTACATTAGTACATTTGGTTGGGATATATGCTTGTCGAGATGTTTGTGGGACACAGAACCAGATGAAGCCCAAGTGGCACCCTAGGAAAACCTCATCTCTGGTGCCCCCTGTGTGAGACAAAGTGAAATCGGCTTGCTAAGTCGGCACCCCTTCAGAAGGTGGCACCCTATGTCACTTATAGGATTGATCGGCACTTGTGGGGCAGATACATGCAAATACCGACAATTATAATTTATGGGCATCTTAGAGATGCCAGTTAGCCTAACTGCATATGTTTGGGCAGCGGGAAGTGGGATGAAAGCGTGATACCCAGAGGACACAGGGAGAACATGCAAAATCTACACACACACACATTTGTATTCACATCTTTATATAAACCAAAAATATACTAGTAGTATTTACTACAGAACAAGTATTAAATAAACAGAGATAGAAAATGTAACTTTACTTACAGGGATATGTTCCTTTTTCTGTTAGTGCTTCTGTAAACTATGTATCTCGGATATTTTTTTGCGCAAGTTTGGGTTTACGTAAGTCGTTTTTTCTGTAAGTCAAGAGCTGCCCGTAATAATATTAAGTTATTAAGTAAAGTTATGTAACTTCAATTACCTCCAAGGAAACTATGTCAGACTTTTACTTACTCTTGTTTGGACTTGTGGTTTGTTGAGCCCATTAATGAATATGTGAGTCCATGTAGGCCATGAAGCCGACCTTCTCAGGCTGACGACTTTGCCCTACGGGAGTATCATACAACCTGCATCCCTTTAAGGCACTTCATGTGCAGGCTGGGATATCAGATAGAAGGCAGCCTTTTCCTGGGGTGATACAAACTTTTTCTTTTCGATTTAATTAATTTGAAGATGTGATTATGTCCCCATCGCACCCAGAACTGGGCTGCATCTAAATGCATTATTCTCACCATTATAAAATCAAATTTTAGTCTCGAGTTGCTCTCATCATTCCCGTTACTGCCTGAAACAATCCAAAATAAATGATTATTCATTTGTACGCAACGGTTCCCTTGAATATGTAAAGATTTGACTGATTAAACAAATTAATTCTCTGGACATGTCTATAAATCTGTTATGTTTATTGTGCTGGAAGAAGATTCTTCATCCCAAATCATTTACAAGAATTTGCAGTCAGTATAGTATCTCAGTCATTTTTTTTTTTTTTGGGTCCAAGTCAATTCTCCAGTAGAACAGGTCTGCCAGTTCCTAAAATCACACGCTGTGTGGTTAAAAATTCATTCGTTTTTTTTTGTGGTGTTGCCTAACAGGACACTGTCATTGGCCAAGGTGACTCTGGGGTCACATTTGGAGATCACGTGTCGCTAAGAGGATTCAAAACCCATCTACCATCTTCCAAACATCATCTGCTGTCCTACACAATGCAGTTTTCCAGACATTGCTAGGCCATTTTCCAATGTGTGACAGGCTGCGTTTTCCCCAGTGATGCATTTCCGCAGGCAGCTTGGCATTCTGGGAAACCCCCAGCAGGCCAAACGCCGGCCTGCTGGTGCTGTTCTGCGATATCACCAGAGCCCGGTAGTGGATTCTTTCAAGCGCATTCTGAGCAGACCGTGCTTCTCCGCAGGCGGAACACCTGAATGTGCCGCCAGGCGCAGACGACCGTAACATTCTGTGAGCCTGAGCAGGGCACCCCAAGCACCTGAATATTTAAACAATTTCATCAAGAAATCATAAGGAATCCAGGTGTTGTTTGTGTGGCACCTTCTCCACATGTTTAATTGCATCCTGCTAGAGATCAACAAAACCTCCACTTTAATATGTCTGCGATACCACAGGGTTATAGCAGAAATTAGCTTTTTAGTTACAATTTCAGCTCTGGTTACTCTATTGTCATTAGTTGGTCAGTGTTAATCATCAAAGTTGGTTAATATGCCAATCATTGGTAATTTTTTAAATTATTTAAAGCATCACACTTAAACCATCCATGGTTAGTTTTAACTCCTTAAATTCCAAGCCTGTCCTCTTGAAAATAATCAAAATTGTAATTTTCTTGTTGAGTTCAGCACTTGTCAAAAATAAGCAATATATGTGAACAGGCTGTTTGATTTAGCTGTAGCTTGGATGGATAAAGGACCTTTGTTTTGAAGCATAGCTGAAATATTTATATGACAATTTACTAGCCATCCGCCACATTCCAGCAACAATGATGTTATGTTACATTACATTGCATTTATTTATTCAGCGGAACCTTTTGTCCAAGTGACTTATAAGTGAGGCAAATAACACATTATAAACATAGTTCATGTTCGATAAAGTAACACCATCTCTGCTTCACCAACTGATGCACAATGACTTGAACTTTCAATTTTCCACGTTTGTTCACAGATCCCGCCTGTTTGATTGAAGGAGAAATTAAACATGTCAAGCTTTCTGTGTGATTGTGCTAGCATTGTGGCATTCCTAATGAGGCCTAGCTGGCCCTTCGGTTACAAAAAAGAAAAGTTAGCACAGATGCTATGATATTGTGGCGTCGGCGAGCCAAGCGCCGTCTGGCCTATTTGCATGTGTCCCAGCATGCCACACTGTCGTACTGAAAATGGCCGCTGTCTATGTCATGCTGGATATGCCTATTCTTGTATGCTGTTATATAACCAGGTGTTGTGGTGATTGGTGTGATTCACAATCCTGTTAAGGGCTACGAATAAAAGAGCTTTGACCAGACTGCATTTGTGATGTGGCATCATGGCTGAAATCAACAGATACTACAATGGTGTCAGAAGTGGGTTCAGGACTATGATCCCACCCACTCTACTCCAAGAGACCCGGAGGGACCTTGAAGAGGAAATTGCAGAGGTGGAGCAGGAAATTGGCAGTGGACTGCCGGTGAGTCGTTGGACACAGGTGGCTGAGGGAGCCAGTGGACCCAGAGCTCCCAAACAGGAGAGAAGACCCAGTGATCCGCCACCAAAGGAAACCTTACTCACTTCTCCAACAGCAGCCGTCCACCTGCCGAAGTACAGTGGTGACCAACCCTGGGAGCTATTTGCCGTACAGCTAGAGCTTGCTGCCAAGAACAATGCCTGGGATGACCAGGCTGCAGCTGTCCACCTTGGCCAGGCCCTGGAAGGTGGGGCCCTCCAAGTCCTCTTGGATGTTGCACCAGAGGCTTGTTTCTCTCTTGCAGAGCAGACGACAGCCGTAAAGCAGCGGTTTCGGGGTGGCGGAGGAGAGCTGAGGGCCCGTCAGCTTTTTGGCACCTGGCGGCGGCACAGAGGGGAGCAGCTTGGAGTCCTGGCTGCTGACATCAGAGCACTGGCTCGCCAGGCATACCCCAACTACCCTGCAGTAGTGCAGGAAGACCTAGCCCTGCAGGCCTTCCTCTCAGCCCTTCTTCCTGACTGCCTACAACAGCAAGTGTGGCTGTTAGCACCAGCTAGCTTACAGCAGGCACTCGCCGAGGCGGAGAGGGTGGAGGCGTCTTCAGTGCTGCACCCCACGAAGATGCTGCAGTACGTTCAGTGGCTCGGGAGGGTGATGACCCTCCCCCCAATGATGCAAGGATCATCTGCCGCCGCTGTGGAAAGAGAGGGCACCGGGCTCGCTTCTGCCCTGCGCCCGCTCCCAGGCCATCGGGAAACGACCAAGGGGTGGCGCAGTGAGGAGGTGTCGTCCCAATCCCTGAAAACCCCTCAGGCCAGAGGCCCATTCCTGGACATCTACCCTGTTGGTCGGCTCGGAGATCTGCGGAGCCCATTTCTGCCTTGCTTCATCAATGGGGTGCTCTGCCATGGTCTAATAGACAGTGGTTCCACAATCTCCATAGTGAGGACAGGACTCTTGCCTAGGATGGAGGGGCCCATCTTACTGGGCTGGAGGACCACCACCGCCCAGTTGCACTCAGTGACAAGGGAGACCATTCTTATGCAAGGTTGTTGCAGACTCCAACTCAGAATGGGGTGTGTGCTGGTCTCCCTGACTTCTGGCTCACCCCGATCCAAGACGACTGCATTCTGGGGATGGATCTTCTCATCCACCAGAGGGCGGTGCTCGACCTACGACAGATGACCCTGGCCCTGGGGGGACACACTATTACCCTGACTTCTGAGCCATTGCCGCAGGCAGCGAGACCCCACCCACCGGAAGCTCAGTCGGCATGTCTACCCTCCACAAGTCCTTGCCCACCAGCTGTGAACTCTGCAACAGCTCTGCTCTGAGCCCCAGTGACAGCAGAGGCAATTGAGTCCCTGTGCCAGCGGAGCAGTGAGGGTCTCAACAAAGGGGAGAGGGCTCAGCTGCGATCACTGCCGGAGGAGTATGCAGACATCTTTGCTGCCCGTGATGTAGACTGCACCCACACTAACTTGGTGCAGCATGACATCAACACAGGTGGTGCCTCTCCCATCCGTCTCCGGCCCCGCCGACTACCTCTTGTGAAAAGGCTTGCTGCTTAAGAGAAGGTGAGGGAGATGCTGGCCTCCGGAGTCGTCGAGCCATCTACCAGCCCGTGGGCTAACCCCCGCTGCCCTAGCTAAGAATAAAGACAGCACCTGGTGGTTCTGCGTGGACTCTCACAGGCTCAACACCATCACCAAGATGGACTCCGTAGCGGTTACTGGTAGGTGGAGTTGTCCCCGGAGGCCCGTGAGAAGATGGCCTTTACCCTGGGGCGGGGTCTGTGGCAGTTCTGGGTTCTTCCTTTTGGGCTTTGTAATGCCCCTTCTACCTTTGAGGGGCTTATGGAACGGGTGCTTGAGGGGATCCCGGAGAGCTGCTGTGTTGTCTACTTGGATGACCTGCTCGTCCATGCACCCAACTTCAGTGATACAGCAGCCAACCTACGGCAAGTTGGGCCTTTGCCGACATCGCCGCCCCCTTGCACCAGCTGACCAGCAAGGAGGTTGCCTTCCAGTGGGCCCAAACCAGGCTGCCTTTGATCAGCTGCGGACTGCGCTTGTCTCCGCCCCAATCCTGGCGTGCCCTGACCCTACCCAGCCATTCATCATAGACACGGATGCCAGCAGCAGTAGCATCAGGGCGGTCCTGTCCCAGTCCCGGGCAGACGGGGAGAGAGCCATTGCATACTTCAGCCGTTGTTTTGGCAAGGCAGAAGAAAACTATTGTGTCACACGTCGAGAGCTGCTGGTAGTGGTGACTGGGTTGTCCCGGTTCAAGCCGTACATCTATGGCAAGATCCTCCTCAGAACCGACCATGCCGCACTCACCTGGCTCATGAGCATTAAGGAACCTGAGGGTTGAGCTAATTTTTGGCTGTCCACCCGAACCAGAGCCAGCCACCACCTCTGGGCACGTGCGGGACCTAAGGTGACGCTTGGAGGCCACCCACCACCTGAACCGTGACCACCTGATGGCAGCGGGTCCAAAGCAAAAGAGAGCATACGACACCAACTGTCCGGGGGCCCCGCTGGGTGTTGGGATGTCAGTGTGGCTGTACAATCCCCACCGGAAGAAGGGCTACTCTCCAAAGCTGTCCAGCTGCTGGCAGGGAGCCTGTGTGGTGTTGGGTCGGCTGTCAGAACTGGTGTATCAGGTCCGGACTGGCCCTGGGTCTCGGTCGGTCATTGTGCAACAGGACAGACTGGCCCCATACCACCCCAAGGTCTGCCTGTCCCCAGAGGCCGCTAGCAGTCAGGCTTCCGCAGCCCCTGACAGTGGCCCAGTACCTGTGCCTGGCCCATCATCCCCCAGCAGCACTGTGCCGCGGCGGCCGAGGTCTTTGCGGCGGCAGCCATCACACCTACAGGACTTCGTGCTGGACTAAGGTGCGACTGGTTCTAGTGGTCGCTGGGATGGCTGACCCTTAAGGGGGGGGTTGTGTGGCGTCGGTGAGCCAAGCGCCGTTTGGCCTATTTGCATGTGTCCCAGCATGCCGCACTGTCGTGCTGAAAATGGCCGGTGTCTATGTCATGCATGTAGTTAATGTTCCAGGTTCCATGCATTGTGTGTTCTGTACTAGTGCCCTGCTTAAGTTTAAGCTTTATCCCTGGTGTTTGACTGTGTATAAGTTACCCACCATGTGTAGTTCCCATTGTTCGTACAGTGACCCTCCCCCTGTTGCGCTAGTTAGGTGCAATGTCTGTTCTTGTATGCTGTTATACAAGCAGGTGTTGTGGTGATTGGTGTGATTCACAGTCCTGTTAAGGGCTATGAATAAAAGAGCTTTAACTAGACTGCATCTGTGAAGTGGCATCATGGCCGGAATCAATGGATACTACAATATCTTTATGGCAGCAAAGATGTTCTGGACCCCTGGATGAAAAAACACATGGCAGAAGTCAGAGGCCTGACTGTAAGGGCTTGGGTCCGAGCTAAAGATCTTTATCAAAACAACTGTCATTTCGGCTACTTTGGATATCCTTGAAATGGGGGAAGTCTGATCATATTAAAAATGTCGACATAACAGCCTGCTGTTTGTCATGGACTGCATAACCAAATGACTTTTTTTCCTCTTTAAAAACGCCAGTTATTAATTACTTCCTTAATGCAATTTCTCATATTTGTCAAAATGCTGTTGGTCAGGGTAGGAAAAGGAGGATTTGTCTCGGAATGGAATTATGATGATTTGTTGCTGCTTTCAAGATTAACCGTGGGTCATTTGTAATGCTTCCAGCAACATTGATTGAAGGGGTATATTAACTGCAGAAAGCTTTCCCTTAAAAAATGTCTCATGCCGTTTGGAGTAAACAAATGGGAAGCCGGTGCTGGCGCTCCATACGTCCCCAAGCTTTCCGTGATGGAAAACCTCCCCGTCTCTATGTGTCCCTGTGGTTTTCCCCCTTTGACACAAATGGCTCCTTGTCCCCCAGCCAAAATGATAAACAAAGCCCCCGATCTGATTTATATAGAGGGCTTTCATTAAATTATAGCGTGCGGCCCAATTTAATTCACTCAGATGGTGCCTTACAGCAATGGTGTTTCTTAAGGAACCTGCTGGCAGAACCGTCACAAAAAAAGACCAGTGCGTGAGTTCAAAAGCGTTCCAGAGCTTCACACCAAAAATAAGCCTTCCAACAATAACATTATAGAACCAAAAATCAGTCTGTAATTATATAAGAATATTATCAATACAGTTACTATGCCACTGACAGCCTGCACTGGGGAAATCGCTATGGATGATGATGGAACGATTTTAATGATATATTTAATAGTATTATCAAAGTTAATTTACATAAACATATTTTGCGTTTATTGTTAGCGAGAAAAGCATAGAAAGAAAAGAAGCTGCATTATTATGTTTACTTTGGTTTCATTTCGTTTTGCTTAGTTTCGTTTAGTTTCATTTCATTCCAAAAAGAAGGGTGTGTAAAAGCATGAGACTGTGGGACTACAGGCCCTGACCATTCAGAGGCTGTTCCCATTTTCCACATTGAAACTGGAGGAAATCCGGGGAAGGCAGCAGTTTTGAATATTCAGCAACAATGGTACTTTCATTATTAAGCTTCATTATTCTGATTACTAAATGCTCCTCGGAATTTCTGTTAATAGCCTATTCTTCAGAACTTAAATACTGCACATACTCGCATCATCATGAATATTCATGGTTAATGTTTGCGACAGAAGAATTGCATTGTAATCAGAGTTTAATGGGTCAATTTTACAGAATATTTGCATCCATTTATGTTTAATGGTTTTCATTATCTGAATCATAATTATGCAGTACGGCTGGCAAGCTTGGATACTGCACTCGACGCTAAACGTCCTGTGAGAAAAATGTTTACCGAAAGAGGCTGCAAAAAATTAAAACTTGAGCCAACGCAGCCAGATGGAACACATGGTGTGAATCACATGCTTGATGTGCTTTCTCCCACACTTTTAGTCTTGTGCTTAGGTGTGTTGCCATTTTTTTCTCCATTTTAACAGAAGATAATGTGATGTCTAACCACCAGGGGTCAGTAAACTTCCCTCCCTGACCTATATACACATTAACTTCTGCAAAATAATTCATTGACATTGCAGAAACGCAAGTTTAAAAAAGAAGACATTAAATACAGAGTTTAAGCCTCCTGGACTGGACTTTAATTGATTGTTATGTTCCAGTACTCACATGTTAATTGATTCTACCCAAATAGCACTACTGTCAGGGTGTGTTCTGTTATTATAAGCTTCTTATAGCCAGGTTTTAGGCATGGTCCATTGGATCTCCTGGCAAAGTTCAGACTGCTGCACTGCGGTGATTGGGAGGAGGGGTCTGGCTTGGTAAAGACTAGTGCAAGAGTGCTGGTGTTGTGCATGTTGTACGTGTGAAATTGGGGAGGCCTTCATGGTGCCGGCCTTCTGTCCATCCGGTTCCAGCAGAGAACCCAACATCACAGCTGCTTTTGGAGAGTGAAGCGCTTCTTCATCAGATATAGTCATGTACCCGCTCTGTATTTGACCCCAAAGTAGTAATGAATCAACAGCATATTCAATGTTAAAAATGCATGAGTGATGAAATTATAAGTCACTGATCTCTAAAATCCTAGTGTTAAACTTATTTCCCATCTACGGAGCTCTTGTCCAGTTGAAGAACAAATTGGAGAATACTTCTTCTGCTGATCTGCCTTTAATCAACACCAGGGGGCAGACCAGTTAAAGACATGGAAAGCAGAGCTGGAAAAATAGCCAGCTGTAGTGAAAATCCATGGCATTTTTTCTGTGAATTTCCAGTATATCAGCTACACAGCCTCTAAGATAAGCGAACTATAGATGTCAGAAGCATGAAACATTCAGTAACCCTAGTATTGCCCTTGACGGCAGTACATTCCCTGGGCGAGGGTGAAATCATATGCCACTTTGCCCCACTCGACCTTCAGGAGGCTCTGAGATTAAATGTGTCATTTAAGATAGCCAGGTTAAGTGTTTTATCTTTCCTACAGGGTGGGATGGATTCGGAATGACAGGAGGTGGACGGAGTCGGCACACATGCACACGCCTTACACGCGAGCGCACACACAGGCACATGCACAGATTTAACGGAACTGAAATTCCCTCCTACAGTAAACAGACAGATCCATCATGCCTTATTTTCTTGACACTGCTTTTTGGGAATTTTGGGAATACCTTAGATAAGTACTTTTGGATCGTGCTCACACAGGCTTGTGGGTTGAACACCAGCCCGTACATTATTTCACAAATAAGAGTAGTCCAGCGATGAGAGACAACTCTGTTATGAGGCATATTCAAACAAGATGTTCCTAGGAAAAGTCTTTGAAGGCACTGAGTGTAATACCAGCAATGTTATGGAAAGGATGGCCCTGTTCTCCCATAAAAAGAGTTTATATTTACCTTAACCTGACAAAGTCTGCTAGCCAGATGTGTCGTTCATCTCCATGGAAACAATTCAGGGAGATTTATTTATTCTAACATTTGACTCCGAGGAACTAGAAATTATTAAAGGAACTTTTAAGGGAAAACTCTTCAGCGCTGAAATATTACAGATATAAAGTGGGTTTTGCTGTGTTTTTTCACATTAAACTAGCACTGTTTTATTAGCCTTGTAGTGCAAGAAGGTGGAAAACAGCTGATCGGTGGTGCACACAAGGCTGACCTTGCCCAAACCCCAACAGCTTTGTGACCTGTCGAGAGAAGGAGGGACTGCTGGGGATCAGGTGATAGAGGTGATAGAAGGTGAGGGGGTCCATTTAGCTGCTTCTCTCTCTCTTTTATTTTTTTTTTCATTTATAAAGGTGCATGGTGACATTTCCCAGTCTTCCGGAATATTCTCCCCAGGACGTCCTTCACGTGGAAAGAGCCAGCAGGTTCTCCTCTCTTAACATGTTTCTGAAATTTGTCCGGGGCCCCCGCTATGCCATAACGGTTAGATACAGAGTCATGGCTGCGGCTCCACACCAGACGGCCGACTCACCATGGCTCTATCTAGATCGATACGTTACTCCCCCAGGCTCCAGATAATGCCCCCCCCCCCCCCCCGGGCCCGCCCCCCACCGCAGAGGCCCTGATACAGAGGAGCTTCTCTTTTTGTGTTGCATGCTTTATAACCTGCCGGCTGCTTTTGGCATCTTCGCTAGCGGGATCGGTGCCGCCGACAGCCCAGCCTGCACCCTACCGCGGACGCGGCCATGCTGACGGTCATTGTTTTGACAGCGAATAGCTGAGGCTGTCTACCATGCGCCGCCGTTAATACGCTTGAAGAACAATTTCTTCCGCATTTTTCTCCTTTTCACAAATGACATGTGCTAAATATTTTGACGTTCACTAGTGAGATAAGCCTCCTATGCAAATACGCAATGGGGATTTCCGCATATAGTTATTCTGATGCCTAACCGTGTATCTTCTCTCTGCTGTGATATTTCTGTCTTCCTGGATTGGGTATTGTTCCTTTTGAAAGTCATGGTATTGTGTTTATGATCTTCCTTTTCCCCCATTTTGAGTAACACTGGTCATGTTGACATTTTGTTTCTTCTGGGTTTTTTAAAAGAGAGACTGCATAAGATAAAACATTCAAGTCAAAGGGGTGAGAGATCCATGCCTTTTTTTTTTTTTTTACTTAAAAATTCCTCTTCATTCTGTTGAATCTATTAATGCACAATGAGTCAAAACACTAAGTGAAAACATTTGACAAAAATGTCACCTTCACTCACACTAGCAACAGGCTTCAAAACCGACTTGTCAAAAATGATAAAAGGTGTGACCATCTTCCAATGTGATTTTATGCTTGTCTTTTTAAATGTTGTGGTCACTTTATATCTAATAGCATTATATAACTTCTCATGTATTGTCTTCATTTTTGTGTTAAAGTACATGGAAATGATGAATTGATATTAGCTGTAACATGCCCAGTGTAAGATCGTGAAGTACAGTTCCCCCTTCAGGTTCACAAGGGCCGCAAGATCCCTGCAAATGTGTAAATTCACAAGTAATACTTTGGCCCGTTATTCAGAATTCAACATGATCAGCACTGAAAAGTAATAATAATAATCACTTTATTAATCCCTGTGGGGGAAATGTCTTTACACCTCCCTCAAGTTGCTCTTTGTAAGCAATCTGTCCGCGAAGGGCTGCCACCTGTAGCGGCGCCCAGGGAGCTGGGGGTTAAGGGCCTTGCTCAAGGACCCGCAGACGTGCTGAGGCTGGGTTTGAACCGGCGACCTTGTGATTACAGGCACGCCGGCTTAGCCCTCTGAGCCACACGCTGCCCTCTAAGTTGGAAAATTACTGCGAGAAATGTGAGATTCCACGGTCACAAACGGCGCTAACAGGCTGGTTGCCAAGACAAAGATGCAGGCAGAGAGAACAGATTCCTCAGTTAGTTTTTTTTTTTTTTATTAACCAAAAATAACGTATAATATTAAAGATATGGTATGTGCTTATACTAACAAATATTAAATAATGCTAATGTTTGTCAGTTATATGACCCAAATCATTTTCAGTATTTATATATTCGGCTTGTGCATTGTCTGTTTCTGCCATCCAATAATATTCCTGTTTAATTGTTCACAGGCAACTCATGAATAACCAAAACTGGGAATGTCAAACTCGCCAGTCTGGAGGGGCGACCACACGTATCCTGCTGTGTGTTCGGGCCCGATTCCTTCATTCCGTTCTCATGACGTCTGTCTTGTACAGAGCTTCTGGGCCATGGCAACTTCACCTACTTCTCGGCGGTCTGCTGGCTCTTCGGCCGCGACCTGCACCAGAGCCTGGGCTACCCCGTGGGGCTCGTGGAGTCCTGCTGGGGGGGGACGCCGGTGGAGGCCTGGTCGTCTACCAGGGCGCTTAAGAAGTGCAGGCTGGCAGGGACCAAGGACGGGTGAGAGTGACGACAGTGCTGCAGAGATCTTCTGCCTGCCGGTGGTTTTAATGCAATCTCTGGAACTCTGGAACAACACGACCTTTCTTTATATAGACTAAAGTGCAAAATAATTCGTCCCGAGGAATATTCTAATGTTATTTTTAATCGCAAAACCTAAATTTAGCTTGAAAGACTATATTAACATCTATAGTTATATAGTTCTATTTGTGTCTGATTATTTTTACCCGAAGAATGCAAGCCTTGTAACCATTTTGTAGGGGTGGGAGGTGCATCATCATATGCATGCAGGGTTTACACCCCACCTCCCCTGTTGTTAATAATGTGATGGGCTTGACCCTAGCCAGCTCGCCATTGGTTCCCTCGCAGGATGCCTTTAGTTGGGCAGGTGTGGAAAAACACTGTATTGTGGAACTCCATGATCCACCCACTACTCAACATGACAGTAAAGGGAGCCATCTGGTATCAAGGTGAGAACATCCTGCGAGGAGCTTCCAGCCCCTTAGGGTTTTTCTCCAGGCATAAATCCCAGTTAACAGGAAATGTCTTATTCACCAATAGGTGAGGACAACACAGCCTATCACCGGGACCAGTATAACTGCAGCTTCCCCGCCATGATCGATGACTGGAGGATGGCTTTTCATGAGGGGTCAGGGGGCCAGACAGCCTTAGACTTCCCTTTCGGATTTGTACAGGTGATCCGTTTATGCATCCCCACATGGGGGCGGTGTTGGCCTAATGGTCAGGGAAGCTTTCCTGTGTTCGAACTGTTTCAGGTTCAAATCCCCGACCGCCGAGGTACCACTGAGGTACCCTGAGCAAGGTACCGCCCCCAAGCACTCCTCCCTGGGTGCTGAATTCGCTGCCCTCTGCTGTGTCACACATGGGTCAAATGCAGAGGACACACTTCGTTGTTGTGGGCTATGGTGAAATATTGTCATTGTCGACACACATCTAGCAATCTTGGCACCAAATAATCAGTCGGTGATCTTCCACTCTGTGGCAGTGAATCCCCACTTACATTTTACCCGAAGCACCTTAACTGGTCTCCAAATAAGGACTTCGCTACTTTCCTGGGGTCGCTGAACACTGGTGTCGTTCCAAACGCTCCCGATCGGCACTTCCGTGAGGCCCGTGGGCATCCCCCTTATCTCAGTGGCCGTTTCCTCCTGACTGTCCACAGATTTGCACTGAACAGAAGCATTCTGCGAAGGAGGAATTTCCAGAACTGCGCTGGCACCAGACGGCTGATTACGGCTTTGTGCCCAACCCCCGCATGAAGAGGACCTTTATGGCAGTCTCTCTGGACCTGCCTGATGAGGAGTCACCTTGGGGCAGGTAAGAATGTAATGTGTAGTAAAAAGTAACTTCACTATTTTTCACTAGAAGCATGTGGAACACATCTGGTAAGTTATAAATGAATATATCACGAATAGATATTCAAAGCAATCTGTGTATTCAAGCATCTACTTCTTGAATGTGTTCTGTAGGTCATCTGTAAACCCTGATTTTAAGAAACCCCCTACTGCATTTGTTTCATTGGGAAGTTCCGTATGCATTTTGAAAGGTGGTTCTTTTTTGTATTATGCTAGTTCCTCCTTCTGTTTATCAGTAAGTCCTTAAAGCCATGAAAAAAGACATTAGCCAGTTGCATACTGAGAACTGTATGAGTCGGAATGCGCACACCAGGAGTCAGGCAGCAAGAACGCTCCTTTATATGGATTAGAAAATAAGTGTTTTGAGGTAGCTTCCTGTAGCGGCACAGTTGAGGTTCAACTGCACTGCAACTTTTAGTGTGGCTTTGCTTTGAACACCCGCCCTAATTATTAAAAACTAATTCAAGACATGCTGTCTTAAATGGCTACATTTTCAGATATAAGTGCTGTTTGATTTTTATGTATATTTGATTTATTTTTTTTTTATGTATACTACCAGTCAAAAGTTTTTGGCGACACTGATATTTTCCACATTTGCATGTTACTCACTTAACATTTACTAAAAATACACTCAATATTCTTTGCTAACAAATACATTTACAGTATGTTCACCATTTGAGTACCTTTATTAGCAAGAAAATGTTTGATGAATCGAAGTAACCTCCTCTAGCAGTTATAACAGCAGAGAAAACTCAAGGCAGTCTTCTACAAGGGACATTAAATACTGCTCTGTTTCATAAGATGAAACAATTAACTAGTACATTTAAAGGTCAGGCTACAATTTTATTCTTGCTTAAGAATAAAAAAAACAGCAGTTTATGAAATAAATGGAAAAGTGGTAAAAACCTGAGGTGTGCAAAAACGTTTGACTGGTAGTACATGTGCGATTGGATGTGTAACTTCATGTCCTGACTTCCATTCATGTCCCTACTGCAGCATCCATCCACGCTACAAACAGGATGTGGCCCTCAGGTTAGCACTGGGGGCCCGAGCCGTGGCCTATGGACAGTCGGATGTATCTTTCCAAGGACCCTTCCCGGCAAAGTGCATCTTGTCCGGGTATCAGCTGAACGTCACCTTCAATAAGGCGATATTTTTCAATCAGTCCGTGAAACAAGCCCTGTTTGAAGTGAGTCTGCATTACTCCCAGTTGTCGTTAATGTGAAAGGAGTCGATTCGGGATAGTGTTGGTTTTTGACGCTTGTTCTTCTTGGTCTGTTGAGGTCTGCTTCTCTGAGGGCCAGGAGTCATGCACGTCGTCCAAAAACTGGACGTCAGCCCCTGTCACCGACTGGGACCAGAAGTCTGTCCTGCTAAAGGTGGAGGAATACGCCGGTTCTGTGGCAGCTCTCCGTTACGCATGGAGGGACTGGCCCTGCGATCTGAAGAGCTGCCCGGTCTACAGCGCCGACAGAGTTCTGCCGGCTCCCCCCTTCATTGCGAATCGCTGGCCGCAGTGGGAATGGGGGAACAGCGGCTCCGTAAAATGGCTGCTAACGTCTCGAGATGACTAGTAATGATGTTCAAGAGAATGATTTTGATCCAAAGAATATCGCTTGTGTCTATGAAGGACGACCAACAGCCCCGTCGCTAAGGTCACCATGCGTTCTGATGCATGACTGTGCCAACCCCACTGCCATTTTCATCTCTTCCTGATTTCAGTATTAATGGCTGAAAGTTTTACATTCATGTTGCGATGCTGTACTAGAGTTTCGGTGCTTGACTATTTGACTGTTCAAGTGGTTTTGGAATTCCGAAGGAAAATCATCTGCTTGGGGAAAATTTAAAGCGAAATTGCCCTCTTTTTTTTTTTTTTTTTTTTTTTCCCCCCAACGAATACGGGAGGGTGGGGGTTTCATCTTGAGCCAGAGACGACTGAAATGTCTTCAGGAATCATATCTCTATCATGAATGGGTCCATGATTCTTTATATATGGCCTTTTTTACTTGGTAAATACGGTGTGTGAAATGATACTTAATGACACGTGTGGAGAATGGCACTTTACCTCCTGTAAACCTCTCTGTGTTAAGGTGAAATAAATTATAGCATTTAGAAAATAGTATATATGATTTTTGGCGGGAGGTGGAGCAACAGTGACCGCTGTTTTTCAGAGCTACGCAGTGGATGACCGAGTGCTTTGAGAGGCGTCGGTATAGTACTTAAGGTTAGAATGGTTGCTGTTGCTTGCAGTGGATTATTTCTTTCCGCAGTGTATTCTGTAAACCAAACTACTTCACTAGATGCAGTAAATATTTCGGTCTGTAGATGGCAGTGCAGTCTTACATAAGTGAAAAGAAGTCTTATTGTATTGTAGTTATATTGAAAGGTAGTTAGGATTAGGGTTGCTATTTAGGATAAAGCTAGGCTTTGGGTTGGATTTGCCTAAAGAGTTCAAGTCAGGGTTAGGGCTGCCATTTGGGCACTTTTTCACAAATGCAACTAATTACAGCTTGACAGAATAGTTTAAACTGACTTTTGTACATTTTGGTTTCAGAAACTCAGAATTCCTCAAATTCAAGACAAACGCCACAAAATGTTTTGCATAGTTTATTAACATCCGACATAACAGCAGCAGAAGGTACAGGGGGATATGTTCTCATTTGCCTACGCTTTGTGTGAAACCTTAATGTATGGTAAGGCTTTTAATGGTGTATATATGGAGGGGTTTAATTAAGTTTTTGAAAGCAGCAACTGATTGATTCATCAATTGGAAGCTATGGACTGAAAATAGCCAAAATGACTAAGAATCAATAATAATAAGGTGGTGATATTAAAATCTTCAAGATACTGATTTAAAGTAAGAAATGCGTAATTCGTACCATAGTACCTGCAGCTGTCTTAGAGAATCACCAAGTTCATTTTTTCCAGGTATGTTTTACTGGTGTCACCACTCTCAGCGGCAGGGTGGTCTCCACCCATTCACTGGGAGATTCCATCATTCGTTTCCACAACTTTGATTCATCAGCACTTGAGTCCATCCAGTCCACCACAGTTCCGTAGCTTTTACCTGAATTGGCAGAGAAAGATATCTTCATTTATCAGAGCTCTACCTGTGTACAACATCACTGCAGAGTATCATACAAAACTCTAGTTTCCTCTCTCAGTCCAAAGACAAGCAGCTGGGGAACTAGGGATTGTGCAGCGAGGTATGTGAGTGTGTGCCCCGTAATGGACTGAGATTCCGCTCAGAGTGCACCCTCGCCTTGTGCTCTGCGTACTGGATCTTTGTGACCCCATCCGGGATCAGCAACTGTAAGAATGTGACCCTGGTTATGATGGGATGGTCAAACATGTGAGGCCCTGTACATCCAGCCCTCAGTATGCAGTATACTGCTAGTGAACCGGTGACTGGTGTCACTGGTAGAAAAGCATCGAGATACAGCACCACCCTGAGGAAAACTTTAGAAAAACAACTTGACAGTTTTGGAGATTACATTATCAGGATAAAAGAAGATCTCTGGGCAGGTGATCGTGTGAGGCATTAGTAGCAAAGAGGTGCCGGTGTTTACCAACATTCAAACCACGCATCCGCACAGGGCCACAGTCACTACTACATTAAATAAACACGCTCCTTATTTAGGAGATGCTGAAGTAGCATGTTCTGCTAACCAGCTAGCGAGCTGCCATCTTCTCATTCCACTTGCTAGCTATTCCATTTTTTGAAACTGAGAAGGAGGATCCAGGGTGGGGTTTTCAAATGGGGCCCCAGAAGCCAGAAAGTTGTCACTGTTCACACAGTTTTTGGTACAAAACCGGGAAAGAAGGATGACATTGATTTCAGTGAGACTGGTTAAATTGGGACTGTAGCTAGTCCAGTGAGAGAAGTATTCATGGTTAGGATCACTCGCCTGATCCCAGGCTCAGCCGTAGGCCTCCCAGGAAGTGGTTAGAAAGTCGGTCATGGTCCCAGACTGTGAGTTCAGCGCAGGCCTCTCGCAAGTCACCCTCCCGGAAGCCGTCGATCACCATGGTGTGGTTAAACATGGGATTAGCTGTTCTCTTCAATACCCTGGTCTTCTGGCGACTCTTTCTGCTAGTATCTGGAAATATAAAACTACAAAAACCCATATTGCTCTGAGACGCCGCATAGTTCATTTCCATTCAAGAAGCTGAGGTTCGTTCAGAAACTCTGAGGTGTCATTAAAACCTTAGAACATTGAGTATTTCCACTGTCTTTGCAATAAAATACACATCATGCAATTAGACACTATCACTGTACAGATGCTCCTCTACTTACAAACGTTCAACTTAGGAACTTTCAGACATGAACAAAGAGGACTATAAGTCCAAATTGTGTTCACTGGGCTCCCGTTTCCTGTCTGCAACATCAAATTTTTTTCTGCATTCCAGTTCTGCCTAGTATGACTTCTGGCCGTTACTCCCGCCGCGCAGCAGCGTAGCGTGCGTACTCCCAGCATCCTAGTTCTTGCATATACCCTTAAAATGATGTTGAAGAACGACTTGCAAACATTTCAAGTTACGAACGGCCGTTCGGAACGTATCTCGTTCGTGAGTAGAGGAGCATCTGTATTTGTAAAGATATCAAAAAGAATTTTCATATTACAGAGTAGCACACTGGTATAAAACTATTATGTCATATTTTTTAATAGTGTGAAAGGGAATTAAATATGAACATTGTAAGGCTTGTCTTTACCATTTAACAAATGGGTCCACAGTCGAACCCCTGATGATAGGTAGGTTTTTGCATTCTTTCACCCAGATGTGTACTTCACCACTGTTGGATACTTGAATATCTAGCCAAGGGAGACAAGCATTACATATGAACACATCGTGCCCTTCTTAGCCCTTATCAGATTTAACATAGACATCCATACATCCTGAAACAACATAAAATTATTTTACGCAAATGGCTATATTATTGATTGTAGTACAGTTAAGGTATTTCGTACGTAATCTCCCTGACATTTTAGGTTTAGTAATGGTATTTGTGCTCTGTGATCTGTACACTCTCAGACCAGTATCAAAGGCCAGGCAACCATTTTAATGTAATCATAGTAGCTAATTGTGAAATTTTGTGTAAATCTCTTTACACAAAATTTTGCTGAGTTGTTACTGGGTAAACATGCGAGGAAAGTTGCGTACCGGAAGTGTCAGCTGACATTGTGGAATGTGTCTCTTTACTGTGAGCGATCTCGGGCAGGAAGCGAACAGCTAACGTCATCTCTCCTCTGTAATCCGAGGGCTGCAGTTTGGAAGTGATCTGGAAAGGAAAGCTCAGGTTTGCTAGAATGTTCATTTCCCAGCAAACACGACAATGTCACGTTTGTTTTCTTAAATCCTAATCTAAGAAGAGTCTCTGCAGATCAGATTCTGAGGCAAATATGAATCTTTCAGGGCAAAACATAAATTACGAAATAAAAATGATCCTAATCTGTCCTCGTCTTCATTTCCTTACCCTTGGTTTCAGGGTCATATTATTCATCAGTGTGCTTCTGAAATCCCATGTGGATAAGTCCAAGTCGACTTCGCCAAGGAAGCTATTCCGTCCGAAAGTGTCATTGTGCCACACAGAGAGATTGAGTGTCTGAGTTTGGATGATGGCCAGACTAGCTCGGTACTGCGGGCGAGATGACAGGAACACTGTAAGTGCTATCTACAAAAAAGACATTCATCCATTTTCCATAGACATTGCAACACAGAAATGTGGTGAACCTGGAGCCTATACCCCGAAACAAAGCACACAATGCAAGGGACACCCTGGATGGGCCAGTAATCTACCTCATGGCACATATATACACTGCATAGTGATAACTCTGCGTAGTGGTAACACTGCATGGTGGTAACACTGCATAGTGGCAACGCTGAAGTGATGACACTGCATAATGATAACTGCATAGTGGTAACACTGCATAGTGGCAACGCTGAAGTGATGACACTGCATAATGATAACACCTCATAGTGATAACACTGCATAGTGGCAACACTGCATGGTGATAACACTGCATGGTGAAACTCTTACCCTAAGAAGTTCATTGAAAGTTGGATTTAGTGTTTTCTTCTTCACTGACGTTTTCCTCTTTCCCATCTTTGCTTTGTCCGGTAAGAGGTAACTTTTTACATATCTACAGTTGCATGTACAGTTACATTTTAAACAGTAAATAAATACATACGACAGAAAGACAAACCTAAGGGACGGAATAGTGCTCCTCAAATTTTAAGGTTTGACATGTATGCTGAAAGGTGTAACAATACTATAGAAAACTGATCTACCAAGAACTCTTGTAATAAATGGAATAACTTCATAGTCAAGTTGTAGTTTTAAAATATAAACACATAATGTAATTTAGATCTTTCAAAGTTTGGAAATCCAAGCAGCTCTCCAACACCAAGTAGCAGGATTCATAAATGTACTCACGGGTCAGTACGGTTTTTCTTTTGGTCTGCCACTGCCAGGTCTCCGCACTGGACGATGAAGATGTGGAACTCCTTCGATTTCTGCTCATAGTTGATGGAAAACTGTATGGTCCCTTTGACCTCCACCACAGCGAGGTCTCCACTGTAGAGGCTCACCACACTCTCGCTCACCTGCTCAAGAGGAACTTTATAAATCCCTGCGACTGAATTATAAATCCATATCAAAAAAACCATGCAGATGTTTTAGCTATATTTCTACAACAGTCACAGTCAGAAAAAAAGAATAAGCTAATTTTTCTGTTGCAAGCACAATAGTAACCTGCAATCCACTGAATAAAATAAACCTATGAAGATCTATCAAGAACTTTAACTGATAGGAAGAGAAAGCTTAATTCAGACTTGATGGAATAGGAGCAGGCTGATGGATGTGCATACAGAGGACACTGATGCAAAGTCAGATGAGGAGCTCAGGCTGGTGAGGGACCTGCCCATCTTGCCATGGAAGCTGGACGCGTAGGTGGAGTCACTGCGGCTTTCTGGGCTCTGTGACGGGATACGGAGGCGACAGGGTGAGACATGGTACAGAAAGCTCAGTCCCAGCTTAGCGTGATATCCTGCAGTACCTCCCCTACTTCAACTTTAACATGAACATGGCAAAGACCCTCGGTGTCATCATGAGATGATGCAGTGGATGGGATTTTGGTTGCTGCTGGCTAACAGCAGACAGGGTGTGCGCTTTGCAGTCTGATGTACCTCATCCAGTAAGAAGTCAGGTACAGAGATGCTTAGATTCTTCAACTTGTCAAGCTCTGCAAAGGAGGTCTTGGGAACAAATGGCTCTGAGGAGACTGGAAAATGGGAATATCAAGAAGATGGGTACATTTGTACAATGACACATCCACTGCAAACACCACACTGCATCATTGCAGTGGCCCAGTTAACCCAAAACCTGCTTTTCTTGTGACTTCTTAAGGGTGTTGCATATTCAATAGGCCCAATCAGATGAAGTATGTCTATGTAGAATTAATTAACCATAATTGCTGGGATAAACAGAAATGAGCTGTTTTCATCTTGGAGTTTTATCATATATATATGTGTGTGTGTGTGTGTGTGTGTGTCTGTGTGTGTATACACACTCCGGGCCACAGAAACTAGCACAGCTCCAGCCAAAAGCCAGATAGCTGCAAAACTCTGTCAGCACCATGGACAGAAGCCACCTGTAAAAATTTCAGCACTTCAGCAGCCATCCCACCCTTAATCCTCCATGCTTGGCTCCCACTAAAGAAAAAGGAAGATGCCCAGAGCCGGCTGGGAAAATGTCTGGCTGCTGTGTGTGGCTTAGTGGGTTAGGTCCCTGTGCCCGTAATCGGAACATCACTGGTTTGATTCCCACACTTAGCAGAGTAGCCACTTCTTGATTGGGCCGTAGACCAAGGTCCTTAACTTCCTAAAAAATGCTCTGGGGGGCTGGATGGACAGCTGACCCTTTGCTCAGACCCCAAGCTTGGCTCTCCCTTCTATGTGCAAAAAAAAAAAAAAAAAAGCTAAACAAGGTGGGATATCTGAAAAAGAATCATGTTGCAGTGTATCTGCACAAACGTTTAATGAATCAGCTGTATCCTTGCTGGCCCAAACCTGCCAGAGTACGTACAATAAATAAATAGATGATTGTGCTCTATGGAAAGAACTAGAGATATTTACCGTCATACACAGCAAATGACTTGCTTCCATCAACATTTCTCTTCCCTTCCTCTCCTTGGGAAGAAGGATCAGTTATGTGTTTACAGCAGGACAATCACTGTTATAATCCAAGTATGAAAATCCACATCCATAAATCATCCATCTGAGCTGGATGTTACATAATCGGTTCTTACATTGTCCTCGGCTGCCTACTGTGAGATGCGATCATTCAACTGGATGCAGCACTGACAGCTGTGATACTGTAAGCTGAACTGTATCAGTAGGGCGTAGACCCTGGCACATTACTCTGATACACAATAGGAAGTGTCTCATTTTGGGTGGGGATCAAAAACACACCCTAATACCTACATTCAAAGGTTTTCTAAGACATTACTAATGAATTCTTTATGACGGTTCATTGCTCTAGAAAACTATTTACTTAGTACCTGTGAAAGAGTTTGTTATTATAAGCTAAAGGGGATCCTCACCTGTAATGTATAAGGTTAAGTCTTCAACACTTTTATATGAGGCCATAAGTCTGACAGGTGATTCTGCAGTTTCAGATTTCGGACTCAGCACCGAGGGGGTTTCTGTCTCCCCTGTAGTGGCACATTAAAGCTGCAAGTAAGTACATTTCAGCATGATTCATTTAATTCAATTCTGTTATTTCCAAGTATTTATATTAGATTTGTACATTTCACAGCACTGTTTCCTTCATTAGAGTACTTGATGCAGGCCCCAGACCGTGTTCAAGCTAAATACTGGTTCTCAGCATCATTGATAAATATGAACCACACAGAACTGACTCTGCTGTATTATTGTTATTTTTTTCAAAGACCAAGGATGAAGAATATTAGCTAGAGAGAAATTAATTTAACATTTAAACACAAAGATTTTTTAGTCAAGAGATAAAATGTTTTATCGATAAAATGTAAATTTTTATCGAATAACCAGGATCGGATTGGAAAATTAGAGGTTTTAGAACCACTAGAAGGTAGTGATCATAACATGGTTAAATTCGAGGTTAATTTTGGTGTACGAAGAGTAAAGTCCAAAACTAAAGTATA
>JAODKC010000001.1:17600203-17625058 GCA_026777985.1 Mormyrops attenuatus
CCTCGCCGTGACCATCACGTTTATCGTTCAAGTACTAAAAAAAAAACCCAGCTAGTCACACCCCCACCGTCACCGGTCAAAAGACAGAAACCCACACATACCTCCCCCCCCCCCCACGCACGGACGTATCTCATGGTTGCAGATCATCACACACGCACACCAATGTTCCCCATAGTAACAGAGGCTGTCACAAGCAGCTACACACGTGCAAAAACACACGTGAGAGACACGTGAATGCCTGACAGCACCGTGAATCACATAAAACACAGGCAGATGGGCCACGCGTGTGTCACATATCCAGCAAACAGAACCCCGGCAGGTGGTTCTGACGGTGAAGCCGAGTTTTATTTTTGTGTTCCTCCTTAGAATCAGAGGGGTAATGGGGCAGGAATAGGAAGGAGAAAGAGACCCAGAGGAGACTCTCTGTCTCTTGGTATTTAGAGGTATGGGGGGGGGGGGGGCTCGAAGAAAAATCAGCCACACCATTATTGTATACCTGGCAACAAGGAGCAGGTGCAGCAGTTCAACATTGATGATCGTGGTGACCTGAGTCTCGACCCTTAAACAAGTAGCAGCCCAACCCCATCCTTGAGCAAAGATGTATGTGGATGGTTCAGACATCCATACTTACTGCCACTATTGCAGCCACCTGTGTGGGGAGGAGCATCTCTATCAATAATACTGGACAGGCCTAATTCATCATGATCGTTATCATGGCTGTGCAATTAATTTTCTAATCCATTAGTTTCCGCGGCTATGCGGCGCGTTCCGCACTCCGCTCCCGCCACTGTAAGCCTCATCGCACCGGCCTGTCCGGTGTGTAATTGCTTGGTGAGCTGCTAATGACCGCAGAGGTTCAGCCGAATGACAGTCTGCGAGCAAAGGATCCACGTTGTTGGGGATTACGTATGGAGGCTAGGGTTAGACTGGAGATGGAGATGAGAGTAGATGGAGATAGAGATGGGCCTCAGTGTGCACCTGGAGATCAGGTATGGACCCCAGTGTGACGCTGGGGTTAAGATTGACT
Organism: Mormyrops attenuatus; assembly: GCA_026777985.1. NCBI lineage: Eukaryota > Metazoa > Chordata > Actinopteri > Osteoglossiformes > Mormyridae > Mormyrops > Mormyrops attenuatus. The sequence goes on from JAODKC010000001.1 coordinate 17,601,231, forward strand.
TTCAGCACAGATCAGGAGATAGAGATGGGCCTCAGTGTGCTCCCGGAGATCGGGTGCGGATCCCTGGTGGAAGATGGAAATGTGAGGGATGGTGTGCAAGGTTGAATCTCAGTTGGTGCCATGTTTCCTGCCCTGGTTCATCTGGAGATCATTTAGTCGCCTGCTTGCGCTGCCTTGTCGTTAGTTATGTGAAGCATGAGCTACTTTATGAGAATAACTGGGGCGCAGAGACTTCAAAAGGACACCCGGGCCGACGTCCCACATCAACGGCCCGGCGGCCAGACACATGCCGCGCATAATTCCAGAGGTAACCTTTGCATAAGTTAAAGTCAAATTATTAGTCAAAGCTGGGGACAAGTGGCTCAGTGGCGCACCCTGCAGACCCCTTTAGGCTGGCATTAATTGTCATTCGGAGGCGGCAATGTCATCGAGTCACACAGGGCTGGACGGGAATGTTTTCTCTGCTGTGAGAGGGATTCGGAGGCCGGAATGTGCCGGAGCCGCAAAATCCCGCACCGGCAAAGCAGACACCCTCCGGGCATGGATCCCCATTTCCCCCCCGATTTTCCATCCCATTAGGTAGATTCAGATGTTCTTTCACAGAGAGTCTTCACCCTGGAGGAGTGGAGGGAGCACTGATCGATTTGTCCTGCTCCGGAGCCTCCTCTCCCAACCCGCTAAACGCCTGCCTCTCCCTACCGTCTGACCCACAGGCTGCCTATGCCTCCATATCCCGAGGGGTCAGATAGATGTTTTCTTGGGTGTGGGCTGGGGGTGGGGGTGATGGCTCACAGCCCCCTCGCTCCCCTGATGTGTCTTTCAGCAGCTGTCTCCTCTTCTGCTCTCCCTCCTTTCCCTCTATATGTGTGTGTGTCTTATCCAGAAAAGCATGATGGGATATTTGAAATGACCTCACTGAACACATTCCCATGTGCCCGTACTTGTATAAAATGGCACAAAGCTTCATTTTCATTTCACTCCCTGGAGCAGCTGAGGTTAAGGGCCTCGCTCAGGGGCCCAATGGTGACATCACATTGCCAACCGCAGCGATCATGTGATCACGGACGCATCTTAACCCACAGAGCCACACTCTGCAATACTGCAATATCGCAATTCTCACACTTAAAATGCAGAAGCTGGATATATACACATAATCAGATCATATTCCATCCATCCATCCATCCATCCATCCATCCATCTATCCATTGTCCATCCGCTTGCTCCTTGCAGGGTGAAGGAGATTTGCATTCCATTGTTTGCAGCATTTTGGTTTGCGAATTTCCCGTCCCGTAGTCTTACTTTTTAATATTGAACTATAATTTACTTTGTGCCACATTCTGAAAGGAGAGAATCTGCTCAATGACCCAGGTTAGTCTGATGCTAAATAGGTCATGGAAAAATGAGGAGAAATTATGGATGGCCCCATGAGGAACACCGGAAGGTAGCTGGGCGCGGCCAACTGCATGACGTCACGGCCTGCTCCTTCGGTAGAGGCAATGCAACTACCGATAACACGACAGCAGGGTGTCCGTCTTATTAGACATAGGTGATCTTCTCATGGCTTTTATCTACCAGGAGAATCGTCTCATTATTCTTCACATCGAGAAGCTGTCAGGATGTGTCAGCAGCTGTTTTGGATGTCCTGATAGATCGGCGTATGGTGGAAATGATGTGTGGGCGATATGTGGCTGTGTGGGCGAGGTGAGGCTGCATGGGCGACGTGGGGCTGCCTTGGCATTATATGGCTCTGTGGGTTAGGGTGTGCTACTTGTGATTGGAAGGTTGCCAGTTCAAATCCCACGCAGGTAACATCATTTCACTACCGGGTCCTTGAGCAAAGCCCTAAAGTGGCAAGCTGGTCTTCAGGTGAACTCATGACATGTGTGAGATCACTGAGATCATGGGGCCTGCTGTCACTGCACCTGTCGGTTGCTGCCTGCTTTAACTTGAATGGCCTAGTAATTAATGAGGTGAGGTCTTCACTGGAAAGTGTTGAGGTTGACCATGATGACCCAGCCTTCAATATTTTCCATTGTTTAGTAATGGGTAAAGTAGGGTGGGTAAAATCAGTGCTCATAATTAATGATTATATTTATTAATAGATACTAATGTAATATTATTTCCATCCATCATCTGAACCCGTTTGTCCTGTTTCGGGGTTATGGGGGTCTGGAGCATATCCCGGAAGCTACAGATGCAAGACAGGAAATAAATTAGAGCTGGGCAGGCACACACACACACACACACACACACACACACACACACACACACACACACACACACACACACACACACACACACACACAAACACACACACACACACAAACACACACACACACACACACAAACACACACAAACACACACCCAGCCATATTCAGATCATAAAAAGACAGTGATACATGAATGTCCCACTGCAGCTTTTCAGAGGAGCTGCTGTAAGGTTCATAGGATAGTTAGTCTTCAGTCTGACCATTAAATCTTAATTCCCTCAATCCAGGGCACAAAAATACAAAAAACAAAAACAAAACAACCAAAACAATATTGATTCCACAAATATAATAACAATGGAAGTGAAGGTGGCAGATTTTAGAGGGAGGAACCTTGGCATCTTGTAGAGAATATTTCTGAAAGCCACCAGGGAACACTTTTGCTGTGGTATGTTGACACATTTCAATGTGGAAAACTATTTAGATGATATATTATTTATGAATGCCATCTCATAACTGTACAACAGCGATAAAATATTAAAGCACACTTTTTCCCTTAACCCTGACACTTTATTATTCTTTTTAATAATTTTAGCAATGGATGTAAGATTTATTTGAGCTCCCAAATTGTATCTTTAAGGCTCATGGGCTAAATTTCAAGATGCTCATTAAAGTTTCAGCAGCACTTTGATTACTGTAGAAAGTATTTAATATGCATAAAGCTCACTTTGGTCAGGCTTTTGCTGCTACTTGAAAAATTCAGACCATGGAAATCTGAAGTTTTCCATTAAAATCAGCCTAAAAGGGCTTGTAAACAAAGTTAAATAACAGACTTGGGGACAAATGAGGAGAACTAAACAGATTTTATAATGCTGTGTGTGTGTGCGTGCTTCTTTTTCCCAGTAATACATGTCCATCCGACCATCCATCCATCCATTCATCCATCCATCCTCCAGCCCCTTATGCTGACCAGGCTGTGATTTGATGGAGACGATCCCAGGCAGTGTAGGGAACAAAGTAGGAGTACACCCAGTCGCTCAAAGGGAATACATATGTATATGGATTTATAAAAACATTATACTGCATGTCTTCCCCTGAGGTCACACCTTGGCAATGAAACAGGTTCTGTTTGATTAACAACCAGCTGTTTCTCTTAAACAACTGGAGCATCTTCTCCAATCTTTCGTTACCCTTTCACATCTGGACCTTTGAACATTTACATTATATTTATTTAGCAGATGCGCTTATGCAAAGCAACATACATTTGTTTGAGAAAGCAGGGTCAGTCAGTCCCTGCAGCAATTGGGGTTAAAGGTCAAGGGCCCAATGTTGAAATCACTCTGCTAAACTTGGGTTTTGAACCAGCAACCTTTCACAGCAACCTAACCCACCGAGACAGGCACCACGTAGGATCTCAACCTGTAAGAGGAGACTGGGCCTCCATCCTGATGCTTTTACACTTCTACTTTAAGCACGCAGTGTTGCCAGTTGGCCATCCGGCTGCAGACCCTTATGATCTGTTGACAAAATATTCGGTAACTACACCAGCTGTTTCAAACACTGCGCCATGGATCGATTGCATGCTCTTCTGCGACACGACAGCACTTGATAATTTGTTTGAACAAATTGTTACAGAATCACTGGGCCCATTTGTCTCGTATTGATTTTCTCATCTGTATTATGTCACTTCTCTCGATGCTGGAAATGGTAATGACCATTCATAAACTGCACGGGGAAATAAAGGCGTGATTAACGAGATGAGCCAAAGTTAAATTTAATGGGACCCGTTCACATGAGTCACGCCCTACGGACAATGATGTCAGCAGCCGGAGCAGCGCTGGTGCTTACGACGCTCTCAGCCGCATGGCAGATCTTAAGCTTTCCTTCTCCTGTGATGGGCGTTCATGATGGGGACCTGGCTTTGGGATAGACAGAGAGGAAAACTCTTTAAAAAAACAAACTGTGGGCACAATGTGCAGCTCCTGCCAGGCCGAAAGTTAAAAGGATCTCTCTGGTGTGCAGTCCTGAGCGGAGTAGCAGAGGAGACATGTATTGGAGGGAAGGACCACAGAAGCAGAACATCTCAGCAGAAGGTGGCTCTCTAAACCCGCGAGAGGAAGTTCTGGATGCCCGTAAGAGGGCAGCTGTGTGCTTTGGGTTGTGGGATGGATTCCCTGCACCTGACGCCAGGCAGCGGAGCGTAACAAATTGGCAGTGAGTATCACAGGAAGGCGGCTTGGGTGATGGGACAGGCATGCATGCTGGACGCCTGGTTAGGTGAGGGCAGGTTTACAAGTGGCCTTCCTGTATCCACAGCAGCAGGGTGCTGCCTAAGAAGAAACCCAAGCAGCGAGCCTTTCTCCCATCCTCCTAGTTGGAGGTGGATGACCACCATGGACACCAACAATGTGTTTCCTGGTAACTTTTAAAGGTTAAAATGCAGGAACATGGAAGAGATCTTCAGATTAGAGAGAGAGCTTCACGTTGACAAGATGCAGAAGGATTGAGAAGGCAGGACCTCATCAGATTACATTTGGACCTAACTCTCCTTCCAGGTGCTGCAATAGCACCCAAGGAATACGATATGGGATCACATGCTGTTCACCCTGAGCGAGTCTGTGTCAGGGGAAACACAGAGAAGGTAGTCCCCCAGGAATTCGGCCTGTCAGGCTGTCCCCTTGAACTCCATGTGTGACACGGCTGATTACACATTATTATGTTCTCTGTGGTTTTCTGATCTCCAGCTTGACCAGGATGAGCGGTTAGAAAATGAGGGATGGCTGGATGGATGGATGGATGGGTGGAGTAACGTAGGACGATCCCTTGGGATTCCAACCAATTCACTGACCGTCTGAAGCCATCTCAGTTGGGTGGTGGACAAACACATAGACACACACAGACACACAAACACACACAGACACACACACACAGACACACAAACACACACACAGGTTTTTCAGGCATTTGCAGGTCAATTTGAATGTCTTCCAGGACAGTATATGCAAGTGGTGCTTAAAATGCCCGCAATTTTTCTCCCACTGGCAGCAGCGTCAATTACGCTTTGTAGCAATGTATCACAAGCTGCATCGAGTTTACAAAACAGCCCAAGCTAGTGACTCCCAAATCATCCATGGCTTTTTTCATATTACTCGCGTTGTCTTGCACAATTGCGTGCGCTTTGTTGAGTGGGATTTTCCACTAAATGCTACTTCCACCTCTCAAAACAAGTGCAAAGGGTATGCACATGACATCACAGCAGGCAGAAGTCACTGAGCTCACACCCACTGAGTGGCAGAAAAACTGAGTGGCGTTGCTGTATGTTCGCACCGTGGGCGGCCTCAGGTCGCCCTGACCGCAACGCTAGCGAACGCCGGGGATGCTCTCTGATGTATATTGAGTAGGCGGGGACAAGGTCGTTCAGAATGCTTGGTCTTGCTCGCAAAGCAAACAAACGTAGTTTATCTTTGTGCCGACTTAGCCTAGGGGAGTGCATTTTCATTCATATAACCACTGCACAGCACATACATGTGTGTCTGTGAGACCGAGAGAATGGAGAAAATGTGCAGCGATAAAACTTAATCTCTTATCTCCGTCTCACGGTTATTAACAATTTTTTGGAATCCTAAAGAATCCTTTACCTTTGTCGCGAACACTGTTTTTAGCCCAGTGGAAAACAGCACACACTACCTTGACAAACACAGAAAACAGTATATTTTTGAGTACCCCTACCAGACAAGAAATACACCAACATGGCAGATGGAGGTCTTTGCTTCCTCTGGAATGCTGTGATGTAAATTGCAACCCAAAAGCACAGTGTGAATCAAGGAGGGAAAAAGTAAAACAAAGCTGATTTTACTTGCATTTCTCTTTCGTTTTAGTTTGTGTTCATTGTTCATTGTAGTTATTATTTAGTTTTAATTTTTCGTAAAATTGTCGTTTTTATTTTTATTTCCGTTAACAAAATAATTTTTTTTTCACTCATAGTTCCAGTTTTAGTCTTAATTTTCATTAGCTATAATAACCCTGGTGTGGACTAAGTTTAGCAGCAAAACTGGGTGTCACTTTCAAGGGACGTGCCTGGCTCTTAAAGGGGCCAGGTCAGTTGGGGATGCTATTCCGTGGGTCCCCAAAGTCCTAAAAGGGGCGAGGCCAGTCCCTGTTCAGCCTGTCCCTGTGCTGCCTCCCCAGCCTGTCCCTGTGCTGCCTGACCTGCCTGTTTTGCTGACGCCTGTCCTGCCTGACCTGCTAGCCCCAGCGCCGCCTCCGCCCGCTGCTATGGCCGAGGCCCCGGCTGTGCCTCTGCCTGCTGCTACGCCCGAGGCCCCGGCTGCGCCTCCGCCTGCTGCTACGCCCGAGGCCCCGGCGCCGTCTCCGCCTGCTGCTACGCCCGAGGCCCCTGCGGCTCCGCCCGCGCTTGACGTCCCGGCTCCACCCGTCTCCGCTCCGCCCGAGGCTCCGGCTCCTTTCACGCCGGATGTCCCAGACCTCGAGGAGATACCAGACTGTGGGACCATGGCTCCTCCTCCCTTGTGGGAAGGAGAGGAGGAGCTTGAATGGGACCCCTCGGCGATCTCACTGACAGCCCCAACGGGCCTCTCCAAAGAACTGGCCCCTCCATCATCGCCCCAGCATGGTGGATCCTGGCCAGGTCCCCATCTTTTTGTGTCCCGGAAGGGAAGAGCACATAGACGTAGGGACCGGGTCCCGCCCGCCCTGCCCCCTGGGTCGCCCTCGCTCTCCCCGGCTGTGGCTCGCCGGCTGCCTGCGGGTCCTTCGCCTCTAATCCGGCTGTTGCCTGCGGGTCCCTCTGGGGGCTCGTCGTCCGCTGGCGGCCCCTCCTCCCCTGCCTCGACTCGTCGGTCGCCTGCGGGTCCCCCCACCGCAGCTCGTCGTCAGACGGCACCTTCCCCAGCTTTGGCTACACTGTCGCCTGCTGCGGCTTCCCCCTCCTTCTTGCCTGTGCCGTGGTCCCCTCCGCCTTCCTCCTTGCCTCTCCCGGTGCCCCCTCCTGCTTCCTCCTCGCCTACTTCGTCGGTCCCTTCGTCTGCCTCCTCGTCCCCTGTGTGGTGCCCTCCAGCTCCATCCTCCCGTCCGCCTGTGGCCCCTGCTGCTGTCTTCCCTCGCCCACCAGGGTTCCCTTGGGCTCCCCGTTGTCTGCCATGCTTTTGTTTCCCATCTCCTCTTCCCTCCCGGTCCCTCTGTGCCTCCCGTGTTCACTCCTGGCCCTTTCGTTCCTCCCGTTGGTGTTCCCCCGGTGTCCCCCTTTCTGGTTTGTCTGTCTGCATTTCCCGTTCTTTGTCAGGTGTTGTCTTGGTTTCTTCCCCTGTGCCTGTTCTGTGTTTCCATTCTGTTCCCGGTTCCCCGTTGATGGGTTTTGTCTTGTTTTCTAGGTCCTGTTTTCCCGGTCTCGTTCTGTCCATCGCTCCCCTTGAGGCATGCCCAGAGTGCCCGCCTTGGGGGCGGGGGTTCTGTCATGTCCCTCCGTCCAGCCCTCTCGTGGACCACGCCTGCCTCGTTAACCTCGTGTGGAATTCTTCCATTTATCTGCTGTTCCGTGTTTCCTGCCTGTAGTCTTGTGTATTTTAGTCCACATCTCAGTCTGTTCCCCAGGTCTGTCATTGAAGTCTAGTTGCGTAGTGTTGCCTGTTTGTGTCTATTCCATGTCCCTGCTTCCTTGTTTCATTAAATCCTGCATTCCCCAGTCCTACTTGTCCTTCTCCTGCTTCCCCGCTCCGTGCACCGCTACTGGTCATGACACAGGGCTCCAGACATATTTTGCGACCATTTTTGGAGACACAGGTGCACCTAGTCAAAGTTTTTTTTATTCATTCATGTACTTGACATACATGCATTACATATCACAATCATATAGCTACATACAAATAAACATAGCATGAGTGTTCAAAGAAGTAGCATAAACAAAACTGACAAAAAAAGAAAAAAGGACAAATAATTTAAACTTAAAAAGCCTTACAGTTTTTGCTAAGTTTTTGTTGTGCTGAAGCTTTATATTTGTCAATGTAGAAGAGTAAACAAAAATCAGAATGTATAAAAGACATAAATGAAGATATCATTCTGGAATATTTTCTTTTATGAATATAAGAGTTACCTAATATTATCAAGACATCAATTAGAACATGTTCATCTCTACTGAATGACAGATCATCAAAAAATAGTAAAATATAACAACTGAATAGGGATTTGTTTTCTAATTCTTCTCTTTAAATCCAAAAAAAGATCTAGCGAAAAAGAATAAACAAAAGTACATTCAAAAAATAAATGTTCCATAGACTAAGGATAATGTTTACAAAATACACAGGCATCACTAACATCAAAGAACTTAAAGAGAGAAACATGAACTGGATAGCATCTGTGTGGTATCTTATACAGTATTATCTTAACTTTGTTGTTAAGCGCATATTTATACAACAAAGCCCAGATTGAACGCCAGTTCCTATTTAGGTGAAAAGTCCATCTGTATATTACCAGAGGACAAGTATTACGGATTATTGTTTTATGAAAGTGTTAGTGTATTATTTATCCAGAACATTAATGCCCTGAACAGATAATACAATTTTAACATTGCTAAATTCTATTACTCCACCAGAAAAAGGACAAATAATTTAAATAAACTTGAAAAGCTTAACAAAGTTAGTTTTACTAAGCTTTTTTGTTGTACTGAAGCTTTATATTTGCCAATGCAGAAGAGCGAGAACAAAAATCAGAATGCATAAAAGACATAAATTAAGGTATCATTCTGGAATATTTTATTTTTTGAATATAAAATTTACCTAATATTATCAAGACATTAATTAGAAAACATTCATCTCCATTGAATGTTGGATCATCAACAAACTGTAAAATATAGCATAACTGAATAGGGATTTCTTTTCCAACTCTTCTCTTTAAATACAAAAAAAGATCTAGCGAAAAAGAATTTTAAAAGTATATTCAAAAAATAAATGCTCAATAGACTCAGTACAATGTTTACAAAATACAAAGGCATCACTAACATCAAGGAACTTAGAGAGAGAAACATGAACTGGATAGCATCTGTGTATACCTTATACACTATTATCTTAACTTTGTTGTTAAACACATATTTATACGACAAAGCCCAGATTAAATGCCAGTTCCTATTTAGGTGAATTATATTTTACCGCAGGACAAGTATTACAGACCAGTAATTGTCTAGATAATACAATTTTATCATTGCTAAATTCTATTACTCCACCAGAATTACCTTTGATCAAAAAAAGAAGGCCTTCTGAAATAACACCACACAGTTTTTGATATTAATTTTTTGCATAGATATTGACAAATCAAGAACAAAACTCTAAATTTGTGATAAAACAATGACATTTGTCAAGTATTTGGTAAACTGTAAGAATGTTATCGTTAAATAAATTGCTTAGGAAGAATGATATTCCTCAGTGCAGAATATATTTGTTGTTTCACAGGAAAAAGCTGTGTGGTGAGTATTTGTGCTTGTACATTAATAACCAATACATTAATGCCTGCTGTGAAAGTTAGTTTTATTGGTAACTTGCTAATTTCAAGGGACACATAAGCAAAAAATAGGCAAGGAAGGTGTCAAGTTAGCAATGAGGGCAGGCAAATTAGCGAAGGAGGGCACCAACTATAGCGTAGAAGCACCTATAGTATATGTATTTTACAGTTTTGATGTCTTGATAATTATTGCGAAATGTAGAAAATGGTACAAACAAATCTTTCTATGGGTAGGTGTGTCCATACTTTTGACTGGTACAGTATGTTATTTTTGAATATATTAAGTCCCATGACCTTGACAAATATAAGTGGTTCAGCTATGAGTGAAGGGATATATCCAGCCGTGGCTTATGGATTCAAACCACATGGACTCATTAAGGAAGCATGAGGAGCTGTCCGATTGACCTGCCCCTTGCTGGTATAAACGAGGCATTTCTTCTGAGTGCTCTCTCACACTTGTGTTGATTTCAGCGTACCTTCCTGCTAAGTGGGGCCCCCTGCACAACATGCATACTTCACTGGACACAGGAACGTTTCGCAATTTCCAGCGCAATGCATGTATTTGCATTTCGAGGACGTCCCAGCAGATTCTGCAGCTGCGAGGGCAGGTTGCGGCACAGACAGCGTACAGACACTGCCCTGAGCCCCAGACAGAACCATCTTCATCATTCAGATGAATCTGCACATGAAGCAGGATCTTCATGCATTATGAAGAAGAATCTAAAGATCTTGATACATTATAAAGAGGAATCCACAGAATTTCATAAGTCATAAAGATGAATCTACATTTGATTTTTCTCAGGAGGGCTTCCGAGGTTCTTGTGCCGACTCCTGGAAACTGCAAAATTTCCCATCCACGTTAGTCACTAAAAGGAGTTATGGATGGCATCCATAAAATTAAAAAGATTAATTTTTGCCTGACTGTTAAGATTTAAACCTCGGCCATCCACAAAGTAGGCGAGTAAAGATTGATCACTATGAAAGACTTTTTAGCTGATACACCAGACATGCTCTGGAAGCTTGGAGGAGAGGGAATCGCTGATTTATGAAAAACCAAACATAACTGGCCTTTCTCGTTTTTGTTAAAAGTATATTGGTACCCTGAAAGGTTAGCGGATGGCAGTGGATGGTGATTCTAGGTTTTTTTTACGGTGGGTGGCATAAGTGGGGCCATAATGCATACAGTGCGCCCAACCTTGCATTTAGCCAATGATATGTTTTAAATTGGTGAATGATGGTGAGGGGACACTCCGGGGACCAATCAGTTTGTAGCTGGAGTGAGAGCCCTGTGGCTCCGCCCCTGACGGACACTATAGATTGCTGTATACTTATGTCCAGACAAAACTAAATTGAACACATAGGCGAGAATAGTCTGTAAATGATGCCGCCACCTTGTTTGTTCTATTTCACGCTACAACCCTAGAGGATGCATGGTTTTGTTGCGGCAGATCCACATACACAAATAAATGTATTGTGGTGAGAGTGTGACTTGTTTTAGCAAAGGAGATGGCAGCTTTTTTAAAATTTAAGTTGTTCTCTAACAATCACTATTGGTTTAATACAAGCAGCGGTACAGACAGGATTAGCATTATCCAACAATTTAAATTTTAATGCCAGTAACTGCGTAATTAGTCCTGCTGACCAACTCCGCGGCATCACATTTTGTCGGCCAATCCTGGACAGCAGGCTGGATCATAACAAATGAGAAAGTTCACCTCAGGGATCCTGCAGAGCTGGTGCGCTGAAATGGTGATCACCGCTCATATGACATCGTATAGCTAAAACAACATTGATTTTGTTGATTTCATTTGAAGTATACAGCCACATTAAGATATGTAAGTTTGATGGATGCTTCTGCTTTAGTCACACAGTTAATGAAATCTGACAAGGTAAGTGAGTGCGGCAGGGCCTCTTGCAAGCCAATCCAGAATGAGACGCATAGCAAATGGTTTGGTCCAAAGTAATCATTCCTTAACCTGCCTTGGGTTGGTTTAGCTTCATTTTTGTGGAAGTTCTACATTGCAGCATCGGTCTCTTCACTGTCATGTGTGTGTATATGAGGGGTCGTTTCCACCCGACATGATGCTGGGCTCTGATGTCGCGCTGTCTCTGTTTTACTCAATAACATAATACAATAAACCCCCCCCCGATGATCTTAGCTAGGCTCCAGACCACATTTCAGGCTGTCTGTGAGCTCAGGATATAGGCAGCGATAGGACGTGGAAGATACTGATAGCCTTTCGGGGAACCAAATAAATGGTAAGCAGTGGAATGGATCCAAACCATTCCTGAGAGAAACAAACGCACTTAGGATGTTTGCAAGCAGTTCGCCGTCAGGTGAGTTAGCTGTTTGCCGTTTTAATGTGGAATTCCTTGCCGATTAAGCTTTGCATTCTCAGCTGTTTCAGGGAAGGTGGGAGAGGTCACAGAGAGCCTTATTTTGGCTGGTGCAATACGTGGGAGCGATCGCTCATCCTTTTGGCATCCTGGAAGGGGGAGGGGGGATTTAGGAGGTGAGGCAGAACATTAGGAAGATTAGCACCAGCCCACTGGGTGACGGTAGCGGGAGGGATTTACATCATTTGGCCAATTTTGCGGAGTCAACACACACAGAGATAGTGTGGAGCCAGAGAACGGGCCTGCAAAGTCAAAGAACAACAAAATTTAACCTCTAAGTCTCAAGTGGACCTTCGGCTTAGGGAATTGTTTCGACATGCTTAACATTTCATGGCAAAAACCTTTCTTTGATACCCTAATGCCTGGACAATTGTGCAATTTTTCTGCCAGGAGGTATAAAAAGAGATGCCAAAATGTTTACAACTGTCCTCAGCAAGTCAACTTTACTGTCACAGGCTAATGCTAATTATACGTTTGGAAATTGACATACGCTTGACATACAGCTGGCTAAACGGGCAAGTAATGCCATAGGTCTGTTCAAAGGAATCTGAAATTTTCCTTTGTTTTTTTTTTTGCCGGACGCAAGTGATTGTGTAGAGTTTTAAAACTGCCTGTCTTTCATCCCTTTCCAGCCAGTTACGCAACTCCTCTGGGTCCTGACACATTTTCCCCTTTGTTATGAGTCTGATATTTTCTGCATCTTTGTCTTGTTTGTCAGCAGTCTGTGGCTGCAATCTGAGGATCCTTTAAAAATGTCAAATTCGTCATTGTCACCTCTGCGCGCCTCCTGCTCTGCCACCGAGACTGCTGGGTAAGCAGAGCTCTGAGACACGTCCTGCCCTGATGCCAGGCTGACGAGCTGCTCCCAGAAGCCTCTGCATCACATAAATAATGCTGAGTTTTCCTCAAGCCGCAACCAGAGAAGTAAATTTAAAGGTCAGGTGCCAAAAAGAAGCATTCTTATGTCATGGTGCATGCAGTATTATCTGATCATTTACAAAAATCCCCAAACGATTGGAATGACATTTAATCATCACCTTTTACTGTTTGCATCCAGCTCATATCATTTTCTTGGCAGAAAAATCACAAGTATTGCAGGACAGTATCAGAGCATCAACCTTTCTCTGGAAGACGGAAAGCAGTGGAGAGTCAATAAGGTTGCAAGTTACACACCGCACAATTCTGAGCATAAGATAAAAGCTATTAGCATTGATTGTGTGCAGAATTAATCATCCACCTACATCACATCTTCGAAATTTAATTACTTCAGGGATATGATTTATATAAAGCTAATATTATGTAGTATTTATTGTAGTTATGTTATTATGTAGTATTTATTGTTGAAAACACACCAAAATCAAATTCTTTTATTAAACACCACCCCTGTTATTAACAGAAATCCTATCAGTGGCTAATCAAAATATGTCTTTTTCAAATTATATAAACTCTTCTTAAGAGTGGACAGCAAGCCAGCGTTTCCAGTCAGAATGGGTATGGGGGTCCCAGTTTGCACCTATGTTTAACAGATTTACAATTGCAATTTCTTTATTTGGATAACACAACACCGAAGTGACACAAAATGAAAAGCAGGGTGAGTCAGTCCCTTAAGCAACTGGGGGGGTGGTTAAGGGCCTTGCTCGGGGGCCCCCCGGTGACATCTCTCTGTAGACCCTGGGATTTGAATCAGCAACCTTCTGACCACATGGATAGCATCCAAACCCACTGAGACCCACAGCACCTGAAAACTTACTGTTTTATACGGTAGTTAAAAATGCCAGCATTAAATTATCAGAGCAGATATACTGTAGAGTACCAGTCAAACGTTTGGAGACACCAAGCCATTTACAATGGAGAGTGATAGTGTCACATCACATGACCTGTCCGTCTGACCTAAATCCAGTACAGATGGTTTTGTAGGGCTTTAACCAGAAAGTGGAGGAAAAGTGGTCAATGAGTGCACAGCATAAAAGGGTGCTTCTCCACCGTACCTTTTGGTACCGTACTTTCGGTACTTTCCCGTTTTCATTGACTTCTGGTGGAGTACCAGTACCAAAAGTTCCAGTACCAAAAATATCAAATCACCTGAGATACTTCTTTGATACTTTGAGGTGGGACTTGAGACGATTTCTTTGTCGATTGCTTATGCAAATAGCCTGCCGCTGGAACACAATACAATCACCGCCTTGAATACAGTTGTGAAAAATGAAAACAATAATAAACAAAAAAATTAAAATTAATTACAATCTGGTCGGAAGAACAAATACAACAAAATGATCAAAACTCCATGACAAGAAAAAAGTATTATTATTAATACACTAGGACAGCACAAATGTAGCGATGTGATTTTGTTGCAATAAATATTGGGGTATTTATAAATCAAAACGGAGATCACAGATTTTTCTCGAAGCCGTCTAGGAGTGATTTAAACAGCAAGGATGAAAATGATTACAATTGTCTCGGAGAACGCATGCAGCACAAACTTTAAACTGGATTTTCAAACATATATTAGATTATTAGTTTTAGCGAAACATAAGTGTCACCCCCTCCCCCCCCGTAGCATTTTTTTATACTTCATTTGCTCAGTGGATAATCCATATAGGTTATTTTATAGTCATGGTTATATAGTTATTAATCTAAAATGTAGAGAATAGTACAAACAAACCTTTCTATGAGTGGGTGTGTCCAAACTTTTGACTGGTATTTTAACTTACAGTGATAAATGTACAGAAGTACACACACACACACACACACACACAAAGGGTGATCCAAACACACAGGGTGATCCAGACTATCAAACCCAGAATTAGGATCCCACAATGAAATCGCACAAAACAACCCCGTTGCCTCACAGTATTCCAGGACCCCCTTCTGTGTGCTGACTGTGCAGCCCACCACTTCTGAACATTTCCATTGTACAGCAGTATTACACACTAACTGCACTTGCTATTGTCAAGAAAACAATATTACACAGCTTTAAAAGCAAAGAAAAAATCCCAGCGATTGATTAGAGTCGCAAACTTTTTAAAAAACTGTCCTGAACTAAAATTCTGTCCGTTTATAAATAGAGGTTTGTTTAACACACATAGGAAGGACACGGAAAGCCACATGATTAAATTTAGACAGTTTTAGGCTTTTTGAGATGGCCAGCGAATGCTGCATTCATGTGTAACATTCCTGCAGTAATATCGCGCGAATGCTGACTGCTGTTTTTTTTCCTTCCAAGGAATGTTTTCAGATTAGAAGCCTTTGTGATGCAGCCTGTTAAACATTCGAGATAAATGTCCTGTACCCAGATGTTAAATGGACCGTCGGATAACACCCCAGCCAGGCGGCCCCCGCAAGTTCAGCAAAGGCGGGGTATGCAGCGCAGCACAGGCATTCATCTCGCCACATTTCCTATGCCTAAGCAGAATCCAAGTAAACAACGCATAACGCTGATCTGCCACAATCTTTGTGCATTTCTTGCATGGATCCAGATCTCCCGAAGAGGCTTTATAATGAGTGCAGAGCACATATTTGCATATTTTGTCATAGTTATTGAATCGATTGAAGTGATTTTACTTTCATATTTCTTAGCAGGAAAACAGACAAGACAGCAGTCTGCATGCTGCAAACACTTTGGATGCCCCTGGATGCTGCTGGGAGGAGTGCAACGGGCTGTTCCCTGCCTTCCCTGCCTTGACCTCCTGCAACCCTAAATAGGACCAGTGTATGGGTTCTTTTCTTTAAAAGCTATTGGCTAAATGGTAATTTAAAAATGGCACATATGTGTCATGCCCTTCCTGATTCGCCTGTTCTACCCTGTGTTTCCTGTGGAGGTGTGGCTGCTTTTGGGCCACGTCTCGTACTGGTTAGTCCTGCCTATTGTTCTGCCCTCCTGTTAACCAGACACATCTGCCCTGTGTTTTATCCCTTGTTAGTTCTGTATATAAGTGCTCCCCAGGCCTGTGCTCCCCAGTACAGCCATTGTTACCTGTTGTCGCTTCTGTATTTGCCTGCGTCTACAAATAAATAAATAAAAGGTATTCTGCATCACCAGTGTGTTTATGGGTTGGTTTCCTCTCGCCCGGTATGACAATAAGTTAAAGTGTTTTCTTCCTTAATATATAAGCGTCTGTTTAGGTGCTTGATAATGTAAAGTAGAACTGGCTAAATATTGTAATTTAAAATTGCACGTTTAAGTTAAAGTGTTATCTTCTTTCAAATGTATTGGCTAAATATTTTATGTGCACGATAAGGGCTACACCCCTTTAAATTCTGCCCCCTTTTTGACGGCAAATTTTCCACATTGGTGTCAGAAGTGGCCCCACTGGCGCTGCTGGAGCAGATGCTCTTGAACATCATCCGGCAAGTCTGCTCCAACCTGGCAGACCTGCAGGCAGTGGTGAAGCGGTGAACCACGAGAGGGGGTGTTTCCGGGGAGAAGATGGTGCACAACCGCTGGATGCTGGTGCTGCGGAAGAAAAGACACTGGGTCATCCTGGAAGCCAGTGCCAGAGCCAGCAGCAGACAAGCAGGGGACGACTGAGTCAAGAAGGCGCCGCCCCGTTCTTCTGAGAAGCCCCGGACCCGTGCAGTGTGCTCTGAAGCCACTCCTGCCAGCCCACCGGACCTTTATAGGAGATGACATTGGTGAATTATAAAGGCGGGCACCACAGTGGCCTTCGAGGACTCCCTGCTCGTCAGCTATGAGGTGTTGAGGCGTGACCCCAGCTGTGAGCACAACCAACAGAGGTAGCAGGCGGAGGCTGCTCTGTTAGAGCACAAGGAGGTGTGCCGCAGCTGGGAGACCCAGCTAGCTCAGGAGCACCGCAAGCTGGACAAGTATCAGGAGTGGGACCAGCAGGTCCGGAGCAGGAGCAGTGGGAGGTGAAGCGTGACTGCCAGAGGTGTCTGGCCGAGGCAGCGGAGGTGGCATTTCGTGGCTGCGAGTTGGCGCTGCTTAGCCGGGAGGAGATGCGTCCTAGCTTGAAGGCCTGGTTGGCCCAGAAGTGCTGTGAGCTGTAGGTGGCAGAGGCCGTGCTGCATGGCTGGCAGACGATTGCAACTGAGAGGTCTTGCTGGCTCAGGAGTGCCAAAAGCTGGAGGAGTGTGAGTGCACCCTGATGGCCCATGCTGGCGGAGGAGCACCGTGAGCTACAGGAGGAGACAGCCTGCTAGGAGCAGCTGCACGAGGCAACCCAATATGGGGAGCAGGAGGGGCAGCAGGTCCCCTCTAATGCGCATAAGACATAGGTGGACTATATCATTAACCTTGAACATAAATCTAGGCTACATGCACACCAGCCACAGAATGTCCTTGATGTTTGCATATCACCTGGACAATTAGTGCCAAGAACCATTTGCAACAGGTGCAGATGGGGTTCAAGAGGATGAATATGAGTATGAATAGGGTTGAGCGTTATTGTAAGATAAAAATTGTGCAATTCTTTTAGCCTCTTCTAGTAATATGCATTTGGTTTACGTCAGTCATTTTCAGTGTGCGTTACCATTTGTGAGTCTGCAGTAGTTTTTCTTGTGAGTGTCCCTGGATTGTCAAATGGATTGAGTTGTGATTGGGTTACTGCGTTGTGGTGTGACACCACTGCTCAGTTGGGAGGAGGTGTGTCATGGTTTAGAAACCCAGCTGGCCCAGAATTGCCGTGAGCTGCAGGAGGTGGAGGCCGCGGTGTGGGACCGTGAGCTGGAGGCCCAGCTGACAGCAGACCTCCACAAGCAGTGGGAGCAGGAGGCCTACTTGGCACGCCTACGAGAGGCTACCCGTGTCGAAGTGCAGGAGCAACTGCGCAGGGACGCCCGACCCTGCGAGTAGGAGGCCCTGCAGCAGGACCAGCCTGCCGCACAACATCAGGGCCCCACTAGGTGGGGTAGAAAGAAGGGTTGGGGCCTGGAAGAGGCTGCACTGCAGGGCGTCTCAAGCTGCTCCGTGCACTGGCAATCTCTGAAGAAGGGGGTCTGGCTGTGGGAGTTGTTGACAGTGGAGTTCCCGGGCAAGGAAGTCCCCCAGGAAAAGCTACCAGATCCACCTAAGCTGTGTAAAAAGAAGGGTTGGTGGCCCAGGGGATCTGACATGCCAGCACACGCCAGCAGCTAGCCAAGCCAGCGCTCGGGGGGCTAACCGCCCTGTAACTGGAGCTGACGCACTGACAGCTTCCACTGGACCAGGGACTTGCTTCAGAACCGAGCTGGGGACTGGGTGTAGCGGTTGCTGGGACGGTCAATCTCTAAGGAGGGGGCACTGTAGCGCCTGCAAGGTGTGCATGTCCCAGCATGCCCCAGAAGCAATTGTAAATAGCCCTTTGTATGCATTTGTTGTTGATAATAGTTGTATTTCCCTATTGTCATGCGTGTGTTTGCCTATTTCTTGCATTAAGGAAGAAGAGCTTTTTTTGTGTGTGTGCATGCATGTGAAAAAGATAATATATTATATAATTTATTATACTTAGGTTTTAAATTCCAATGTGGATTAAATTTGCACTTCATTTTACTTTTGTAATGTACATTTTAAGTAAAATCAACTGAACAACATAAGACATTAAAAATATATAAACGACCTTATATTTTTGAAATCCCACTTGCGCCACGATGAGAGACCCAGCACGACAGAATCTTCGGTTCTCTCCTAGATTTCACTGCTGTCAAGCTCCTCCTATACTACCGGGTAATCGCTCTCTTGTCTCTTTGACCTTGTCTTTGATTATATATAAGCCTGAAAGTGAAAGTGAAATAATTCACTGAACTTGACTGCCTTCAGAACTTACATCATGATCATTTTGTTCATCTTCACTCTCTCGGCAGAAGTGCCCATTTGGGCAAAAGTTGTTGATGATTTTGATGAGTGCAGTAAATTCTTTTATAAGGGCAAAGAACCACAGGGCATGGATCAAAACGGCAGGAAAATTTGCCAGCAATACGAGTATGGTGGGAATTTCTATGCTTCTCTTTATTCAACCTTCCACAAGATCCCTGTGTACAGCGCCTACACGTTTGATCCAACCTGCAGCAACCACGATGGAGAAAAAAGCAGTTACTGGTTCATTGAGCCTCAGGTGAAACGTCTTTCTTTCTGGGGGTGTGTGGAGGGTTAATTTTGATATGTGGCATTGATGAACTGAAAATTAAAACCGAATCTGAAAAAGGCTAAACACCAGCAGTCCGGCTGCTCAAAACACCTTACGTTTTCCTCTTAAGTATGACAATTAAGGTTTAATTTCTCCTTAGCTGAGGGATTTATTTAAGGGTGTTGCACAGAATCCCTTAAAAGGTCTCCTTAACTAAGGAAAAATCTTAAGGCATTTGCTGAGTGGACAACTGAGTGGAGCAAACTTTTGCTGGACAAACTTTGCTCCATGTTTGATGACAAGCACAGGTGTTATGCTGAAAATACCATCCGTGCCGTAGAATGCATGCCTGTCCTGAAAACAGCGAAAGGAAAGTTCTTTTTTGTAACGTGTGAAAATGACCGTTTCTGTTTATGTGAACTCATAAAACGTATGTAACATATCATATGACATTGTATTTTGTTAAAATGCAGACATACAACATACAAACAAATAAACAGGTCACGGACCACAAAACAGCTTGTTACCTAATTACGAGCATGTTAATATTGATTCAAAAGTTCAAAACAACTTGGCAATATAACTCCTGTTACATTATAAGTGTGTATCAGCCGTATAGTAACACTGTTCTTCTTTCCCAGATACTGATAATAGTCATACTTGAGCAAAGAAGTATGTGAGATTACTGAACATCATATATAGAACAGACGCGTTTTGCTCATTATTAGCCAGAATCCCTTTTGGGCAGGAAATCATCGAAACAATCTGGCAACCATGCTTCTACATGTAGGTATGCTGCGTTCCATTGACCTCAGAAGTCGGAGCTGGGAATGACACCACACCCAAGTTAACCGTGTTCCAGTACAAGTCAGTACTTCATTGTCATCAGCAGCCATGTACATAACGTGATGAGATGACGTTTCTCCATGGACTGCGTTGCAACATACATTGACATAAAAAAAAATATATGCCCACACAGACAAAAGCAACACTAAACAGTGCAACAATATGCAATATAGGGCCATATGCATTAATATAAATATGACCGGGATAGCATGACAGATACCCACTTAGCGGCATGCTGGGTATCAAATTATTGCACATAAGGAGGTTATATTGTAGCAGCATTGGTTGAGAGTTATAAGTAAAGTGCAAGTGTCATTAAGAGTATAATAATGGAGTTATTGTGAGGTAAACAGTCAGGTAGTGTACTAGAAGGACCTGGCTAGGCAGAGATTCATAAATGTGCACTAAGAATTCTGATGGCTTGTGGTATGAAGCTGTTATGCAGTCTGGTGAGCATGAATGCTTCAACACCTTTGACCAGACAGCAAGAGACAAAAAAGTCCACGTACAATAGTGGGTGGAACTGGTCTTTCGCAGTGTTGCTAGCTCTACGAAGGCAGTGGTTGTGGTAAATGTAGGGGAACCCCAATGACTTTCTCAGCTTCTGTCACTATTCACTGCAGTGTTGCAGCCTGAAACCTTGCAGTTCCTGTACCAGACACTGATGCAGCTGGAAAGCAGGCTTTCAATAGTTGGCAAGTCTTGCCACTTCTTCATTGTATGATGAGATATCATTATTGTCAATGTGGCCCAAAATTATGTCGTCTGTTAATTTGATGATATTGTTTCAGCTTTACATCACTATGCATTCATGGGTGAGTAGTGTAAGGAGCAAAGGGCACTCCTAAGCTTAGTGTGACGGTGCTGGAGATGTAGGTGCCAATGATCCATGATCCAGTTTACAAGGGGGGTGTTCAGACCCAACCATCTCAATATATGGACATTTTCTGAGGAATTATTGTATTAAACGCTGACCTGAAATCGATGAACAGCATCTTTACATGAGAGTCTCTACTACCCAGGTGGGTCAGTGACAGGTGAAGTGTGGTGGAAATGGCATTGTCGAGGGATTGGTTTGGGCGGTAGGCGAATTGGAGAACAAGTAACTGGGAAGGGCAGCTTTGATGTGATCCATGACTAGTATTTCGAAGCACTTGATAACGCCTGATGTGAATGCCATAGGACAGTAGTCATTCAGACAGGACACAGGTGATTTCTTGGGAATTGGAATGATTGTGGTGGTTTTCAGGCAAGAAGGTACAACTGCTTGGCTCAGGCAGATGTTAAACACATCACTGAGGATGTCAGCTGATCTTCTTAAAGTGCAAGATACAACAAGATCAGGATAGCATAACAAGAAATAAAGTATTTTGTACAATGCACTATGATAGCACGGTATTGGAAATTTTTCAAATATTGCAATGTGATTTTGATGTAATTAATATTGGGGTATCCATGAAACAAGGAGTTAAATTGCTCACAAACCCATCTAGGAGTGATTCAAACAGCAAGAATGAAAATGCGAGACTTAAGCTCCTTCTACTATAATATCCGTACCAAAGTAGAGGTAGGAAAAACCCTGATCTTAATCTAGCTGACTGTCAATATAAGAATTGGATGTGAACAACATGTGATGTTGGTGTCAATATGACACATCATCCAGTCCTGCTACAGCCATTTTTCAAAATACAAAATACCCCGCCTCTTGTTGTGATGTCATTCAGCTCCAATACCCAGTTTTTACGCCAGTGGAAAACTAATACTTTGAAGTACTGTACTTTTGGTACCTTCTTGAAGTACCAAAAGTATGGTACCTGGTGCGGTGGAAAACTACCCTTTAGTTGAGCAGTGAATTGGACAGCTTTATAGCGCTGTACATTTTGTACATGCTGTATGTAATACGTTTTTATTTTACAACTGAGAAGCACACTAATCCTTGTTGCTATGGTGTTATCTGAAGACAGACAACACCGCCATATGGTGCTGGAGTGCGCCAAAAAGGGAACCTCTGCTTTGCACCATGCTTCTTCTGTCTATCGACTGAACGCATACATGCAGAGTCCCAATCACATTATCTGGGTGTTTTAGTCCAACTTCGAAAAATTCGATTTAGTATGATTTCAGTCGGACTAACATGTTTACATGTACTTTAAAAGTCCGGTTTTAGTCAGACTAGCACAGTAATTCGATTTTTTTAGTGCGCATGTAAACATACTGACTGTAGCTATAGACAGACAGATTACCTTCTCGTCAGGAAGAGGGGTAGTTTTTTTTCTTTCTTTTTCCATGGTGATTAATGTCCGTTATTGTCATGATTGTTGTGTCTGTGTCCTCCTCCCTCCTTTTTTGTATAATCACGGTACTAGGGCGTGTGAGTTTGGAGTGGCCACAGTAGAATTGAATATCTTTACGCTGTAACTTTAATTTAAAATAAAGTTGTCCTCCGAAGCAGGGTGGTGGTGGTGGGCAGAAAAAGAAAAAAAAGGAAGAGGGGTAGACTTCCTCACAGCCTTACTGTTGAGTGCATGAAAACGTGCATAAAAGCAGGTTTCAAAAAGCAGGATTTCTTGCTTAGCTGGTTAACTTGTTGGATTTAAGGAACCCCAGTTTAAATGGACTCTTTCTTTGTTCACTTACATTTAGCTCAGACTACCTTAACTTACTCAGCTCAGCAAGAAATCCTGCTTTCTGAAACAGGCCCTAGTTCTAGCCAGGTTCATTGTTAACCATTGTTAGCAATACCAGTTGATAAGGAATTATTTTAATATTTTGCGCAAACATACACAGTAGCAACATGTTGGACAGTACTGTGTTTATGGCCGATTTAATGACACACAAATAATACATAAGTGATAATAAGAAGTATCAAACAACAGTTTTCACTTCTGTTGATGAAGGTAGCAGTCATCTTGAATTGAAGTTGGGGTTGCAGAGGTTCCTCCAACTTTCTGAATCAGAATTCCAAATTTAGGGGGCGTTCCAACTAGGAACTCAGAAATTCTGACATCCCAGTTAAAAATGAACGCAGCATGCTGAAAACCAAATTTTTAGAAAGGCACAATTTAAAATGGTGACATTCATATGAAAACAAACAACTGTCTTCTTGAATTAACTGTTGAAAGGTAACTAGTACTGGGGGGTATTTTCCAGACATCGCTTAAATCATCCGAGATCAAATGCCTCATCTTGGATGAGTTAATGCCAGTGAGACTCATCCGGGATAAGTTGGTTTTTCAAACACAGCTATGTAGTAGATTAGTCTAGCTGGATTCGTTCATCCAAGATGATTGCACGCACCCGCGCTGCTTGAAAAGCCCATATATATAGAGTCTAGACAACATGATCGGCAAGTCTTTGATAGGCTGGTAGAAAATGACGAAAGGAAGGGCGCATTTTTTCACACCAGCAGAGCAAAACCTTTTGCTCGAGGGATACGAAGAATTTCAAGATTTAATATGCACAAGGGGTAGCAAGGCAAAAGCAGCCCAAACCAGAAAGGATGGCTGGCAAAAAGTTGCCGACAAGTTAAACATGGAAGTAGTGTTCATTGTACTTACTGAATACAGCATCACATTTCCTATGTGTCAGATTAATTATTATTCAATACAGTAAAATCCAGTTACAACAGACTTCAAGGTACCTGGCAAAACAGTCTGTTATATCCAAAGTCCGTTATATCCAGAATTGCCCAGAATACAACTACAGGACACCATTTACTCCTGCCACACCTCAGCAGACACACTTGTGGTATAGATTATTATATTGTACATGTAGTAATCCAACTTTACCTGACCAGATGTGTGACTA
>JAODKC010000001.1:17630282-17669480 GCA_026777985.1 Mormyrops attenuatus
ACAATTTTATTATTATTTCTGTTGATGGTGAAGTGAGAAAATCCACTTAGTTTCCGATTGCCTAATAATTCTGCACAGAGTGTGTGTGTGTGTGTATATATATATATATATATATACACACACACACACACATGCTGCTACTGTAATGGATTATGCACAAATTCTATTCTATATGCTTTACAATGCACATTATAAATATTTTATACTAAATTAAAAACATCACATTTTCTGGCTTCCAATGTTGTTGGCTATTATCCCACCCTGGTATGTGCTAAGCTCCACCAGTGCTGTCAGGTAATCTCTCTCATGACACGTAATGCACTGTTCAGTGATTTAATTCAAATGCAATGTGCAGCTACTGGGTAGCCGGAGGACCAGGATGCAGCCTGCAAATCATGCAGTGCTGGCTGGTCTCATCATCCCTGACCTCTGCACTATATTGCACCTGACCGGGACACTTTATTGTTTCGTGGATTCTGGAGAAGATGGAAGTGACTAAAAGATAAATTATTAATAGACCCATAATTCTATTGGCACACTTGGCTAGCCAAATTCCATAGTGTATATAATTGATCAGCCTCCCACGGTGTTTTCTCATTTAGTGTGCTCTGGGAAACACGTCACGCTTGTAAACTTGCCTCCCTCCTGTTTGCTCTTGCTTTATTCTTCTCCTTGAGCGCAAAATGAAAACTTTTGGGCACAGAGCAATATATATCATGAGGCCGGCCTATTTGTTGTTGCTGTAATCATGGGCTTGTAAACAGAGCCGGGGTTTATTGGGTCCATTGGAAGATAACATCCCTGGGTATGATCAAGTCTGACTGCAGCACTAAGAGTTATACTGAGGAGGCTGGGAAGAAACAGAGACTGCTTCACACCAGGGCTACGCTATTTCCTCCGTTTGTGGTGTGTGTGTTTGTGTGGTTTTGCAGATGTAACTCATTTTTGAGGTTGCAGGAACATCTTAAAAAAAATACAACTTAGTTTGCTTTTTAAGAATCTAAATGTAATGTAACTAATAGTGGCGGTCTTTAACACCACTCAAACCATGCCTTTGTGTGGGGCCCCTGAGGTTCGGGGGCCCCCTGTTGGCCACAAACAGTCACTACAGTAAGAAGAGGCCCAAAGAGACATTTGAATGGGACCCCAGAAACAACAAACCAGCCCCTGCAAATAAATGCGCAACATGGGATCTTTTATACATCAATCTGTTTGTAAGATTTTTGGGGATGGGTAAGGGATTATTGCATTAAAACACACAAGTAAATGTGTGTGTTTGGGTGTCTGTGTGTGTGTGCATGTTTGCATGTGTGGTCCAGGTATACATTGCATTGAGAGGACCAAACGTCCCCACAATGTGATAAAAAATTGTTATTTTCATGTTGTGGGGACCACTTTTTCAGTCCCAGTTTTTCAGTTTCAAGGAAATTCAGTTTTATAAAAATCTGTGACTGCTATCAAGCAACTAAAAGTTCTGAAACACTTGTATTTTGTTTGGTTACTTATGGTTAAGGTTAGGGCTGGGTAGGATTTAAGGTTGTCATTGCTGGGATTAGGGCTTTACCCGTAAGAATGAACGGACAGTTCCCACAAGGATATGAATACGAATGTGTGTGTGTGTGTGTGTGTTTTATGGGGGAAGTTATTAATGTTGGAGAGCCCTGTGACCATCGCACAAAACTATCAGAGATGGACTTTTGTTCCGGGTTACATAACAGTAGCATTTCATTTGCTGCGATTATGATTCGGGAAGCCTCGAGCTCGGGAAACAGATACTGTCGGGTAATAAATATATTGCGGTAAATCCATTAAAAAGCCATTTGGACCTAATTGTTTGATCTCAGGCTGGACCTTGGTGGAGAACCATCCTAATAGAATTAGAGTGGGTGACAGTGTCTGCAGTCTCCTATTGGCACGGTGGCGGGACAAGCCCCAGACAGTGCTTGTCAGTCCGTCTGGGACACAGCGGGGTCATCTGGAAAAAAGGAGGTGAACATTTTTTTACAAAAAGAAATGATCCACTACGTCAAAGTACCTGATCTCGCAGCGCCAACACGCAGGAAAAGAGGGAGACAGAGAAACAGATGGGAGGATGTGCTGGACGCGCTCTTCCTACGGGCCGTCTCGGTCTCTACTGCCTGCCCTGCTGCGTGTCGGGAGGAGCCCCTCCCGACCCTCAATCCAGCGATGTTCGCCCCGGACATCATCGCCGCCGCCTTGTCTGAGGGGACACCCAAAGCACGTCCGCCTGTCATTCTGCTGCCGAGATCGGCAGCTTGCCTATTTTTTGAGATGCGCCTGGCCCTTAAAGGGGCCAGGTCCATTAGGAATGCCATCCCGTGGGTCCCTAAGTTCCTTAAACGGGTGGCGCCCGATGACAAGGCGCAAACCCCAGCCGCACCCCCCAGCCGCACCCCCAATGGTTCCTGTGCTGGCAGCGGAAGATGAACTGGAGAGGATGGTGGAGAGCCTGCGGAAGCTGTGTCATTTTAGGACAGGGCAGGCTCCCCCGAGATGCATGCTCCACCCCCCGTGGATCCTGCAGCACCCCCCGTGGTTCCAGTGCCCGCGGTGCCCCCCGTGGTTCCAGTGCCTGCGGCACCCCCCGTGGTTCCAGTGCCTGCGGCACCCCCTGTGGTTCCAGTGCCTGCGGCGCCCCCTGTCATGGTTGTGTCCACGGTGCCCGAGGTCCTTGCGCCTCCCATGGTTCCTGCAACGTCCCCTGAAGTTCCTGTGCCTCGTTTCATCCCCCAAGGTTCCAGTGTTTCCTGCTTCGTCCCCTGTGGTTCCAGACCCTCCACCTCTAGCTCCCCCGGATTCCGACCCAGCTCCTCGTGGCCCCAGACCCTGTCCCCGAGGAGGTCCCTGACTGCCAAACCACCGCTCCTCCCTCCATACTGGAGTTGGAGGGGGAGCTCAAGTGGGACCCCTCGGGGATTTCCCTGACCTCCCCAGTGACTCCTCCACCACTGCCCCAGCGTGACAGATCCTGGCCGGGTCCCCGCCTCTTGGTGTCCCGAAGAGGGAGAGGACATCGGCGCAGGGGTCGGGTCCTGCCCGCCCTGCCCCCTGGCTCGCCTTCGGTCCCCCTGGCTGCGGCTCAGCGGTCGCCTGTGGGTCCTCCGGCTTCGGCTCGGCGGCTGCCTCTGGTCCTGCCTGCGGGACCTCATCAGTCAACTGCGGGTCCCCCAGCTCCGACTCGTCGCTCGCCAACGCCTTGGCCAGCTATGGCTATGCCTTCGCCTGCCCCGGCTACTATCCCCTCCTCCACTCTGCCTGTGTCCCCTTCGCCTTCTTCCTCGGCCCCTCCGTCAGTCCTTCCGTTTTCCTCCTCGCCACGTCGGCATTCCCTCCTGCTCCCTCCTCGCGCTCGCCGAGAGTACCTTCGGCTCCAACCTCGCAGTCGCCTGCTGCCCCTGCGGCTTCCAGCCCTTGCCTGCCGGGGTTCCCTGCGGCTCCCCATTTCCCCCGCCCTTTGCCTCCTTGTCCTCTATCTTTGTGCCCCCTGTATTTGTTCCCCATCCCTCTGTGCTTTTTGGTCCCTTTGTGCCCCCTGTGTTTGCTCCCTGTCCCTCTGTGCCTTTGTTCCCTTCAGGTCCCTTCATGCCACCTCTGGGTGTGCCCCCTGGTGTTGTCCCATCCTTGTCCCCTTCCTTGGGTTCTGTGTTCCCTTTTATGGTGTTTGTGTTTCTCTGTGTTTCGTGTGGTTTGTCGTTTGTTGTCTGAGTTGGTTTCCTTGTGTTTGTTCCGTGTGTCCGTGCTGTTCCCCGTGGCCTGTTGATGTTTTTGGCTTTTGTTTCCCCAGGTTCGTTGTGTCTTTGCTCTCGTCTCCTTGCTCCCCTTAGGCGCGCGTGTTCTATTAAATTCCATTTCTTTGCATTCACGGCTTCCTTCGCCTGCTTCCTGGTTTGAGTCATGACAGAAGATAAGGTTTTTAGTGCGATTTTGTGCTCTCGACCTTCAGGTGGGCCTCCTCGCATGCACGCACCCTCTATCCTGAATAAGTCCCACAGCTTCTTCATAACAAGGAGGGAGGGAGCACACCAAATCAGAAATGTTAGCTCCTGTTCTTTCTGGAGCATTAGTTATTTTTTCATTTTTATCCCTGGATTTTCAATCGTTACCATCATAAAAGCTGTTTGACTTTTGTGACTGAGAAGCTGCTGAGAGCCTGTAGGATTTGAACGATTTTGAGAAATCCTGTATCAAAACCCTGAATAGCGGACTCAGAACTTTATGATGGTAAATTAAAGAATAGAACATATTCCTTGGACAAAAGGATATACTTAATAGCATAGGCAGGCTGGTTAGTGGGGTACGTGAGCAGTGCTTATTGCTGAAAAAATGTATCTTGCCATAAAATATTTTAGGAATCAAATATGTAGTTATTGAATTGATATTTATGCAATATGGCATATCACCTGGCCACATGACAGGGAATAATTCAATTTAGGCCAAATAAAAAGAGCATTTCTGTTCAGCATATGCTAATTATATCTGCAGGTGGAGTCAAAATAAAGCAGTGACTACATTTTTGATGGCAGCTCCTCTTCATCCTGTATGCCTTAACACAGCTATTAACATGTAATTTATGCATTAATGAGGAGTTACACTCTGTTGTCCGTGAGCAGAGACTTGCAGGGAACGACCCTCAGTACATTCAGAAAACTAAAGCTGGACCCTTTGACACAGGATGGAATTTCTTAGTGAATAATCAGGTTTGGATGCCTGTATATGCATCGTGTTATGAACTAGGGGGGCAGTGTGGCTGGGGGTGGAAGGAAATAATTTCACTTCAGAAGTCAGAGTGACCCTCACACACCAAAATAAGGCTTAAAAATATCTGAAATAAATTCTGATCCTTTACTCCTCCAGTTCCCAAGGGCGGCATTACATCCTGCAAGGTATAATAACAGCCACTGCTCTCCGTTTATGGCTTTCTGGGAATCTGCTTCTCCCATTTATCATACATGCTAGTCAGATAAGTAAAATGACCTGCTGCAATTGATTCACCTGCTCAGATGAGGCCAGTATGCATTACACTTTAAATATTGTGCATAAAATCAGTCTCATACATAATAATCAGCTCATATAAATTAAGCTGCTTAACTAAATATCATTAAAATATCTATCTATCTATCTATCTATCTATCTGTCTGTCTGTCTGTCTGTCTGTCTATTTGTCTGTCGGTTCGTGCATTCATCCATCCATCCATCTTTACAGGTTATGGGAAGCCTATGCTAAGAATCGCAGGGCACAAGGCAGGAGAACATCCAGGACCACATGTCCATTCATCGCAGGGCATAAAATTATATTTTTTAATCATGAACTTCTGAAAACCCAGTAATACTCTATTACAGCTTCTCCACTGGCATACAGGAACGGAGCCACACCACGAAGAGAGACTAGTTACAGTGTGGTTCCCGCCGTCTTCGGTTTTCCACTGCAGAAGGGTCGGCTCGATAAAAGCGTTGCTGGGTATGGAGAACAGCGGTGTCGTAAAGACGAAGACGCACTTATTTACTGTTCACATGGTGTACATCATGATTTACTATGTGCATCTGTGAGAATTGTCATGTTCTGTTAGCATCAAACACTTGTTAGCATTCATTTTTGTAAATTTATATTATGAATTCATTCCGTTCAACAGTTCTGTAGTACTTTTTTATGTAAGTGGGTGGATATTTTTAAGTTCCAAGTTATTAGGAATGGATTAATACGTCACGATGTGTGATACTACTAATAATGATTATTATGTAGAATATGCCTTTTTGTCGTTCAGATAATCCATGCAAACTGATGCAGAGCACGAGTATCTCCATACGTTTCAACCAACTAAATATTAGTGATGCAACCAGCAAGTTTGGTCACGCTTTTCGCCACGCTAGTCAGCTGGGCCATGTCAGTGCGGGTACAGCCTGGGTGTAAACTGAGATACGATGGAAAACCATCTCTTCACAGTGTGGCTTGGTTCTTGACGGCAGTGGAAAGGCTCCATTTTTCCCAAACACCACCCTTCCACCTTAAAAGCCCCCCCCCCCACACACACACACATCACCTGAAACAAGAGCACTGAGCGTGTTAGCAAACACACTACCAGACTGAAGTGAATTAATACAATGGGATCCCATAGCAGAGGAGCCGTCTACCTCTGTTGTTTTGAGCCATTTGTCAAAGAAATAAAGCAGGGGAAATAAATGCCTGAGGAAATTTTCCGGAAAATGCTGTCCACTCTGGGGGACGTGTCACTCTGTGCTGATTGGATTAAAGCGGGTCTCCATGGAGACGGGGTGAGAAACAAGGTTGGAGGGGAGCTAATTACATAATTACTGCTGCAGACGCCTGTATTGATCTATGTAAATGACTCCCCACCGCAAGCATTCAAAGGACCCCCCATTTTTTGTAAGCATTTCGGAGAGTTTGATGGGGTAATTTTAACCAATTTGTATTCTGACAGCTCGTCAGTTCATGTGGCTGTGGGGGAGGGGGCTAATTAAACGCATTATAATTTGATGCCCGCGTGGCCTTCCCTTCATTCTCGGAAAACGTGTGGGCGATCGTATCAGAGGCCTTTGTGTTTAGCATCAGCGCCTCCTTGCGCCACCTGAAAGCTTCCGGAAGCTTCCATTGAATAGACATAATGGCTGGACAAATGGGGAGTGGGCACAGAGTGGCGCCACAGCCATGAGGCGGCCAGGCGTCACCAGATACTCTCCGTGTTCAGGGCGAGGGCACACTGTCCCGCAACTTCGCAGTGGACTTTGCGCACCAGTGTGATTCAATTAAGCCTAATGGGAGCACATTCTGTCTGGAGCCCTGGGGAAGGCAGTACAGTAGCGGCGGACAAAGGAACCACCAGTAGAACAGGCCACCATGATGCCCGCAAGCCTCACCAGCCAGCTACATCCCTCTCATTTTAACCACCAAAGCTGAAAACATTCTCTGCTTAATTATGTGAAATGTTTACAGTTCCAAACCAGCCCCCCCAGGGCTACATCCAGAATGCTAAAAAAGCACGACACATTTGAAATGCAGTGGGGAGGCTTGTTTGTGAAAATCAAGTATCCAACAAAGCAGAGGGACTGTTTCTCTGAATCCATGGCCCCTATGATATTTCCCACAGCGCCCATTGACGCCTTCCAGAATATTCTCCTGTACCCCCAGCTCCAAAGCTTTTACTTTCTCTTCTAACTCAAATATCAAATCAACTGTTGAATAAGGGATGTTTCTGTCCTATTTGTTATTCTGTATTATGTTATAATCAAGTTTTCACAAAGAGCTTTACAGTGGATTCTCCAAAAGGAAAGCAAGAGCTTGGTGTTCAGTAATACTCAAGTTATGAATGCACATGAGTGAAAAATAGTGCCTGTAAATGGAAAGATTGCAGGATGCTTTAATAATGCCATGTAACATGTGGCAGTGTGCCCATTCTAGGGTCCTGAGATCATGTGATCAGGATTGCATTGATCTTTCTGCACACACTTCCTGGTATCTGGATCCTGCTGATGATTCGTGATGTTGAGCCAAATGGCACTCGGGAAGTATTATCCCCAGACAAAAATCCTGTTGTACCTTAATAGCAGAAGGCTGTCCAGAGAAACTGACTAAATACTCCTAATCTGTACACCATGACATAACTGTCACACTTCACCGTACTCCTATGATTTCTGTAGTCCTGGCCGATATTGGGGAGCTTATCCAAAAAACTGGGGCAGGCAGTGAAGATAACAGGCTCTCGATGATCGGTTTTTATCATCCTTTGCTTTCAGACAGCCCTCAGGCTTGCAGGAGAGAGTGTAGGAAACGTTCACCTTTTCGTCCTGCCTTTTCAGACACTGTTCGCCTGCGCGTCCGAATACATCCCGGTAATCAAAACCTGTACGACGTGCAGCCTGAGATTTTGCAAAAAAAAAGAATCACAGGAGTGAAGAATGTGGGAAAAGGTCAACCTCCACACTAACATCGTTGAATAATTTACAAACTGTCATTTGTTATTGGTGGTACGCTAAAATACACTAACTAAATAAGACATGTTTCCCGACAAGGGTAGCTCCTGTTAGTGACCGGAGACTTCTCTCCTAGTGCAGATTCCGGTAGCGGAAAGTGCTGGAGTTCAAGCCAGAATTATTCATTGGTTTTGAAATATTCAGAAGTTTAAACGTCATGTTCACCACCAAAGAGTCACCAGTAATTTTGAAGTCATATTCTATGGAGGAAAAAAAAACATCACAACATTAATATTATTATGCATTTTTTCTAACATTATAAAATTTTGTCTAACATCACTTTGCTCTATTTTGTTGTCTTACAAACAAAGTCAACTTTTTATCTCTTGTATGAGTTGCTTTTATGGCTAGGCACAGAAATATGAAACAAGCCCACAATGTGACAATGTCGACATGTAATACATTATAGCCGACAATGTTTTAAGAGCGGCCTTGTAGCCATAGTAACTAAGTCATCCAATATCGTCTCACACTCCTCAGAATGGACTGTGTAGGCCAGGAGCATCTAAATCATAATCACACCTCCATATCCACACTCAAATTCCTGCTTCCTGCTACCGAAAGAACAGATTTAAACCTTTGAAATTATTTTGTTTCAGATTTAAAACTTTACACCTGGAAACAGCTCAGCAATATCACCGCCTGATAAGTAAATTTAATAAATAAATCCAGCTCTTTGTGAACTAGAGTCTTTGTCAGAGCACTCAGAAAGCCATGAAATATTCACTGTTCAACAACGTGTAAATCTATGATTTCCGGAAAATTCCAACTCCACCGGCAACATGAGATATGTTCCTTGTCATGCCAGTCAGCTTAACTGGAATTAAATGTTCAAAGTGCAAGGATAACAATGAATTCTGATGACATGTTTACTCAGAGACTAACCTAAAAATGTTTTGTGTATTGTGTGATTTTATATTTGTTTTAACTTGGCTTTCATATCAACAAGAATAATTTTTAAAATGTAATAATAGAGAGCATTATCTCTACTCGTGCTTGGTGATTTGCAAATATATATTGTGCGTGTGTCTGTGTCTGTATATATGTTGCTTTATTTTAGATGTACAGGTCCAGTAATGGCGAGATGATCCTTTCTGCCAAACGACACAGCTGAATAATAACAGAGGCCATTCATTAAAAATAACTATTTCCACTTCAGAAGAAGAGCTAGTGAATGTTTGGGCTAACAATACACCATCAGTTAGATACTAATTGGACATTGTCCTGCTGGAAAAGTTCACATTATAAACATCATTAACTGTAATCATCTTCAATTAGGAGCACAATTAGCATGATCCATCCTGGACCCGTAACTGTGGGGGACGTGTTCAGTTATTTATTCATATATGTTCGCTGTTATAAGCATACGGCAAGTACCTCATATCATGTGCATAATTGTGCCTTCTCTTTGACCTTTGAGGTTTTGCACAAAAAAAATACTTTAATCCTATTTCTGGAGACATTATCACAACATTATATTTAGTTGAGTTAACAAGGATCTCTTCTGGACAGATTTCCCTTTGATGTAATTAAGGGAGCCAGGGTCTTTTCCAAAAGGTATTTCTGGGTCACTGGAGTTAAGTTCTTAGCCAACAGGTGGTAAAATGAGGTCACATGACTTTGCTGGAAGTTGGAAACCGTGACATTCATTTTTACCTTCATGGCCGTATCTCTGCTCCTTGATCTGGGCAGGGGGGGAGGGGTGGTATTTCAGAGAGGTGATGGATAGCGGGCCATCCACATGTCTCTTTAATGTACACTCCAGCTCTAGCGTGCTACTACACCAGCTGTTTGAGATGTTCCTCAGCCTGGGGGATGGTAGGGAGAGGCATTCCAGCACCAGGTTAATGACACCTTCCAGCTGCAGAGGAGCAGAAGAGGCTTTGGTGCATTTCCTCATATCTCTGGCCAGAGCTCACTCTGCATGCGGTCGGCCTTTTATTCATCTTTTTGCCTCTGGTCTGCTAGCGCTTTTCAGCTCCTGGAGTTTCACGTTTCGCTGACGAGCAGCAAACTCCCGCCCCCCCATCCGAATGTGCGGGCCCTGGACATCTGTGACAGCAGCGGGTCCCCGGGTCCCCTGACCTCTGTGTGAAATGTGTGGCGCTGCAATTTCTCTTTCTGTCGTTGTCCGTCACCAACTGTGGGCATTTGGAGGGGACAAAAAACAGATCGAATGCCATTTGGCAGCCTTGCTGGACATTGGTGTCGCAGGTTACAGGTGTGTCTAAGATCTCAGCCACCTCCGACCAAAGTATTTGTGCAGCCATTAATCAGAGAGCAATAGGGAGTACAGAAAACCGATAATGTCTTACATAAATAACACATGTTTGAAACTATGGAGCATAAGATCTGCTGGTTAATTATGTTTGACTAAACAATGAGGAAATGCAGCTGCCAGCAGTGAGGGACGATGAGACATTTCTGGGGGTGAGTGAAAGGTTTTGGTGACGGAACAGATCCATCTGTCCAGGCCTGCCGGTAACCTGCCACCATCGCGTGGCGCTGCCTGTTCTGCTCCGACCGAGTTCATGGAATGGGTCTCAAATTCAAAGACAAATCTGCAGGATGCGGAACTGGAATTGTGGGGAAAAGGGTTTAACCCCTAGACCTTGAAAGAACTGCATTCAATTAACTTTGATTTACAATTATCCGAGTTCAGATAATAAGTGCTTGTCGACTGAAATGTTAATTCAAAAACTGAAGAACCGAACAGGAATTAACTAGAAAGTCTCCTCAGAAGTGACCTCATCTCTGGGCCTGGTCTTCACCTGCAGGACACGGCGGGCAGGTCTAGCTGAAGGCTACAATCTGTCTCTCTGATTCCACATCCCACTAAGAGCAAGGGAGATACCACTGCCAACGGCGATATGCCTACCCTTCTTAATGCCTTTGATCTCTGTTTGCCCCGGTAAACTGACCTCTGGAAACAGCGATGTCCGCTAAGGACACGATCACATTCAATTATTCATTTCTGAAGCACTTATACTGTCACCTTGATGAGGCATGATTTTCTCTTGCAGTGTGAAGGGGCATCTGGTCATGATTCCACGGGGTGTAGAACAGAACATGTCATAAGTGGCCTGTGTTTGTGGTTGGGGGTTTCATTTTGGGTGGTAAAATATGCCAGTAGATGGGCGCACATTGATCTGATTAACTCATGGGCAGATGAAGTAAAAAAAAAAATGAACCCTTCATGCTGAAATTCCACAAAAACATGCATCTTAATATTTACACAACATATATTTACATAAGTTTCAACCAAAGATGAAGCAGTAGGCTGTGATGAGTAGAGATTCTTCTAAACCTGGTCATGGAACCTGATCTTCATCATTGCACTTTAAGACAGAAATGTACAGAAAATGACAGTGAAAAGGACGACATACATACATAGGCATGGTTTGATATGAAAATCCATGTTTAATTCAAGGTTCCCTCTGCACTGGAAATGTGACACTTCTTTTAATGCCAGCATATCTCCTCTGTGTTCTCCCATCCTAAAATGAATAGTTATGGAGCTTTATAGAACCGTCTTCATGTCAGAATTTCTGGTTCTAGATGCAATAACTTTGATTCATATTCCAGCACCATATCCAGACAGTTATCCGGAGCTCTTCCTTTCAGATTTTAGTTGGTTCCCCCTCTTTTCTGAAAATGTGGGTGTTTATCTTCTCCTTTTGCCAAAAATAGACAAGTTTCACAGCAAACTCCTTTGAAGACCAGTTATGGGAATTTCACGAACATCTGTTTGGGCAATTCAATTAACGGTGCGTTGGACAATAACAGCTTGGCAGCCAAAACTACCATCACACCAGATGTAAAAGTTGACAAATAAAATGAAATGACAATTTATGTACCGCACTGGACTACCATCAAGCTCTTAGTTTCTTGCTTTGTGTCAGAGTAACCCCAACCGCACTCTAGTCCATAGCTTTGTATAGAGAACAGGTCAATGTGAGCCAGAATACAGCCTGCTGACTCATTCTCCTGTGTCAGGTGACTCTACAGCAGCCTGATCACATGATCACATTATCTCTGACCCCTAGTCATCACCAACTGTGTTGAAAAAACTCACATATCCGCTCATGTTGTGTTTACAGTTTGAGATTTAATTTCTTTGTCTATATATAGGAGAGTCACTTCACCTACTGCTGAGAAAGGCTATGAGAATTATTTTCAACTTTCCCCATATTGACAAACAGTTTTTTCTGGATTTCAATTCCTTCTGCATATATTCTTCAAAACACGTCATGATAACTTGCTTATAAAAATGTGTTACTTCAATTAATGATTCTGATTTTGTTTCACTTGAATAATTTATTTGATGATTTAATGCTTAATTAATACCAGTGCAATTAAGAAAAGAAATCAGGTTAGTTGGGGTAGTTGATACATAATGCTTCCTATAAGGTAAGCCTGGATTTCACTGGAGAATCAACACTGGTGGATCTCATCATCTTATCTTACCGACTCTGTGCAAACAAATAAAAAAACATTTAATCTCTTCTTAGATCATATTACCTCTTTTATCAGAGAGACGTTTTCAGAGTTTTGTTTTGGTGAGTCCAACCTGCTGTTTGATGTGAAGAGTACCTCCCTGACTAGAGACATCAGTCAACACCCCACAGTGGAAATATAATCTAGTAGCATGTATGAGGCATGGCCAGCCAATGGGATGTGAGACCGGTCAAGCCTGCCAATGGGATGTGAGACCGGTCAAGCCTGCCAATGGATGTGAGACCAGTCAAGTCAGTCAATGAAATGTGAGACCAGTCAAGTCAGTCAATGAAATGTGAGACCAGTCATGCCAGCAACTTGCCACAAAACCTCTGTCAAGTGTTAGTGACGAACTGAACATCTATATTTATAGGCTGTTAAAAATAAATGTTTATTTATTGACTGTTTGTGGCCAACAGGGGTCTCCAAACTTTGGAGGCCCCCCACAAATGTGTGGTTTGAGTTGAGCAAACACCACTGCTGAGAGCAAGGGTGACGTCTGTTAGTGTGTAACTGGATAAGCACAGTGCCACATATAGAAAAATACCAGGTTCTTTTTTTCCTTTGTCTTATACAAAGCGAGACATAATATGTGTTTGGGACTTTATGGGTTTCTGTGTATGTGTGTGCGTGGGGGGGGGGTGGATCTTGGTGCCTGGAGGGCCAGGAAACGAGGAGCAACGTCTATCCGCTCATGGACACCTTGGGATTTGATGTCACAGACCTACAGTTCCTTGTCTTCACGGGCATTGTAAGGAAGAGCCACGGTGTCCTAATGGAGCTCAGGGAAATAAATCAGCAGGGAAGACGAAAGGAAAATCATCAGAACGTCACTTAACTCCTGCTTAGGAAACGACCATCTTTCTCCACTGGACACATTGTCGTCAAAGGAGTATTTTCATCCCAGAAACTGTGAATAAAAATGCATCAAATTAACTGCTACCACTCCTTCTGGGAATGGCGGAAGTGCCTAGGCACCAGATTGGATCGGTCACGGGACCGTTGCACAGGTTTGACAAGCAAAACTGGGCAAATGAGATGGGGACACTGCATTTGGGGACAATAACAACAAGCCAAACAAGTCTGCTGTGGAAGCTCACATTCTGTTGTGTCTGAGAACCTCATAAGATTTGTATCTTAGAGAAAATAAATTGAAACAAATGCTTTTGATTCAGTCAGAATCTATCCGGTGTCACTGTGTAATATGGCTATGAATTATATTTGATTTATATGGTAGCTTGAAATAGGTATTTATAGAATACTTTGATGTGTACAAATGACACAGTTTGGGGTGTCTCAGCACATTTGAGAGCTTCTGGGTCATGCCTGGGAACTCACACCCGAGCCATGTCATGGTGACGTGATCACCAGTGGCTTGATGACCACCAGCTGGGAGTTTGCTGCAGATGAGTGGATCAGAAGATTGGATGGAGCTGAGATGTCAGGTCTCTGAGTACTGTTGTGGCCCATGTGCACGCCTGGGTCCCGTGCGTGACCAGATGGCCCCTAGCAGGAGGCACGGGGAGAGTGCAAAAAGCATAGCGAGATCTTTTAATTTATACATCGGTTGAATGACACGAGAAGCAGAGGTAGCTAGGTGAAATAGAGAATAACAAGAGAAGAGTAATTCTTTAGAATGCGAGTCCTGAGACAGTCAAAACCACACCACAGCAAACAGGAGTGGTCACGCAGTGACAGCACTGAATGATTACCCTGAAAAAAGTCCAGAATAGATCTTCCACAACATGAACAGTTAGGCTATGATTTTAGATTTAAGAGATGAACCACAAACAAAGTCAGGTCAACCGTAATATACAAATGCTCTGCTGGTCTGTCTTCCTAAATGTTCCTCACACTATGAAGCGGGCAGTACTGAGGACCACACTGACCATTTAAGAGTCTAAGGTGGTGTCATCGTAGCCAAGGAGAAAGTTCATTTTTATTCAGGAAGAATGTTTTTTTGACATCATAGACATTTAATCCGTTGATGGATGGAGGCAGTCAAATTCGCAGGCGCTCGGATGAATAAACTGATCGATTCATTACGTTCACTTCTGTGTCAACTTTGTGCAGCCGCATCGGTGGTGCCTTGGAAGAGTTTTTCAGTCTTCATAAGCAGAGAGACGTTCGTTTGTCATATGCTAGTTGATTGGATGGATGATTGGGAGCAGTGAAGCATCCTCCTCCTCCTCCTCCTCCACCTCCTCCTCCTCCTCTCACCTCGAGTGACATGCAGGTGGTGACTCCAAGCTCCTTCTTAATGTACTTCGGCTGCATATAAAATTATTATTTTTTTCTGTTTGCTGGTCTGCTGGGACAAAAATACCCAGTCGAAAATCCACAGTGTGTTAATCTTTATCGTTTATTGTTCAACTGTTCTTCATTCTGGCTGCCTGGTGATCTGCTGAAACATAATTTTGTTTCATTTGTGTGAAATGACAATAAAGTGATTTGACATGACTAATCTTTACTTTTAGTTACAGACATTCAGCTACTGCTTGACTACTTTGAGTTACCCTGAAGTGCTGATTTCCCTGATGCAGCACCCTGAGTAATGCAGCGTAAGAGCCCAGGATCAGCAGTCATCTCTGGGGACACTCAGAGAGGCTGCCTGGGTTGCCCCACCTCCTTAGCCAGTGACCTTAGCTGTGGCAGCATGTAGCCAAGGAGCCAAGGTATTTAGCAATAGGTACTTACCGCCCCCCCATGACAGCAGACGTCAATCTGCTGCTCAAAAACTAACTTTTGAAACCCGAATCGATAATCAATATTGAGGGGAGAGGAAGTAACTTTATAAATCGGTGTCTCCTTGTCCATCTCTTCAATATTTGAAATTCAGAACGGCATTCGAGGCACATTTAAATTTATTGCCGCTTCAAATCACAGTTGACCGCTTGACAAGGGCTATTGAAGATCCGCCGGTGTGTTCAGACCGCCGTCCGACGCGCAATCTGTCATTGCCAAGCTGAGGAAGCATCTACTATACGTCAAGTGTTACTTAGCCGTACCTCTTACATTGATATATTTCATTATTAGAATATTTACTATCAACCATATTGTATCATAAATTGAGAATGGCCGATGGCATAAGGACAGAATATTAAACAGATTCCTTTTTCCTAACCTTGGGATCTGTAATGCAAAAACAAAGAATAAAGCATATTAAGTTATGGAAGCAAATCGGTTGTTGATCTCCACGAGAAAATGAAACAAATCGAAATTTGTTTTCGGCACTGATATGGAGTCGTACATTCATCCCTCATGACATAGGCCGAGACGCAGGAAAAATGGCATGTTGGCGCCAAACCTCTTTCTGATTCGATAATCTAATGTGATGCACTGAATCAGTAATCCTTTGTGTCAGGGACTGGGAGAGTCGCCCCCAACTAACTTTCGTGTCGCCCGACCTGTCCAAAGGTTACGTCGGTGATGGCTGATGGTTGAAGCTATTTCGGTCACTGTTTACCTTAATTGCACCATTTCTGAAAATCCTATTTAAACAGGGTCATTTGAATGACTGCGGTGTGAGCGTGTTAGCATTTTAGAAAATGTGACCGACTGTCGAGTTATTATTAATCATGACAATTAAGAGCTAGAAGTTAAATCAATCAAGCTAACACTGGACAGTGTCATTAAACAACTAAATCAATAACCTTATTTACTTTGGCATACAGTAAAGAAAGCAATTTTTCTAGACCACAGCCAATCTTCATTAAAATATAATTTAATTTTTTCAACCCAGTTTAAACAGGTTTGGTGGGTTAGGGTTCTGTGCCCATTTCTGGAAGTTCAAATCATGTGGCTGGTGCAGTAACCTTATCACCATTGGGTGCTTGAGCAAGGCCCTTAACCCCGACTGCTCCAGGGGTGCTGGATGATGGCTAACTTTACTCTCACCTGTATCTAGATGTGTGTCTGTAAGGCTGGGTCTACCACTTCAGGGCTCCTAGGCAACCGTCTGTCTGACTAACTAGAGCTGGCCTTATGTGTCTGTGTCTCTCATGGAGAGCAAGAGGTGGTACCCAAATGTCCTGGCTAAAACTGCCCACTCTGTCCTTTTCAAATCTGACCTCCTAATCGTCACCTATATCTAATTTTTGTATATTGTATGGTTTTTTTATTGTTATATTGAATAGTCCCTTCTTTGTTTTTTATTGCTCCTCTGTTCATCTGCTGCTGTAACAATGCAAATTTCCCAATTGAGGAAATTAATAAAGGTTATCACCTAATGTACAACTAATTTATTCTATTGCATTTTGTTTTGTGGCTTCTCAACAAACACACACACATGACTAGCACACAAAGACAACAACTCTGTGGAGGAAAAGCAGATGAATGGGCAGACAGATGTTCTTGGCTTCGACTGACGAATTTAAGCCTGTCTGTTTTTTTTTTTTCATTGTGTATCCAACAGGAAAATTCAGAAGCAAAGAAACAAGAAAATTTTTCACTGGCAATATTAACGACTTAAACCTACAGGCAGAATAATAGGCCTATTACTTAGAACCTGAAAGGGAATGGGTCGTAGAAACTAAGCTTCTAGGCTAAAAAACAAAGGAAGGATGCCATGGAAATAGTAAAAGGATTAAATTAATGTTTTGTGCCAGTGTTTAGTGAAGAGGACACAGGCAAAATGTCAGCGTTTATTGTCGATTTCTCATGTGCACCACCGAATGTTAGCATAGAGTGCTAATAGGTTCAGCTAATCTGAAAACAAAACAAAGCCCAGGGCCCCAGTGTCATTTAAACCAGGTGCTTCGAAAGAGATGAGAATTATTCATGTGCTGCTTCTGTTTTATTTCAGAAATCATTACTGATGGAAAAAGGGTCTCGGGGGTTGGGGAACTGGCAGCATCACACTATGGTCGAAAAGGCAGAATAGAACAAATTAGGACAATTTTATATGTTACAGAAGCTTTAAATCTGAGAAGCACCTATCACATTATAACATTCTAGAATATAGTCAACATGGACCTAAAAACTTTACCCCACCTTCGAGGCTACTTGTTGTACGATGCTGTGATTAATTTAGGATCACAGAGAGCACTGAGAAATATTTTGGCATTTAAAACTAACAGGAGCTGAGATCGCAGACTAACATGGATACAAGCAAAAATCATTTGAATTTGTAAAATGAGTGAAGCGCCACAATGTTTTGAGTCACCATCACTATAAAATCATCCATCCATTCAGCCATCCAGCCAGCTTCTATCCACTGATCCAGATCAGGGTCTCGTAAAAAATCTTTATAAATGTCTTAGATTTGCAGTCGCTAAGAGTCGGAAATCAGCTTTGTTTTCATCTTAAAGTCAGGCCATGAAGCCGAGAGGATACCCAGCAGGATAATTTCAGAAAAACCTGAGAAACAAAGAAGAAAAAGAACAAGAAGCAGTGAATCACTTCAGTCAACAGAAGCCAAGAAGATGGAGAAATTTAGGGGAACGGGCAAGGTCAGCTATGATGGCCTGCTTATTGTTAGCGCTGTTTCAATAACACAGGGTCACGAGTGGAAGCCTGGGCATCAGGGCCATGGAAGAGAGGGCTTCTCCTTACAGAGAACCCTGCAGCTTTTCTAGGGTTATGGTGCAGGTGTCATGTTTACATCAAGTAAAATTATTGTAAGAGACAGTCTTACCATGTCTCAGATATCAAATATCCAAATGAGTAGGACAGCTATCACTCATACATGACATCAAATATACATTTATCCATGAAATACTGAAATATAACATTTCAAGCAGTCACTATCAGGTACTGAATCTGTTGTCCTGTATCAATTCACCTTGACTTCTGTAAGATACAGTTCTGCGATCTCTCCGATATCAAATATCCAAATTAATTTCACGGCTGTCACTCCTTTATAATATCAAATTTATATTTAGCAATAAAATGTTAAAAAATAATACATAATACAGTCACTATCAGATTGAGAATCTGCTGTCCTGTCTCAAATTGACTTGACTTTTATTCTGTTACTGTAACATACAGTTTCTCAGATATCAAATATCCAAAAGAATATGACGGCTGCCACTCATTCATGATATCAAATCTCCATTTAGCCATAAAATACTGAGAAATGATATCACCAATAGTCAATATCAGGCTGAGAATCTGTTGCCCTGTCTCAGATTGACTTGACTTTTATGTAAATTGCTCTTTAAAAAGTGACATGGTTGTGTGTGCAGTTAGGAAAATGTGTGTCTGAATTACTGATATGAGTCTTTTTAAGACTAAGGGAAAGTGAGTGGTGATTGTGAGACTGTTTTTTGGGAAGAATCTGCCACAGCCATTAACCCAGAACGGTTGACCTCCCAGCCCAGTAATGTTTCACAGGGGTAATCCTGAGTTATCCCTGAGTATTTCATCAGCTTCAATAGGGAACATGCTTATTGTTTTAGCAAATGGATACATGCTCTGAATAGTTTTTTTCCATGTCAGCTCATATGCATTTAATTGGCATAACCTTCCCAGAATGGTATCTCAAAACGTTTAAGTGAACATTTAACAGCTGCTTAAGTAATTAATGCTAACCAGGGAATGCCTTTATGAGCTTTGGGCACCGACGGTTTGAGTTCTGATAAACTGTTTGGGGACGCAGCGGCGAATTTGCAATCGACAGATTCTGAGCTCGGATCCAGTAACCCGACCGTGTCCCTGCTCTACTTACACAAATAGCACAGAGGATCAGGCCTCAAATCGAGCCGTAAGTTAGAGGTGCTTTTTAAAAGATCTGAGTCATAGAAATAATGATCCAGAGCAGAAGCAGGAGCAGGCCTGCTGTTTATTCTGTGCCACATGTGAACCTGGACTAACCCGTATTTAACGTGACATGTAACATTTACCAGATGCTTCTGTTCCAAGTGACGTACAGGTGAGCAAAGCTTGGGGTCAGAGTCCAGGCTGAACCAGAGTCTAGTGTTCCTGGGGAAGTTGGGGCAGAAGGCCTGGCGGTGATAGGATCACTCTGCAGGCCGTGGGATTCGAACAAGCCGTGCTCCTTGATGGCTGATGAGTTTTTGCTCAGTCGTGCATGTGGAGTTTAACAGCACAAAACACCCTTTCTCCCCTACAGTACATATGGATACCAGCGGCTTTGAGAAAATAAGACGCCTCAAAAAAAGTGTATGTGTATGTGGATTAGGTTTATATTACTTTGTGGGGACGAAATGTCCCCCAGAATGAAATAAAAACCTGTTTTTTGATCTGTGAACACAATCAAAAAAGTACAGTTTTTGTTTGGTTACTGATGGTTAAGGATAGGGCTGGGTAGGGGTTAAGTTTGTCATAGTTAGCATTAGCATTTTTCCCATAGAAATGAATGGAAAGTCCCCACAAAGCTATAATTACAAACCTGTGTGTGTGTGTGTACCCAGTACTGTGCAAAGGTTTTAGGCAGTCAAAAGAAATGTATAAAGCTGTTTATTTGGGTGGTAAGTACACGTTTGCTCAGAACAAAGAACACAATTTAGCATTAGAACGTATGCAAATTAAGAGCAACAGAATAAAAATGAGTACAAATTTCTTTCTCCAAAAAATTACTGATATCTAATTGGGTGGCAAGATGAACCCCGCCTGAGTTCCCAAACCTCTCTTCGGGGGCACCCTAGCCATTCCAAGTATTTATTAAATTTCACCACCAGCTCACTTAATTAGTTAAAAAAAAGTCAATGACATATCGATT
Organism: Mormyrops attenuatus; assembly: GCA_026777985.1. NCBI lineage: Eukaryota > Metazoa > Chordata > Actinopteri > Osteoglossiformes > Mormyridae > Mormyrops > Mormyrops attenuatus. Next base: position 17,650,468 of record JAODKC010000001.1, read on the forward strand.
AGCTTTAAGAGGTGTGCTAGTGGTCGAGTCAGAAAATTACCTGTGTGTGTTGTGTGGTTGCTGGACATAATGGGGTGATTTTAGCAGATACTTTGAAACAGCTAAGCTAATACACTTTGACAGGCATAATAGCATAGCTTTACACCAATATAAAGATCACTTAAACATCATTTTCTGTGGCTGCCTAAGACTTTAGCACAGTACTGTATATATGGAGGGTATATATAGATACACACACACACACACACATATATATATATATATATATGACTTTTACTACCCTCCATTTACTGTCTGGAAATTATATCTTATAGGCACGATCCACAGGGACATAAGCAGAGTGTAACCTGTCTGAGGATGTCTTCGCCAAGCACCTACAAGATGGCAACGCACCACTTCATCCTCGAAGATGATGTTCCACTTCCATGGAGAAGAGAAGAGCTTTAGTATAGTTTCAGAGTTCCCCTAGACCGTGTTATGAAAAGTAATGAGATTTAAAATACAGTCTCTCCTTCTCCATCAGATTCAAACTTGAAATTCCTGCATAAATGCACAGATTTACATAGTCTTTATATGATCATGTTATTGTATGCTGAAGTGCAGAGAATTCCGATTTTACTTTTAATGCAGTACAGAAACTATGTAATAGTTCTACACACACACGGAACCGCCCCATAAGCAAACATGTTAAACTCCCTATATGGGGCCTCCTGGTGGAATTATTAAGTTATTTATTTATCACTTGCTTTACAGTGATGCATGCTTCTAGAACATTCTATAAGAATCCCAGGGAGAAGGCGGACTTCTTGGATAAAAGCTCTGTGGCCTTAGCAGTTGCTCGTCCAGTTGCAGCTGGGAGGACACCATCCCTGGCCTTGTTAAAAGCTCACCTCTGGCGTGCCATCAAAGGCCACTCAAAATCAAGGCCCCCTCACAGTTCTGGCCCACCGTGTCCTCGTCTCCCAACTGCTGCTGGCTCCCTGAGGCCTATGGGAATGGAGCGTGTTCTTCAGCTCCATCTAAAGCCTTTCATCATTTCCATTGTGTCCCTTTTCACATTTTGTTGGGCTCTTTCTTATTGTTATCTGAAGTTCATCACTTCAAATTTCATTCTTTCCTTTGAATACTACAAACAACACATATTAATAATTAATTCTAATATTATTAAATGTCCACATTCAGCGCTTGAGTCATTGTATTCTTGGAGCTGTGTAAGTGATCATATGTGCCTTTTAACAAAAGAAATATGACTGAAACAGAGACACCAATAACACGACATAACTGAGCAACAGCATCATCTGATAGATATGCCTGAATCAGGTTTTTAATGTTTTGGATGTGAGGAGCATTTTCAAACCTGTAAGAAAATGAACGCAGGATGTGAAGACTAAGACTAGGTCCGGGGTGGGTGAACTTGCCAAACGATGCCAAAGGTCCTCTGCAGTGTGAGGCTCCCCTCCGTGTTTCCTCCTCATACACTCATAAACACATACATGCACATGTGACCAAGCAAATGGAAAAATGCTTAGGATGCATCCGAGTTCATATACTAACTCAGTACGTACTGTATTTTGATAGAAGCCTACTACGCCACCCTTAATGTAGTGCGTACTGTATGTATGCAAGATTACAGGATGCATTGGACACACTGCAGTCGCCACCTTGCATATTACCTGACCCAGATGTTTATGAATGACTTGGCTTGGCCCCTGAGAGAGTTAAAAGCTGCTAAAAACTATCAACAAGAAAAACATTATTTTCGACTACAGGTACATGTCTGCGTGTTTTCTACTTGAATTTCTATAGAGACTACACTTCCCCTGCTATCTTGACAAAAAATTCTGAACATCTGACGTTCTTTGTCTGGTTGAAGCTTCAGAGGACTTGTGGGACAGTGTAGCATCCATTGTTTGCGCCCTTGGGAATTTCTGAGAATGTAGTATGTCATCCGGGTACCGTTTTCCTGCCATTTCATCTGTATTGAGGATTCAGACATACTGCTCACATCGCCTACTATTTTTCTCTTACCAAACAGCAAACAAATATGTTATTTTGGATGCACACTTAGTTTCCAGTTTAGATCTCAATATGCATTTTCCAACAGTGCTATATGGGTAATCCGGTATGTGCAACATTTTTCCAGTTAAAAGTTAACGGTCAAAGTCTGCCAACAGCCTTTAGCAGAAGTGCTGGATGTAAGTCCATTGCAGGCCTTCACTTCAAATTACTCCGAAGAACATGCCTTTCTTGAGAAAATGCCCATTTAAAGGTGCTTTCAGCATTTGTCTTAAGATTTACGTAACTCTGTTCAATTGAGGCATTTTGGGTACATCGCCCTGGTAACAATGCAGGGAAAGAATGAGAACCAGAGATATAGCCATACATCTTAGTCGATGGATAACCCAGTGCAAATCGATGCCATTAAATGTAATCTTCACTTTACAATGCTTGTGTCTTTGATGGTGGAAATGCACATCGACGTTTATTGAAATGTGTAGCATGTGAGGCCATTTTCATTGAATCTTTCAGGAATAATGAAGTCGTTATGTGGGACACATATAGATTAACCTGATTTTTTTATTTTTTTTTGTACAGAATCAACACCTCTCAGATTGCACCACAAGAGGACCTGGAGTATGGTTTTCCAAGTATTAAAAATTGAAGCATGTTAAATGGGATTATGAGCAGAACAAACAGAGAACAATCCCTCTAGGAGAGCAATCGGAATAAGAATCAGAATTAGTTTTATTACCGGCAAGTGCTTATGTGCATATGAGGAATTTGGCATGGAATGTCACAAGAATTTAAAAAATACAAATAATGACACAAAAAGTGTCACGGTCAGGAATCACGCTGGACACTGAACTCAATGTGAAAGAGACCAAGAGTTTATTCACAAGCCAGGAGCAGACAAAGGCAATACGTCGGGCAGAGAGCAGGGTCAAGGACTGGTTTCGGTAGCCAGGAAAGTCAGTTTTACGTAGACACACCAGATGGGAGCGGGAGACACAGGAGGCAGAGAAGGGCAGAAAACAGTGAGCGGTGCCAAAGCAGGGCAGGAAAGGCAGGCAGGGCAGGTGGGATAGGCGAGGCAGGCAGGGCAGGTGGGACGGGCGAGGCAGGCAGAGCAGGTGGGACGGGGGAGGCAGACAGGGCAGGTGGGACGGGTGAGGCAGGCAGGGCAGGTGAGATAGGCGAGGCAGGGAGGGCAGGTGGGACGGGCGAGGCAGGCAGGGCAGGAGGGATGGGCGAGGCAGGCAGGGCAGGTGGGAGTCCAGTAAGAGCGAAAGTTAAATCCAGAATGAGAATCTCGCCTGAGATTCCGGTCTGTCAAGGGCTTAGTTTCACATGAAGGTCCGTGGCGTACAGCCACTTCTGTCACTTCAGTTAACCCTGTCTCTCCTGCACTTTGGACTCCCTAAATGGTAGATAGATGGAAAAATAAAAAAGAAAACAACAAGGAGAAGCTTCATGGGAAGTGAACTGGAATGGCTCAGGGCAACTGGCTTCTGCTTTTTTAAACATCGCAGTGGGACCTTATGGTCAAATGAGCACAAGCAATGGATTTGGCAACAGAAAAGGGGCAAAGATATGGAGGGGAGGCTGGTCTGTCCGTGGCAGAAATCGCCCATCTATTTTCCACAACCGTTATCTAATGCAGAGTCACAGTGCGCCTGAAGCCTCCCTGAAATGAGGCAGGGGATGCCCTGAATATGATGCCAGGCCATCACAGGGCATGCAGTCACTCTCACACACACACACACACACACACACACAAGAGGAGATTTAAAGGCCACGTGTCTTTGCACTGAGCAAGAAAACCAGAGTATGCAGGAGAAAACCCACAGGAGCTTGGGAGAACATGCAAAATTCAGGAAGCAGCAATCAAATCAACATCCCTGGAAGTGAGAGAGCACAGGGTCACCCCAAAAAACGATCACAGCAGTGTAGTAGAAATGATATGGAACTTTAAGTGCACACAAAGTTACCTGAGAGATGAGCATATACAATATCTCTTCCCTCGGTGAAATGACTCAGATTTCCCCAGTTGGACCATTGCTGACAGTGTAACAGTTATTCCTTGCTGTCGTAAATAAGGTTATTCTTAATACGATACACTGCAACTGAGTCATCATTAATAAACACAGATCTATCCAACTGTAATGCCATAGTAAATCATATTAACATAATCACGAGTTCTTTTTTCTCGCTAATGTTCACACAACATCGAAACACCACTTGTCAAACAAGTAACTGCTGCTGGCACCTAGTATCGAAGGTCATTGAAACGAGCACCTTTTTCCTCTGTTTTCAGCCACAGTTAGCGTCAGCAAAATTGCATTTCGACGTGCTACACTCTCACCATTTTGAGAAACAGCACTTTAATTACAGAATGATGTTCAATGGTGTTTGTAATTACAGATGATGTTCACCGATGTTCATAATCATAGATCATGGTCAGTGATGTTCATTTCACAAAACGGAAACCAATAGGGAAAAGATGGGGTCTGCCAGCAGAGAGCAGAAGATTTTTACTACTCAGAAAAGGTACACAAAATGAGGATAGGGCAAAGAGAATCAGTTTGAAGAATCTCCTCAAACATTAAGATGGAAATCTCATTAAGCCAGCATACGATCCCCCCATCCTCTCCTCAGTGACCAGACCTCTAACACCCGCGCCCTCAGAAAAACCACCAGCTGACCCTATTTAAGCTGTAATGAGGTGATTATTCATAACAGGGTCAGATGGGGGGGGGGGCGGTGGTCAATTGCCATGGAGACACAACTGATAGGTTTAACCCAATGCTGTGCTATGGCTCTGTGGTGCACCAACTCATGGAGTACAGACTAGATTTTACGGGCCATATTCCTTTTAAACTTTGCCTCCTCGCCATCTTCTGCCCTCTTCCTAAGCTCTTTTCTTCATCATGTGTCATTGTAACATGGATGGACCTGTATCCCTTCTCTCTGACTTCTAACGCCTGTTTCAAAGGTAGCCACAGGCTTTCCCTCTAATCTCCCAGCTGCAGGGATTTTTCCTGAGTTCCACGTGACATTCTTTGTTTTGTGGAAGTGCCACGGGAATCGTTTGGCTGGCAGCAACGCACCGAAACTGCCTGCATAGCACGCGTCGGCGAAGACGCTCCTATTTATTTTGCCCGACTTTAGCAAACGTTCTTATTTTCCGGCAGAGCTGATCAAAGGCTTACCTTCTGCCCGGGAGGAAATGTTAGCTTTGGAGAAATGCCTGATGATTCAGCCCTCTGCTTCACCAAGATGGTCTTTTTGAGCGTGCTCTCCTTTTTTTAAAAAGAATTTTCCATCCATTTCTAGGTTAAAGAAAAAGAACGCAAGAATCTTTTATGGAAAAATGAACCCTTTGGTAGAATGTACATTTTTTAACTTTTGTGCATTTAGGACCTATGTGGCCAATGTGTTTGTGGCCTTGAACCCTGCACTACATATCTGCATTGTCAGGGTAAGGTCAGGGGGTTAGGCCTCTGTGCCTGTGATCAGAACATCACCAATTTGTATCTCATGCCAGGTAGAATAGCCACATCTCTGTTGGACCCTTAACTGCTCCCAGAAAATGCTCCAGAGGCACTGGATGGTTGGCTGACCCTGTGCTCAGACCCCAAGCTTCACTTGCATCTGTGTGTGTGTGTGTGTGTGTGTGTGTGTGCGTGTGTGCGTGTGTGCATATATTAACAAGGAGAGCAAGAAGATATGCACATTTAATGTGCATGTTCTGTACTGCAAATGGCAAATTAAGTTTCTTTTTATGTTAAGTAGTGAAAGCTGAAGATGAATTGTAAAGTTATGGTGGCATGACCTTATCCTTTATAAGGAACTAGTTACGTAACCATATATAGTACTTTATTGAAAACAAATTATATATTTTTTCTCCTAAGGAGTTTATACTGTAGTTTATTTGGTACCTGTTCTGTCTTTTATATTTCAGATTTTATTTAATTCTCTTTAACTTCTGTTTGTGATATTACTTTTCCTTCCTGCTACATAGTGTTCATCGTGTCTATGGTATCTATCTGTCTGTGCAGTTGTATAGCAGTACACCTATTGGATCAATAAAGTTTTTTCTGATTCTGATTCTGACCTTGCACTGTTAGTCATCCAACAGAAACCAACCAAACCAAGTAGCCAATGGGAAGTCGGCTCGAGCCCCATTTAATCTATCACTAACGAGGAGGGCAGGGAATTTCTTTGCCTGCTTCAGCACTGGCAAAAAAAAAAGGTGATTTACCTACATTTTAATGAGCTCTGACCTTTTGTTTGTAAATGAATTACCAAGGCCTACGTCCTGATTGTCTTGTTTTGCCGAAGGCTCACAATCACGTGACCACATGACACCCATGTCCCATTTAACAGAAATGACTATTTAAATTGGATTTGCAAAAGTGCATCCGTGTTTCTTTTGCCTTCTGGGCAGTTATCATGTCTCAGCTACTGTTTTGCATGTGAAGTCTTTTAACATTATTATTGAACTTATTTCTTACTGTACATTTCATTTGCCTCAATACAGTATTCTGCTGTGTATGGTATTTACTTGTATAGGAAATAAAATTAACGGGGAGAACCATATGAATGAAATACAACAGAGGAGTTTTATATACATAAATATATACATACATATTTTTGCCTGTGTTGGCTGTGAGATCCTTTCATGTTTTTATGCATGGATTTGCATTAAGTGAAGCTGCTGGTAAAATATAGACAGAAGGATCAGCAGAATGACTTTCTTTCATCATAAATAACAGTTTTCACATGTACAAGGACATTTTCCATGATAAGAAGTGTACATTATTAAGTAGTGCGATCTCAGATATTCTGGGAGCATCCGGGTATTGATACCTAACCATTTGCTCAAAGATGCTCAGCGCCCTCGTAACTCACTAAGATGCCATGCAGAGTAATGGCTTTTTAAAAACAATGCATGGTCTCTCACGCGTAGATAGGGACAGTGTGCTAATAAATAGCGCATGACTAACGAGGTCTGGATATAAATCGCTGAAAAGCTCCCCTTTCCCCGTGTCCAAACCACTAGCTCAGCTAGCTGATGTGAGCATGGTGGGCTTTGTGCTACTCCTCTCCCTCTTTTGCCGAAGGCTGCTGAGATTTTCTCCGCTAATATCATTTTCCCGTCATTGTTCATCAAGTACCACCCATCAAGCTCTTTTTTTCCAGGGTTGACGAGGGTCTTGTGTTGCTGTAGGAGCTCCTAATTTGAGCTCTTCCATTCTAGCAATCGTTACAGGGTTTGCCACTCTGAATGGGATCTTCCTGCTTTGGAAGTTAAGGCCACCTTGTTAGTAGAGTTGCATCTTCTGCTAGACCTTCTTTGATTGCATGTTTCCTCTCTTGAGGCCACCAGTTGACTTTTCGCCTCTTGACTTTCATGATGCTATCTCAGGTCACTCCTTCCCCATATCCCCCCAGCGCCTCCCATGGCCAGAAGCTCACAATGCCTTAAAAACAGCTCACTTACCTACATCCCCTACGGCTTTGAGTATCTCATTGGATTGTTTACTGTTATTCATTGCACTGCTAGTGTTACTGTTTACCAAGTTAACCTTTATAGCTGTTTCTGCTCATGTATTTTTAATTTAATGAGTTTACCATGAATATACTTTGTTAGGTCAAAAAAGGTTACTCAGATCTCCTCTCCAGACACATGTATGCAAATGCTCTAGCCCAGAGCAAGAGAACCCTCTTGTTGATTGTTGTGAATCGACATGATGTTATGGCTCTTCCCTGCTCTTTCGCACAAACACTTGGCCCACCATGGTTTGACACCACATGGCCCCTACTAGTTGCTGCTGGAAGAATATTCTAATATTGTTAATGCCTGACAGAAGAGACTCTCAGAAGGTTGCGCTGGGGTTTCTGAAGCCTATAGTTTTCATACAGCCTAAACACATTTTCCTGTAAAAATGTTCTGCATTGAAACTGCAGTTCAACAAACTTAAGAAGATGGCCAGGTCTGGTCAATCAGTGCTGCTCCTAATTACTAATGGATGCTAGTGTGTTCAACGTGCACTCGGTGACATGAATGGCGGTTTATTTTTTTGTGATTGGAAGGCCGCCAGTTTAAATCCCATCCTTGGCAGAATAGTCACATCTCTATCGGGTTCTTGAGCAAGGCCCTTAACCCCCCGAAATGCTCCTGGGGTATCGGATAAATGGCTGACCCTGTGTTCAGACCCCAAGCTTCACTCTCAACTGTATATATGTGTAAATGTCTAAAAAGGGAGGGTAAGATGGGATATGTAAAAACTCACACATCCAATGTACTGTGCCTGTACTCGTGCAAATAAAGCATCATTTCATTTTTGAATTAACTAAAACAAATAAACAATAAAGAAGGTAGGTGATGAGTGGAGAACTTTAGGAGGTTCAATGACTGAGTCCCACCATCTCTAACTGGTGGCTAAGGCAGGATATCATCCCATCTGCCATACCTGCCCATCTAGTACTGGGTCACGTGTGCCTGGAGCCTATCCCAGGAAACCCAAGGCAGGGGAAGCCCATGGCAGGGGAAGCCCAAGGCAGGAGAATCCATGGACAGGATTCCAGTCAACAGGCCATGTGTTCACCATGAGCAAAGTGGAGCTGCCAATTCACCTAACCACACGCTTTTTATCCTGCTGGAGGATACATGCAATCAACCCCCCCCCCCCCCCGGAGTTGAGGACCAGAATTGAACCCAAAACCCTTGCAGGTGAGAAGTCAACACGTTGGTGTTAATAGCTGATGGCTGACTCGCTGTGATCTAGGAAAGGCCACTTGTCACTGCATAAATGAGTCATCTGAAAGACCACATAGCTTGATTCCCTTGTTCCAATGCTAACTTACAGGCCTGCCATGTATAATTCGTGGCCCCAGGACAAAATTACTTCAACCACACCGCCCCCCCAGCCGTGTTAGCAGGCCTGGACATTCTAACTTACACTTATTGCCGATCATCTTGCAGCACTTCTACCTTTAATTAGAGACTTACATAATTACTTTTCGTATAGGTCTCTTTGGTGTGAAACATGCACTACCATCGATGGCCCAAATTCTTGCTTTTCCTCAAACCATATCCACATTTTAAAATATTTATTTTATTCCTCCTTTTCCATCATTCAAAAAAGCTATTTAGTCATTTGTTACAAGGGGTTTCTGTCTGGAAAACCTCATTTGTGGGTTTTTATGATACAATAGATCTGATTAGTCGATGGTCATTCACACGTGAATTCATCGCTGCCACTAGCGCGGCTCGATTTGCCACTTGACAAGCGACCAAAGAAACTAAAGTTTTCTTGTGAATCTTCTTCTAAATCTTCCTTTGGTTCTGCCAAATGCAGTGAGCCTGAATTTTGCTAAGAAATGAAATATTTCTGCTCTCTCCGGCATTTGAAGCCTGACAATAAAAAATGACATTGTCAAAGGAAGATGGACGAGATAAAAGCGGCCTAGATACTTTATTGAATTTATGCAAATGAGGTTTATCATTTTCAGACACCTGTTTACTAATGCTGTGATGTTTACTGTTGGAAATGTCAGCGGGAACCAGCGTCCCGATAAAGGTGCAATTTGTCAGAAAAATTATCTGATGGCAAATTGATGTCTCTTAAAGGGTAATGTGCTCACTCGCCTATATACCTTAGAAAAAGTACAGAATGATCATTAAGACCTGTTAAGCACATGTTACTGTACACCCTATTATTATATTACCTGGATACACATGAAATTTGCAGTTTCAACAAAAAACTTTTATGAGAACCTATGGTCCCTTCTTTGTCTCCTAAATTGTCACAGAGGTCACCAAACAGTCATCAAATGGCTTGATAATTATGTCACAACCAAGGGGTTGGTTCATTTGCTGTATCAGTTGTTGGTGATTCTGGTAACTGAGCAATGCAGCACCTCGGAGAGCTTTGGAAAGCTGCTTCACATGACACCGCTAACTAAAGTGACAAACATCACTATGAGTTCCTCATGAGGATTGTTGTAAATAATGTGCATGTTGTGTGCTTGTAGTGGAGGACAAAAGTGATACAGAAAAGCCTAAATTCTACTGTCTGAGGATGGGGGGTTGGGGATGAGGAATATTTTCCTGCTAATACTGACTTCACACCAAGGGTAATTCTAGGATTTTATAAGGTTGGGGGCATAATTCATACAGAGGGGGCAACCTTATCATTAACCAATGATATTTTTTGAATTTGTGAGTGACAGGAAAGGGGATGCTTTGGCCAATCAGCTTTCAAGCTGGGGCCAGTGTTCCTGTGATCTCATCCTGCTTCAAGCACAACCTGGGACACAAATTGATGTCTGACTGGACTCGCACCCAGTCCAACAGGTCCTGAATGAATGGAGATGTCGGTATCACAGCTTTGCTACTGGGTTAAAGGCACTTTGAAAGATACACAGCTAAACATACATATAAGGCAAACATATACATTAACTATTGTGTTAAGGCCTGCAGCATCCAACAGCAAGTGAATATTAAACATCAAACAACTTATCTGTCAAGTAAAATCTTTAGAAGCGTGACACCAAGATTTCCAGCCTTGTAAAGTTATTTCCATTTGGGTCTTCACCTTAAAATATTCATGGGGGGTGTTTTATTGCAAATGGAAAATGACTCACATGACTGTAAGAATCCAACCACTTCTCGATCTGCAGTGATAAGGTAGATTCACAAATCTGACACATAGTTTGAATTCTCAGGTTGCCCCCCTGTTCAGCTACAGTGAAAAGATCCCACGGGAGGAAACATTTTAGAGGAAAGTTATGCTTTTAACCCGAGGGGGGTCAATTGGCATTTTTACTGCGAGTGTGCGCTGCTGCTCCTTGCGGCTCTGGCTCCACGTGTATCTAATGCATTTCCATTAAGCAAAGTCATAATTTACTATTTTTTTCTCTCTCTTTTTTTGGAAACCATTTTAAAGCACTTATCCAAATAAAAGCAGCATTTTTATAAACTATTGTGGTTTGATTAGTGACGCCAAAGTCTGAGTTTTAAACTTCTTCTTAGGAATCAAGGACTTTTTTTGTTCCTCATAAATATAGGCTTCATTAATGGATTAAAGAAAGAGATTTAAAAGAAAATACCAAAATACTGTAGCATTCTAATGCTTCTAGACTAAAGTTGTCACCCGTATTTGTGCAAATCCACTATGCAAAATATACCATATAATTAGTTTTTATGGCTCATATTTCATATTTGTAGAGACAGAGGGAGTTAAATTAATTCAACTAGCAATTTTCCCAGCATGCATTACTAGTATACTTAAAATGTGTTGTGGTGGAATTTATTTGAGAGCTTTTTGGCACAAAAACAGTGTCACTCATTTATTTCACAGCCGTTCGAGAAGCTCCTTTACTCCTATGAAGTTTGCACTTTTTTTGTTTGTTTGTTTTCGCTACAGCTGTATGTTCTGGGACAAATGAAGAGCAAATGTTTTGCTGAAGGGCAACTCACAGGACGTGAGCAGGCCACCATGAGGGCACCATGCACCTGCCTCCCTAGCCACCCAGCCACCGGCTGCACCAGATGTGGCTGAGCATGGAGCTTACTTTGTGTCTGACACCCCGCTTTGCCAGTTCAAGTGGCAAAATTCTCACACCTCGCATCTGTCAACAATCGTTACTGGAAGTGGGGGCCATTTTTGCAGGTGTCTTGCAGCTTTGGTGTCCCAGCTGACACAGGTAGGTGCCACAGACCGGCCGTTTGGGATTAAAGACGTGGTAAACACATTAGAACTGAGCGAGAAGACGACTGAGAGTAACACCTTTCATTTCAAAATAGAAATATGTACCCAAGACCTGCCACTAAGTGAATTCGGCCACCATAAGAGTAGGAGGGGAATTGTGTTTGCAGATGTTCCCCTGGGATCTGTAAATCGGTACCAGTTGAAATCCATGTTGCGCTGCAGGCAGTGTGCAATGAAATCGGCTTGCTAAGTCGGCACCCCCTCAGAAGATAGCGCCATAGGTGGCTGCCGATGTTACCTAATGGGTTGACTGGTCCTGCTGTAAACTAAAGCACTTTCAACAGCACCCCCACCAGCCTGACATTTGTTATGGACGATGAGACAGCGGCACGCTCTAACAGGACCTCGCAGAGCAGCATGTCCCATGAACAGAATGGGATGTGGCCACCCCTCACTCAGAACACTGCCCCCTACAGGCCATTCGGTGGTGACGGCTCCCTGTCCCTGAGGCGATGCCCTGTTTCGCTCCAATGAAGGCTGCCTCTTGGCCGCCGAGTCTTCCCCTTGGCCATGTCTGTTTCTGTGCCAGTGCCAGGTCCTACACATCGCGGAGGTCCTGCTCCAGAGTCCAGACATCTGTCAGAACACAAGCTTTTAACTCTCCCCATGCCAGACTGCTCCACCTAACTGCAGGCAGAGGCTTCGGATAGGGGCCACTCATGTTGATAATCTTACGTCAATGCTGTCAGTATCAGAATAAAGAAAACATGAAGAGTTAAGCATAAGAGAGAAATATGTATCATAAAATATAGATGTGTATTTATTAGCATTAATAATAATAATAATAATAATAATAATAATAATAATGGTACTTTATTGATCCCCATGGGGAAATTCTCTTTTCACTTACCACATCTTGCTGTCCATGACACATGTAGGTGAGCCAGCCACAAAGCTGAGGGTTAAGGACCTTGCTCAAGAGCCCACAGGAATTTGCTACCTGCTAGATATTCCATGATCAACTGTAAGTGGGAGTGTTTAAGAACAACAAAAACTCCACGTACAGTAACAGGGCAGGGTCATTGAGAGCTGAGGCGCATAGTATAGAGAACTCGCCAACACTCTGTTGACTCAATGATTGCAGAGTTCCAAACTTCCTCTGGCGTTAACCCCATCACAAAAACTGTGTGTCGGAAGCTTTATGGAATGGGCTTCCATGGCCGAGCAGCTGTATGCAAGTCTCATATCACCAAGTGCAATGACAAGTGTTGGATTGAGTGTAAACTACGCTAACACTGGACTCTGGAGCAGAGGAAACGTGTTCTGTGGAGTGACGAATAACATTTCTCTGTATCGCAGTCTGATGGATGTGTCTGGGTTTAGCGGATGCCAGGAGAACGGTACCTGCCTGACTACATTGTGCCAACTATAAAGTTTGGTGGAGGAGGGACAATGGTACGGGGTTGTTTTTCAACGGCAGGGCTAGGCCCCTTAGTTCCAGTGAAGGGAACTTATTTTGGACAATTCTATACTTCCGACTTTGTGAGAACAGTTTGGGGAAGGCCCTTTTCTGTTCCAGCATGACTGTGTCCCAGTGCACAAAGCAAGGTCCATAAACACATGGTTGGGTGAGTTTGGCATGGAAGAACTTGACTGGCATGCCTATCTATCTATCTGTCTGTCTGTCTGTCTGTCTGTCTGTCTGTCTGCCTGCCCGCCCACCGGCCTACCTGTCTATCCACATGCCCGCCTATCTATCTAAGCACAAAATGACCAGCCCATATTTTTACAACCAGCTGAGGGTATACATGCCACGTTCTTCCTCTGGCAGGTAAACCAAAGCTGCAGAAAGCACCGATCTGAGTGACCCCATAAGCAGCATCGGCTGAATGGCGTATAATGGCTTTACACATAATCCTTGGTCACATTGCTGCAGTATTATTTCAATGGGAGCAGTGTGCTGTTTTGGTGATACAATGTCCGTTTGTTTGTTAGCCTTTGCTGAGTAATGGCCCCTGCTAATCGTTTTATTCCACTTAACCTTGGCTTCATAGCTCGGTGAAACTCACAAGGACAAACAGAAAAATCAGCTGCTACAAACTCCCAGTGGGTTGAAACTTTTAATTAGGACAAACCCCTTTAAACATGCAATGCAAAAAACGCATAGGACACTAATTAGCAAGTGGCCATAAAACCATGCCAATTTTACCAAAAAAAAACTAATTACTCCTGGGCTGACAGATGGTACAGGGTCGAGTAATTTCATTAAAAACCAGATTCTGTTCTGATGGCACCATTAAAGAAGCTATGGATTGATCTGGGCCACCCCGGGTCCAGTGATTGGTGATCGAAGCTGAAATGTCGCCCTCCTGACTCAGGGGTCAGGATCTACAGTGTAAGGGGTCATCCTGGCCTGGCAGACCAAAATGCAGCCAAAAGGTCACTTTCTCTATTCACTGTGGCTTATTTCACAGGCTGTGTGGGACCGGCGTCCATTTAATAGGGTGAGTCAGCTGCTGGATTGAGGGTGATATTTCAGGTCTCTCGCCCCGGTCCCTGATATAAATATAACCTCACACGTTCCATTTTTCTTTAAGTACTTTTTAATGTCTAGCGAGCTGAAAGTATAGCAGCTTGCCATAAGCAGTTGGTCACAAACACTCGAGTTACTTTCTGAAATTGGCTGATCTTACTGATTAAGAGAACAGGCATGAATAATCTTTCAGGGCAGCAATGGGGGTGCACTGTACCCCCACCCCCCCCAGGCTGAAAGCTTGCAAATCGATTAGACAATCGTGCATTTCATTTAATCTCTGCCTCCAGCGTTTTCCCGGTGCAATTAGATACCTTGTCATGTTTGAACGATTCTGAAATGGGAAAACACTTTGGTCTGAGTGGGCTTCAAAATAAAAGTTTTAATGCATTTCATGCGCTCAAAGATATGTTGTCTTATTGTTAATGTTTATCAAATATCCATCAATCCAGCTTCTACCTGCTTATCCTGGTCAGGGCCCCTGGGTTACTTGGAGGCTGGGTACCACCCTGGTCGGGATGCCAGTCCATCACTAGACACATACATACATACTCATGCTCTATGGAGTATTTAGAGACATCAAGAGACACGTCGGCGATGCGAGCTATCAGGTCACCCTTTGTTTATCGAATAGTGAATTATAAAATCATCCGTTTTCCCTACATGCTTGTCTGATGCAGGGCCATGGAGGTCCAGAGCCAATCCCGGGAGCTACGGGTTTCCTAGTTTTAGCTTATTTTCCGCATGTCCACTCAAAGTTTGAGGTTTTCAATAACCATTGAAAAATGCCTCTTAATTCTCAGTCTGGCTTAGCCATTTATTTTAATTTGCCAAATGCCATAGAGTAGAATTAGTGGGATATAGGTGCCAAAATGAATTGCAAGATAATAGCAAAACAAAAGGCACCCATTTGCTATTCAAGTTCAAGGAGCATTTATCTGATTATTCAGCACTGAATGCAAGGCTTTTTTGTAAGAAATTGGGGTAAATAGTGTAATTGTTTTGTTAGCTTCAGTCTAAGCAATCTCAGACAAATCCAGGTAATCCCTCTGTTGACTTCACGTCCTGTTTTGGCTTTGATCCATGTGGTGTCACCCTTCCTCTAGTAGGGCAATACAGGGTTCTGATTTCTCTTCTTCACCTCCTTTTGAATGTTCATTCCTCCCTCAAAGATAACAGAAACCTCCAGGGGACACACTTCTTATCGTTTATTAATTTGGCCAACGTTCTTATCGAGGATAATCTAAGGAGGATCAGCATTCATTAGCCTGGACTGGAGCCTGGTGTTTAAAAATATGCGGTGATTAATTGGCGGTGTGAGGTATGAAGACAGGGCTGCCAGAAGCCAGAAAACAGAATCAGTCAATCAAATGTGCACTTAGTCATTCTGTGTTTGCATGGTACAGTAGCAGGTGAATTTGGAGCAGACCCTACATTGCAAAACACAAAGGAATAAAGTCTGTAAACCCATACAGGATGTGACATGGATCATGTGGTCCGCTGAATCATGCATCTGACTTTGTACCCAAATGCTGCGGACTTGTGTTACAGTGGGGCATGACAAAGGAGGGACGATCCATACAGTATAGCAGCTCTCAACAAATAGGGTTTATTAAACAGAACAAAACACAAAGGGAGAATCAGAAAACAAAGGGACCACAAGTGGTCAAAACAAGTAGGTGAGAACAAAGAACTGAACTATAACTAACCAAAAGTAAACTAACACAAAAAATACAACCAAGAAGAAACAGGCAATAAGATATGTGGGGACCAAGCAAACAGCAAAACACTAAAGACAGAAGAAGGGCAAGGGCAAGGATGGGCACCTTTATACACATGGATAACGAGGGCTAGCAAGGGGCAGGTGTGGGCTGTTACAAATAGACTAGGGGTAACAAGGAGCAGGTAGGGTCAATCAACAGATACAGAGAGGTCCAAATACCAAAGAAGACCACTGTTGGGCAAGTTACTCATAAAGAGTAATAAATAACTTTTTACTTATTACTGTTTTATGAGTAATAATATTACTTTACTTATTACTTAGTATCAAAAGTACTTAGTTACATTACTCATTGTATTACTATATTACTTTCGATCCCCAACCCCCCAAAACAGGGTTATACAACTAGCTTCTTTTAAAAATGAATCCACTTCATTGAAACAATTAACGTTGTACAGAAGGAGTCAAAAATCAAACAGCATAACCACAAACACTGGAGCCTGTGTGAAAAAATGATAAATATATAAAGTACTAGTCTCTCCCGACTTTTTAGCTGGAGAATTCTCACATTAGAAAGGAGTATAACGGTTTTACCAAACATTTACAAAGCATTAAACGTTGCTTCACATTAAGGATATCATGTCCAGACTGCTGGCCAGTCTGACATTAATCATAATCCCCAGTCGGCGCCAAGTGTTATATTGCTGCTGTGGTGCCCTGTCAGGTGTCTGAATAAATTCGACGTTCTACCGTTTTGTTGCCGGGACAAAGGTAGCACTGCCCTAATCTGGCGTGGGTGCTAGTCATAATAAAAAAGTCCACATACGTTCTGGTTTCGCAGTATTAGTTGAATTAGTTATTGTAATATTATTATTGTTTCGGAAATTGTAATCCCTTACACTACTCGTTACCGGGGCAAGTAGTAATATTACAGTAACGCAGGGGTGGCCAATCTTATCCGCAAAGGGCCGGTGTGTGTGCTGGTTTTTGGGGTAACCTTTAGGTCAGCTGTTCAAACCCAAGTGTGACTCTTCAGCCAATCAGTCCTCTAATTAGTAATCTAATTAGGCAGTTGCAGCGAAAACCCGCATACACACCGGCCATTTGCGGATAAGATTGGCCACCCCTGCAGTAACACATTACTGAGTAACGCGTTACTGCCCAACACTGAAGAAGACTAAAATAAGGAAAACTGAGCTACAAACAGGGAACAGGGAGCAAAAACAAGGGACTGTAACTAAAATACACAAACACATGATAAACCAAGAAAATCACAAAATAAATGTTAAATAATAACTAGCTGAGACTGGCCTTTGGCCAGCCCCAAACCCACAACAAGAGTGGAGTTTAGATAACAGCCAACCACTTAGCCTACTAAGCCATGCGGCAGGCAAGGGAACAAGTAAACACTAGAAGTGAAGAACATGGGATGGCCAGCGACACCTGCTGGCCAAAGGAAGAACAGATGTAATGAAGGGGCAGGAGAGGGAACAATCCTGACAGGCTTCAGCAATTGTTTAATTCTTAGTTTGCTCACTGAAATGGCTCTGTATTCCAGAAACTAAATATAAAAACTTGTAAGATACAGGCCTACAGGATGTTGGAAGTCTGTGGCTCCTGTTGCACCCTTGGACAAGGTGATTTGCCAGCTACAGAAGTGGGTGAAACCAAAAGATACTTTTTCCAAACTATATGATTAGGGGAAGATGGTGGCGCAGGAGGTAGTGCTATTGTGTAGCACCCAGTGGGTTGCAGGTTTGAGCCCTGGTTCCTCCTGGTCACTTCAAAGTGTCTTTGAGCAAGACACTGAACCCCAAATTGCTCCTGGTGTGCAGGTTGGTGCCTTGCATGCCAGCCTTTGCCACCAGTGTGGAGTGCTTGAAAGAATAGCATAAATGCAATCCGATTAATCAAATGGACATGCATTTTTCAGATTTTCGTATTTATTTATTGACTGTTGAAGCCACGGTGACAGAAGTTGGACCTTAGGTTAAGGCACCTTGGCGATTGACTTTCACTGTGCTTGGTTAACTGAGAAGCTGAGGTACAGCACAAAATAAACCAATAAAAATCTAGAATATAAGTGGTTTCTTGAAATCGCTGGCTGATGTCAGCATGATGTCTATAATAATAAACCAGTACATTCATGAGCTTCTCTTTCTTATGTTGGTATTTCCCTTAATTACATGCATTCAGGATTTTGTCTATATGCACACGCATTCACAGATGTACACAATTCAGCTCACGATGAAGAACTATTTTTTGCTTCTTTGATACGAACTGAACTAGTGCAAACAACATATGCCGTCCTAATATACCCTGAACTCATTACAGTAGAGCAATCAAAGGTGGGTCACGTCCAGCCCTGCTGGCTTCTCCATCGGGCTGGACAGTCTTTCATGATTCCCTGACGCCATCCGACTCGGAGATCAGCGAGTGTGTCCTCCTGCGAAAACAACCTTGACATTTCTCAATCAAACGTAAAAAAAAAAAACAAAATAGCATTTAAAGACATAATTTCTATTACTGCATATTTGCTAATATAAATAAAAATGTATTGATTAAAATATCTTATTTTCAGTGTACATGTACAATGGAACTCATATTATATGGATTTACTTCTGTCTGTATTAGTTTTAAAAAGGCTTAATTAGAATTCTCAGTTTTTTAGTCATTAATATAAGATTTCTTTGCTATGTTTTAATTCCCATTTAATGATGTTTGAAGTGAGGGAATTTTACACCAGTCATGTTTATCGGGAGAGGACCTGCGGACTGCTCCACTGTGGCATTACAGCTATTGACCTTAGAGCAACTTTGTGATTTTTCATAACTAATTTTTTTTTTATGTCCAATTTCCAGAAACACATCTCAGCGTAATAATCGTGTGTTTGCTTTGGCTGACCATGGCATTTGAAAGTTGTGCCTTGGTCTCCTGGTCTAAAGGTTTAAGTCAGGCACCATAGCGGGGGGGCTGGCATCACCATCGGGGGGGGGGGGGGACCTCCCTCCAGAACAACAGTCCAATATGTCAGTTTGTC
>JAODKC010000001.1:17669580-17680491 GCA_026777985.1 Mormyrops attenuatus
CGCCGCCGGCGCGCCGCCCCCCGCCGGCCGCCCCCGCCCCCCCGCCCCGCCGGCGGGGGCCCCCCCCCCCCCCCGGGCGGCGGCCCCCCACCCCCCTCCAGAACATCAGTCCAATCTGTCAGTTTGTCCCAATTTCACACTTTATTTTGGTTCCCCCGCTCCCCTAACAGAAGCCTTCATTCAGCATAACACAAACACGAAGGGCCTTTGAGTAGACCTGCTCAGACAGCCCAGTCTTTATTTTATCCAATAAGGTGAAGCG
The DNA here is from genome assembly GCA_026777985.1 of Mormyrops attenuatus. Classification (NCBI taxonomy): domain Eukaryota; kingdom Metazoa; phylum Chordata; class Actinopteri; order Osteoglossiformes; family Mormyridae; genus Mormyrops; species Mormyrops attenuatus. The sequence goes on from JAODKC010000001.1 coordinate 17,669,843, forward strand.
TCATAGCCACCTGACATCCACAATTTTGGCTTACCGCGAATGCTGCATTGTGGGTAAAATGTTTCCCTCCACAGTACGTGATTAAAGCACCCTCATGGAAAGCAGGATGAGTTGTGAGTATCAACATTCAAACACAGCTCAGAGTTTTAAAGTTTGACTGAAGTGAAATAGATACAAGCTGATGAAAAAATGTTTGCATGTATCAATCTTAATATGCATGTTTTTGTGTGTATATAACATTACACAAGAATGTGCTGAAATGTGGTTTAACTGTTTAAATATTGATCCTCTCACCTGGGCCGGTTTGCTGAGTGCGAACGTATTCAGTTTAATTAAATAATTCATTGGTCTTCCCCGATCTTCAGAGCTTAGGTCGGGGATTCCAAGAAATGTGAGAGTAGGAGAATTAGAACTTCATTAATTTCAGATTTAAGGGGTCAGAGCTGTCTAAACTGCACGAGGGAAGCTAGCCCAATTCCTGAACAGACTTCTAGGAAACAGGCTGAAGAGTAAAAACTCGCAAATCAGTACTAAGGCTTCTCCAAACAAACCTTAATGAGTCAAAAAGGGAATTCTACCTTTTGATACCATATGCCACTATATTTCAAATGGTGTTTTCTTCCAGCCCGATGTCGTTCTGCTGAAGCCATCGACCGCAAATGGCCAATCTGGAGTCTCTGGAGTCATTTATCTGTGGAGCTTCAAGCAGCCGTTGTCTGAAGTTAATATTCTCCGCTCTTCCCCCAAAATCAGGATTGTCAGTCTTCATCATTCTTTTGATCTGGACCGATGCACAGTGCCTCCAGCTTTTCAATCTTTCCATGGCATTTCATCCATGTGTATTACACATCACGACTCCCCCCCCCCCAAACACCTCACCTGCATCTCCACCAACCCTCAAAAGTCCTTGATTCCACCAGACTTTGTCCTACAGAGATTCAGTGGGGGGAGTGGGGTGTATTTCAGGCTAAAAGATCAGGTATGGAACTGGAACGAGGAAATGATCTGTGGTGTGTATAATGTAGAAGCCGTCAATCACAATTTAAATACCGCCTCACCAAGTAATTGTAGACTATTCTGGAAAAAAGTGTCAACGAATAATAAGTGAAATAGTAAGCAGTAACCGTCTTTGGTGTTTCAAAAATATTTTTGATATTTATAACTTCTCACAGCATAAGGACTTTTATGTGCTAGGTAATGCTTTACAAAAACGATGGAAAAACACAGCAGACCCAGTTATTAAAAGGCAGAGGGTGGAACTGTTCAGAAAGGCTGGCTATTGGTCCTCGCAGGGTGCCTGTCTGGGTAAGTAGATTTTTGTTCCAGCTGAGATTCTGATTACCGAGTTTTACAGGATTCAGCAGACCAGGCCCCAAGCAATGATAATTATTGCCCCAATTGATATTTACATAACTGACTGGAAAAATGGCACTTGGCTGCTTAATGTGATCCTCTGCCGTTAGCGCGGCTGGTGACAGGCGGCACAAAGCGTATCACAGCAGTCCTGGGATGACCAGCAGGTTCCTCCTTCGGTCTGAAATCAGCTTAACCTCTGTGCCAAAACAGGGTACGAGTGAAGTGGATCCTTCACGAATCGTCTCAGGTTTTTTTTGCAAAAAAGGCCTGCACTCCTTTCCTGAAATGTAGGGACCAGTGTGACAGGCTTCCGGCACTTTTTACTGCTTCTCTTTCATACACGTGACATTTGCATACATCACTCTCGATCTGTGGTTTTCATTGGAGTGATGCTTCGGAAAAAAAAAATCAAGGAACCTTCATGATTAGAAGGGCATTTGAATAGCAGTAGCAGCTAACGTAATCTCCAGTCATTCCACAGATATGTAGCTTACGCTTGGATAGTCACTTTATTTTAAAATGTTTATGGGGGAGAATTCTCATATTAAAAGAAAAAAAATTATGGGTTTCAGAATGAGTTTTTTTCCCCTTTGATTAGAGCCTATCCATCTTATCATATAAATAATTCATACTTTGTTTTCGTATCAGACATTAACATCTTGCAGAGAAACTAGTTCTCATAAAAAGCCCTCAATGCTACGGATTCATTGTTCTCAGAGAATGCTTTTTAATAATAAAAAAAAACTATCCACTGACAGCATATGGTTGCAGTCAAATAATCAATTCATCTTGGAAACCTCTCTCATTCCTTTAGCCACATTATCATCAGAAATATTCAATATGGTCATATAACCCATAAAGTACTGTTTCACATACAGCTGAAAGTGCTGAAATGGAATGAAAATTCACAATAGTGACTGGGGTATAATGACAGCTTGTGTTAGAGACAGCTAATGTCATGTTCCAATGACCCTCGATTAGCACAATGCTGCAAACTGTTCTCATGTTTCACAGATTCCAACCCTATTTTTCTGGACTAAAAAATTGAGTTGAAACCAAGGACCATCTGATGCTTGAGGTTCTGCCCTCAGTGTGCCACATGAACCATCTGTGATTGGGCCAAAGAAAAAGAAGCTGGATCTTCTGTCATGGCTCTAGAGAGAAGCCTCCTGTCAGCTGGACAACTACGGCGCTGTAGGCGGATCTGAACAGGAAGCATTGGCTTCAAAGTTGTGTCGTGTTGCTTGATGAAGACCGCAGCACATAGAGGGAAAGGGAGGAGGTGGCAGACTGCGTGCTTACTGGAGATGCGTGCTAGTCCTCAGCCCTGCCATGCTGCAGTTTGTGTAGCACATTAAAGGGAAGGCCAGTGAAGAATGGGCTAACTGGCCGTTCCAGATTCCAGTTCAATTGGAGGAACTTTAAAGAATTTCATTTAGAATATAAGCTTCTTAGCCAGCAAAAAAAGCATCCAAAACAAAGAGGGAAGCAGAAGAAAGTCAAATGAAAACCATTTCCTATAAGCTGAGACACAATTTCTCAGCTCCTGTGCCATACAGGGGAACTGGTCACGATGACATGCCATCTGCAGCTCCACTGGCATTTATTGTTATTGCAGACCAGCTGGGCTTACAGTCACCTATGTGTCTGGATGTGGATTGTTTCCTGCCATTGCGTCCGACCCTGGCCCTGCAAACATCAATAAATCAGGCAAACTGTGCTTTCATGAATCGTGTCTAAAGAAAGGAGTTAATTACATTGCAGTGTATTATATTCTGCTGAAGTGGCCCATTGGTCTCGACAGCAGGTGACTTTGCAGTTAATAATGTGCATCTATAAGCAATAAGGTTACTACTTCCGGTCCTGATCTAGCACCTGAGAGCTCTTGGATTGGTCCAATGTAAAATATTTTTTTAATAAATGGCTCACAACCTGTGTGTTAGTTCAAATAAAAGCACTGACTAATCTCTTAAATACACATAAGTTTTCATAAATGAGCAAACACTTGTTCAATCAAGTGTTTTAACTATTAAATCCAGTGTGGCTCTTTGACAAGAGACAAGAGCTTCCAAAGGTTTGGACTTTGTTTTATTTAGTTCTTTTTTAAACTATTCCTGTTCTGTTCAAAGCGATTTTTTTGGCTTTGAGGTCAAACAAAATCAGGCATGTGCCTTAATCGACACAAAACCAAAAATGAGTAAAAAAAAAAAAAAAAAACATCAAACGCAACAGGGCAGAACCAGCCTGTGGGCCCGAAGGCCTTGCTGCAAGTCCAGGGGGACTTCAAAGGACTCCAAGCAGGGCCGGAGAGAAAACGGAGTGGAGCCAAAGCCCCTGTTACGGGAGTCTCGCCCACATAGCCGTCCCGCGTCACATGGGAGGAGTCGAAACCCGCCTTGGGGGGACGCGGGCAACACCGGCTGCCAAGGCCGGCCGGCAGATGAGCGTAGCAGGGGCCGTCCTGCCTGCTCATGCCCCGTCGCTTTACATTATGGACTGGACGTTAAGGACTCCATGAAAGGCAGTAAGAAGCCCCAGAAGGGGTCAAAGGGCACATGCATGCTGTAATGAAGACTAAATCAGGAAATCATGCCATGTGTGACATTCATGTTATTTCCGATTCAGTCATTCACTAACTGCTGTGAACCACATTAACTTACTGTCTAAATCGTCACTGTCCATCATTTGACAACTGTTACTTTTTACTATAGATGGAATATGCCGTCTCCTGTCTACTAATACTATTTGACATCTAATTGACCAATGAAAAAATGTATTTTGAAGTCGTTTATTTCACTACCATGATTTTAACAACTTAATGTTAATAGCTAGACAGCTAGCTAACTAACATCATTGTCCATTGTGAGTATAAAGTCAGATTAGTCTTCTTGTTGACACCAACATGTCACATTTGCCTGACTGACAGCAATACACGTAAGTCCATTTAAAACCATTCACGTACGGCTGTGTAGAGCTTTCTATCTGTGGCACTGGGGGTGTCTCACTACATCATTTTAGGTTTATTTTGTAAAGTAGTTTCTGGGGAAAAGTGATTTCTTCATGCTCCTGAAATAATGGCTTTTTGCATATGTGTGTTTTTCTTCAGAAGGAGAAGATATGTAATATGTTTATATATGTAGTTTCCACAGCATAATCCAAACCTATCCTATACAGCAGTGGTTCTCAACTGGTGGGTCAAGAAACCACTGTCATTGAGTCATGGATTGTGTGGTTAAAAAAATATTTTGAAAATTATTTGAAATGTCAGGTGGGTCGCAAATGATATGCAATGTCATCTTGGAAATAATTTTTTGTTTTACTAACAGCCCCCCCTCCCCCACCTTTTTTTAGTGAAACAAACAAACAATGAAACAAACAAACAATTAAATAAATACAAAAAAAAATATAGGGTTGTGACTTAATGACTGAGGGATAATGTGGGTCCTGAGCTTAAACCACTTGAGAATCACTGCCATAAAATATATAAGTCCAATCCAGTCCCACAGGGTACTTACACCATTCTGTCGTTGATTATGCATGATAACCCCATGGGTTCCAATCTAACGGGTTGTTAAAGCCTAATCTTCCCTATAACTAATTAACACAAGGCATCGAGAAGGTATAATGTATGTCATCAGTAGTGGAACCTTTTCTAGCAACACTGACGACAGGTGAGTCATCAGCAGAATCATTATATCTGACTCAGATTACATACAAAAATGGAGGGGAAAAATGTTTTCATTTGCTCCCCACAATATTTTCAGTTCTGATTTCCTGTTCGGTCTTGGGGACTGAAAGCCGTAGAGGCAGTCAGTCAACCTGCCCGGTGTGGGAGGTCACTGGCTGAGGTTGTGTTAGATGATCACAGTCTAAGCTGGACTGGTTCACTTTAGACTGTTCATACGGCTTCATGCCCCCAGTAGAGTACACTGTCCGCTTCCTGTGAGGTGTTATACACTTCCTGTTCTTTCAAATGCACTATTCCCAATTTAAGCTCAAATGCACTATTTGAGCTTAAATTACCGTCACTTCAAAGATGATATGTGGCTATTTTTGCAGTCTGGTTATTATACCTGCTACGGAAAGTCTACCGGGGTGACTCCTATTGCAAGACTCAAACCCCAGCATCCCTCAGCAAAGTAAGTGACCCTTACCACATTCCCAGGACGCCAAAGCCTTTCATGCACACCTTCTAGGACCACCACATTACTGTTATCCATACCTATTTAACATTCCCCAGCAGTGCAAAGCCTGGTGTATGGATCACATGCTACTTCTGTAAGGTTTTCTATCATTTGTTTTTAAAAAAACGTCTTATTGCTGTTTAGCTATACAAGCATTTAAATCCACCCTTATACATTCATATTTGATAACATGTCATTAGCAAGGCCAGAGTTATGCACAGGCTAACATGGGACCCCAAATATTTTTCTGGTTGTTACAGCAACATGGCCTCAACGATGAAACCTATTTATTAGGTTAGGCCTGTGGTGATTCAGAGCGTATCCTGGGAAGCACACACTGTAAGGTAGAGTACAGTAGATACTATGGCACCACATAGCATTGTGTGCCACCCAGTGAAGCTCTTGAATCGCAGACCCTTGTTATCCTATTTGCATGTTTTTGTATATGGTCCAGGCTTGAACTGATGACTTTCCAATCTCAGGCACAGAGGCTTAGCCCATGGAGCCAAATACTGTTCCATCTATCCATCCATTTTCTGACACTGCCTATCCTATTCAGGGTTGCGGGGGGTCCGGAGCCCATGCTGGAGGCTACGGGCACAAGGCAGGGAACAACCCAGGATGGGGTGTCAACCCATCGCAGGGCACATTCACACAACAGTCACTCACACATGCGCACCTTGGAACACAAACTTAATTCGTTCCAGAAGGCTGGTCGAGTTGCGATTTGGTCGAGGTCCAAGTCAAATTTCCCCATAAGATGTAATGTAAATGAATTTACTTAATTTCAGACCTCAAACAACTACCAATTTGAATCTTTCTACCTACCTAATGATAAAAAGCATTAACAATCAATCTAAAACTAATACACACATGAAAAAACACACATACACAAGCAATAAATTGGAAATAAATGACAATCCCACATTCCAAAGTGAGGTGTGCCTGGCCCACCTTCATATCTCTCTATAATCTCCTTTGTAAGCTCTACAGTTACTCTCACTACTTCCCTCTTTGGTTTGCTGCTGTCACTGCTCACTTTCTTAGGGGTCATGATTACTGTGTCACTAAATGTACTGTAGATAAAGCAGAAAAAAATTCACACCGAACACAGGAACACAGCTGTTGCTCGTCAAACTCGGTTGAGAGGTACTGAGACTGAGAGCGATTCATAGGGATCAGCATCCCAGTAGGTCCATTCACCGTTGTTTCAGCCCATCAAAGACCCGTCTGGATCCATACAAGTTATAGCAGGTCTGTTTTGTTTTGTCATGTTCAGAGTTTTCGGGCGAGTTGCGGCTAGACTTTTCACGGCCGACTCGTTTGAGGTCCGAATTGGTAGAGCTGAACATGTCTTGACCCGTGCAGGTTTTTGCAGGGACGGTTGAGTTCCAAGATTTCGGTCCAGGTACAGGTCGAAAAAAATTCAACAGACCAAGCTGGTCAAGTTAAAAGGCATCTGAATTCCATGGTTCTACTGTAATTCCAATTAGCCTCAGAATGGTTCCCCCCCGCAGACCAAAAACAGAGTACCCGGAGAAAACCCCATGATGACATGGGGGGGGATATGCAAGCTCTCCACACACGGAACCCGGGCGGAAACTCAAGCCCAGATCCTAGAGGTGTCAGGTGACAGTACTAACCACTGCACCACCATCCCACCCCAACACTGTTCCCCATTTGTGTGTGTGCGTGTGTGTAGATTGTGTTTATATTACATTGTGGGGACCAAATGTCCCCCACAATGTAATAAAAAACTTTTATTTTGACGTTGTGAGGACCATTTTCAGGTCCCCACAAAGATCTGTGAATGCAATCAAAAAACTAAAAATCGCAAAAATCTCGTATTTTGTTAGGTTAGGGCTGGGTAGGGCTTAAGGTCGCCATGTTGGGATTTGAGTTTTCCCCATAGAAATTAATGGAGAGTCCCCACAAAGATAGAATTATAAACCTGTGTGTTTGTGTATGTGCGTGTGGGATTGTTTTTCAGCCCCGTAGCTTCAGTGAAGGGAACTCTTACTGCTCCAACATACTAAGACATTTTGGACAATTCTTTCAAGTGCTTTCAACTTTGTGGGAACAGTTTGGGGAAGGCCCTTTGCAGAAAACAAGGTCCATAAAGACATGGTTGGGTAAGTTGGGTGTGGAAGAACTTTACTGGTCTGCATATAGTCCTGACCTCAACCCCATCGAGCACCTTTGGGATCAATCAGATTCGAGATTGTGAGTAAGGCCTTCATGTCCAACATCAGGGCTTGATATCACAAATGCTCTTCTGGAGGAATCGCCAAAACTATTGTGGAAAGCCTTCCCAGAAGGGTAGCAAAGGGGGGACCAACTCCATATTGATACCTATGGATTTAGAATGGGACGTCATATAAGTTCCTGTAGATACAGTATAATGGCCAGGTGTTACAATAGCTTTGTCCATATAGAGTATATTTTATATATATATATATATATAATATGTATATTATATAGTGTACATTATATATATTGTCCATATAGTGTATTGCATGAGCATTGTATATTGCATGCATATTCTATATTTACTGCATATATTATAAGTACTGTATTGTTCTCACTGTTCTCTTACTGCTATTTATTGTTATTTATTTTTATATGTTGTTTAACTCTGCAGGGAGGTACGCAAGCATTTCATTGGACTCATGCAAATAACAACAAAGCCTTTTGAATCCTTGAATCCTTTGAACTCTGCTATCAGAATTCAGCCACTCTGCAGGATAATGACTTCAGTCTAACCCTAACCCAGCATGATTTCTCCTCTCATAGAGAAAGGTTATTCCAAAACGTATTTGATATACTTGCTGCTTAACTGATGAAAAGCAAAAGTGGATGATTGTGAATAGTTTGCACGCAGGACTACCATTATGAATAATTCACTTTTATAAAGGGAAGTTGTGGCTTGTCTGATCTGAAACGACATTGACAATGTGTTCCAAATATGTCCCAAACCCCCAGTACTCTCAGCTATGAGGCTCCAGGATATTATTACATAATAATTTCAACACAGAATACTAAAATAATCAGACCTAATGAAAAACACAAACTTCAGGCCGGTCGGCCAGTCGTTCAACTTTAAACTGAACGTTAGTAATCTGTGGCAGTCCATTTCGCTTCGCTTTGCCGTGTAGAACATGACACTCATTCTGCTTGAGCATTTTCACTGGAATGACTGGCGTGTCCATTCTCACGTCTTCAGGACTCGAGACTGACATGAGCTGGCAGCTTAATTAAACAGGAGGCAATTTCACTGGACAGAGCTTGAAATTAATCTGACTGAAGATTTATTTATATAGAAGATCGCAAATGGGGTACAGTACATCCAGTCGAAATACAAACAGCTGCAGTGCCCTGCGATGGATCGGGTCCCCGTCCTGGGTTATTCCCTGCCTTATGCCTGTTGCTTCTGGGATAGGCTCCGCACCCCTGTGACCCAGGATAGGACAGAGTATGGAAAATGGATGGATGGATGAAAGAACAGCTCCCTGGTAACGATAGATCTCAACCCATACAGATTTGCATGTAAACATTAAGCAATCTATTGCTGTTATGCCTAGACTTTGATGAGGCAAAGATTGCAATTCTACAGGGATCAGATGAGTCACTAGTGTCCCAAATCATGGTGTTTCTATCCGTGTCCTTAAACAATGAGCGACCAGACTTCGAACGAGCAGCACAGGAAACCATGTGTCCAGGAAAATGAGAAAAGAGCCGTCATTTGGGAGTTCAGCTTCAGTTGAACAGACTACCAGAGATTCATTTCAAGTTTGCCAGTGCTTTGGCATAATGGTTTGAATATACTGGGTTTAAATGTTACATTATCAAAAGGGAACTTATGAAAAAAAATATACTGCGCCAAAGCTAAAGTTGGTATGTACCTACATGCCACCATTTTGCGTTCTGTACTCATTATATAACTGGGGAATTATGGGGCAGATTGATTTCAGTCTTCCGCATGAAATTTAATTAGAATGTGTTCCACTGATTTGCTCCTTTAATTTATTTTTCATTCCAAAAACAGCCCTAGAATTATGTTTAATCCCAGCATATCAAGATAATTGCAATTCTGTGCCTAATTCGACGATTAACCCAGGAAAATGTGCGCAGTGCCTCATTATACATCAACTCTCCTGCTGCGTATGGCGTGAAAAAGTTCATAAAATATATATTTACCAATGGGTGCCCAGAAAAGCATTTTTTAAAAAACCAGGACACTGCGGCACACAGGAAAGGAAAAAAAAAAAACAAAAATTAAATGGGATGGTTCTGACGCACGTTCCCTTTGTTTAAGCTGATTGTCAGAATCTAGGACCGGCTTCTTGGCAATCAAGCCAAAATATGATCTTTATGTAAACACAGCAGGCTTAAGCTACGTTTCCAAGAAAATAAAATCGATAGCAGTAACACAGCAAGACCCCGTGTCCAAAACTGGCTTCTGGGGTGAAGATAACGCACAGCTCACCGGGTGAACATGATGATATCATCTAAGTAGTTTAAAGTCAAACACCTCACAACACAAATCTTATATAAAGCCACTGCAGATGTACAAACTTTAGTATTAAACAAGCAATGAAACACATACTTCTTAAATGGCGGTAAGATAAAATGCAGGGAGGGAGATTCCTTTGTAATTAATGACTTTAATTAATGATGTGCGGGGAGTTCAATCAGTAGCTACACATACCCAGCCCCCCAGCTAAACATACTTGGGGTGTCACAGATGATTCAGAAGGGGAATGCTACCCATGATGCAGCCATTAAGCCTTCGAAAAGTAAGCAAAACTGAAGAAGCTGAGACCATCCTCACCTCCCTGCAGGCCAGTGTGCAACCCAGCCACGCATCAGTGTGAAAGCCCAGGACTTAAAACAACACTAATCGTTTTTAGTGAAAGAAAGAAATATGTTCATGATGTGTCAGAAATGGAACATGGGAATGATGACATCACAGGCCAAGGATAAACCCAACACAAACAGCTACACCGGTCACTGAGAAAACGTGAGATGGTTTTAGCCACATTTGATTTATGACTCTTAAACACATACAGGTTCTTATGGGGGGGGGGGGGGGAGCGGCCACACACATGC
>JAODKC010000001.1:17686905-17701128 GCA_026777985.1 Mormyrops attenuatus
AAGTGGGAAACCGAAAAAATCTCATGTTGTGGTCCACCTTTCTGCCATTTCTACCATGTGATTTAGTATGACAGCCTTTCACACAGCACGAGTGTCCCATCTTACCAAAGACAATCCCGCACGCAAATGCTGGCACTTGAGTTGTATACCTCCACAATGGCGACTCGACCCACAATACACTGCGGCTATAGCGAGCGTGAGTCAACTGTCGAAGACCGATACAGTTATTTTCTATACATATCAATTCAGCTGAAACAAAAAAAAATGTACGTGTTCAGGGTTGCAAACTCTTTCAAATCTTACGGCAAATCTATATTCCATTCTGAACTTAAAATTAGCTGCATCAAAAACATTGGGGCAGTTTGCAAACCCTACAGACTATTTACAAGGTAGTAAAACTTTTACATACATGTAAATGTGTGTGCGGAACAGAGAACAGAAAATCTCACTCCATGCAGCTGACCAAAGTTGGCAACCCTGCATTTTATTTGAAATGAAAAATGCAGTTCTCGACTGAAGCGGCTTATCATTCCTTTGCTTTGTCACTTGGACAAATACAAAACGAATGAGAAAACATTATATGCGTCTCTTTTTGTATCTTATCTAAATAATAAGACCGCGTGCCCATACCCAACTGTAATAGCGATTAAAGCGATCGCTGAAGTATGTCGCTGCTGGTGTTTAAAAGGAGGTCGCCGGTTCTATTAATGATAAGACCTTTCAGAAACAATCTCGGACCATGAAATAGGAAGGCAATTCATTTATAGCTCAGTAGCAGAATCAGTATTTTTCCGCACCGCGAAAGTAACGTTTTCCTCGGGTTTCACGTGTTTGCTGTTTATAGGCCTATACGCAGTGTTCTTGGGCCACTCTGATTGGTGAGCATGACTGGCACGCGAGAAGCACGGCGCTTGTGATTGGTGAGAATGACAGCCACACAGGGAGCACGGCATGAATTTGTAAAACTATTGTAAAACAGACAATGGCAATGGAATTTATTTAATTACACTCAATGAAAATGCATAAACATGTACACACATCTGCATTAAATCATTATCCGGGTTACATATAATAAACATCTTCTAAATGCTCTCATTTTCAAATCTATATAAATGCAAATGTGATTAAAGAAGAATAGCAACAGGATAAAATTAAATTTTAGACGCTGCTCACTGGTGAGTTGTGCTATTTTTAGAACAGGTCCGCGGGCGACTCGTGGTCCTTGGGGGCACCATGTTGGTGACCCCTGCCTTAGATTCACCCCTGATAGCAAACTTGTGCAAATATGGTATTGAAGATCGGGACGTGTAATGCAGGGATTGGGGATAGAGTAGGGATTTTAATTAGTAATGGAAGTGGATGTCCGTCTCACCAAAGAGGCATGGAGGATAACAACTGGGAGCCAGCAACTGGGAGATCGGTGACAGCAAGGATTGGTATGGGGTTGGGCAACAGGGTTTGGGTACATTTAATGCTTCTCTTTCCGCTGCACTCAGGCCCGTTTGCGAGACGCACAGAGACAAAACAGGGCAGTTAAGGTGAAGCTTACAAGCTCCAATCCTCAGGAAAAACAACACTCACGACAGGTTGGGAGGCTTAGGAAACAACTGACTCATATTACTCTCCATAAATATGTGATATCTGTAGTAGCTAAATATAGACGCCTTACCAAATATGCTACATACAGGCAGCTAAAGTAAGTACAATTATATGCCAGTAAGTAAATCCAAGACAATTGCCTGTAAGTAAATCTACCCTTAATCTTTTGATTTATTTAGTATGTGTTCTATAGTATGTATTACTAGTATATACTTGACCTATGTGTTTTTCGCTGTAAGGTGTCTTGAATGATAGAGGAATGTAAATCTGAATTACGTAAAAGTTGACTTACATACTTGCTTGACATATACTATTGCTTAACATAAGCCAACGTAAAACAGGAATAATGGTGCGTTTTTGCACCTGGACACATAATCAGCTTCCTCCCGACTCAGTCACCACACAGTCCCCCCCCCCGCAGAACCTTTTCCAAACAGCTCAGTTCCCCCTAAGTGAACTGCTACAGCTGCAGTCTGGAAGCGAGAGCAGCTATCCCAGGCTCTCTGTGATGTGTGGATCACAGAGGGGCCATAACGAGGGCCTCATACCCAGGGTGTTCGAATTCCACATGGTGCGTTGTGTCTCCCATTAATGGCAGGTGGGGCGGTGGGGGGGACGACTTATTTTCATAGGGTGGAAATGAGATTTGCAGGAGAACAGGTGCCTAATTGTCCTACTGAGACTAGGCACAAAAGAATTCCCACACATGCACCTCCTTCTCTCCTTCCAGGATATCAGTGTGGGCATGTCCCCCCCCAGATGCAAAAAGAAAAGGGACACCCCCACACCCTAAAGACAAAACAGGATGAAAAAAAAGAAAATTATTTTGCAGAAGCCTGTTGGGGGAGGGGCGGCATAATGGTGCAGTGGTTAGCACTGTTGCCTCACACCTCTGGGACCGGGGTTTGAGTCTCTGCCTGGGTTCCATGTGTTTGGAGTTTGCATGTTCTCCCCATGTCGTCGTGGGGTTTCCTCCGGGTACTTCGGTTTGCCCCCACAGTCCAAAGACATGCTGAGGCTAATTGGGGTTGCTAAATTGTGTGTGAGTGACTAGTGTGTGAGTGTGCCCTGCGATAGGCTGGCCCTCCATCCTGGGTTGTTCCCTGCCTCGTGCCCATAGCTTCCAGGATAGGCTTTGGAACCCCCGCGACCCAGTGGGATAAGCGGTTTGGAAAATGGATGTTGGGGGAGTTTTTGTCTCCTGAACAATTTTGGGGTTGACTATGTGCAAGTGCAATATATACATTCAGAGGTAAATTAAGAATATTCCCTTATAACAACATAATAATTTTAAAAGCGAAACAATAGATTACTCAGGTTGAAATTTCAAACTGCATCCGAGGTCAGAAACCACTTGTCAAGACTATTCAGGCCTGATATCTACCTCCTGTATCTTCCAGAAATAAAAGCAAAACCAGAGAACAAAGACAGTGAGTAACCTTAGAAAGCATGACATAGGCGTGGCACTGAAGTGTCTGTAACATAGCAAAGGGTGTAGTTATGTTTTAAAAACACGTAGAACCTCGCTGTATAGAAATACACATCCTGAGTTATGAGGCAACATCTCCACAGCCAGCATTGGTCCATCTTCTCCTTAGGGCTGAGATACACAGTACATGTACTACTTCAACAATGGGTCTATTTTACAATAGGGGCAGAGGAAGATATGGACAGCGACTTCCTGTTGGCCGAGTTCAGCTCCCTTTCAGAAACTGCTTTGGTGGCATTAAAAATAGTCTGTGCTCTGTCATTTGTACATTTAGCGCATTTGGACTCCATAAACCATTCGGCCTCGGATGCACACAGCTGCACTGCCAGGTTTCCGCCTCTTGGCGGAGTCGGCGGGTCACGCATCTCCGCCCAGCATTTGCCGGTCCGTGTGAGTGGGCCCCCGGCCCACTCCTGTGGCTGCGGCCCTCTCCGCCAGGACGGCCCACTTCAGGGACGGCATGCGAGCGGTGGTGACGTCAGTGACAACAGATGGAGTTCTTCTCGAGTCTCCCAGCATGCTGTGCGGCGGCTCCTGGAACACGCGTCACACGGCATGCCGGATCCCACCGCAGGCGGGTGCGTGTCGCGTGCCGCATCATCAGCGCAGCACATGGCGAGCCTCGGACGGAAGGAAGGAGCACGGGGAACATCTCCGCGGCAGAGTGAGGGGTGAGAGTGAGGGTCACGCATGTGGGTGGCCTTTGTCACGGTTCAGGGGACAAACATGTCTGCCAGTTCCAGAGACAGATCGTGACAAAGACCTGTGAAATTAAACTGCAAGGGACAGGACAGGCAGTGTTTTACAGGGGCTGCAATCACATGGGGGTTATTAGACTCAATTAAATTTTCACGTCATTTTTATATAGCGCTTTTCACAAGACAGTCACCTCAAGGCGCTTGACCCAAATGGATGGCAATCCATTATTTATACAAAATGGTGCATGAAACAGGTAAAAGAGAAAGAAAGAATGGTAGAAGAAAACAGAGGGGAGGAACCAAAAACCAATGGGAGTCCAAGGTTGACTGGCTGCCAGGCCCCCCCACAGTGACTCCCTGTTGGCTTCTTTGAGCTTCCTTTCAGAAACCGCTTTTGGCGACATGAAAAACAGTTAAAAAAAAAAACAAATCAAAATATTTACGACAAAACTGTACGGATAATTGTTAGGATCAAGATTAAGTTAATTACAATTAAATGTAAAATTAATGATTAACAGATTAATACATCACATCCCAGCATGGGGTGGGGGGGGCATTACAAGCCTTTCCATGATGAAATAAGACCCCCACCCCATGCTGGGATGGCGGTCTCCTGCTTGCTCTCCCACCGTCAGCACCCAAATCCTCAGGTATATGCACCAGGGAAGGGCTGTTATCAAGGTCCTTTTGAAAGTAGCCCGGCTTAGAGCAAAAAATGGCCTCTCATGTCAACAGCTCTTATACGAGTCTGTGAACAGCAGCTGCGGTGTTACACAGAGCCTCTCTCGGCTCGGGGCAGCTGATCTGTTAAAAGCCTGGTGGCGTGGCCACACACCCCTTGTCAGGCTTCTGTGGGGTGTTGGAGCACTCAGAGGAGGTCCTCCCCCCCCCCACCCACACACACACACAAACACAGACAGACCCACACACAGGCTCCCTCTCACATATGGGCCCCCTCCCCCACCAAGCCACCGTCACACTCCCCTGTGCAGGAAATAGTGTGATGAAATGGTACAGAGAGACAGAGATTTGGTCTAATTCAATTTTTTCCATGACAGAACTGAAAATGGGCAAAAACATATCTTTTCGCCAGATAGACGCATTTTCCAAGAACATTTTTATTAATAAAAAGATCTGGTGCTGCAAAAAAATACATGTTAACAGCTATAATTCTCGCAGTGGTGTTTGCAGCGATATGTGGAATAAGCTTCTGTAATCGACTACATATTCCAAATGCACCTGGGAGTCAAGCTCATTGACGATAAATGAACCACAAACGGTGTGGTAAGTTGTGCCAGAGACCAGCCACGTTCGGCCACATCGGGATGGTTGTACGTTGGCAGCATGAAGCAGCGCCTCACCTTCAGATGCGCTCACCATCATCCCCGGGCCCCCGCTTAATCAGACTACTGGAGGCCCAGGCCCATGCCCCCCTTTCCACCCAGCTCGGTGCACCATGAGGAAAACAAGATTAATGCACTCAGCAGGAACGGCGAGGACCTCCAGCCCTACCAGGGATTCCGGAGGCACGGGAAATCAATTCCTCGGAAACTGTATCCGACGATTCGCCTGACGCGTGCTGATGCGGCCCGTCGCTGGCTGCGGCACGTGCATGCCGCGGAGATGCTGCAGCAGCAGACAGCAGGAGCCGTTTCTTCTGGCGACAGACCTTCTGGGGACCCTCCTGACCCGCAGCACGGACACAGAATTCCGATATGCCGTTCCTGGCGACAGGACCGGACAACTAATGGGATAAAGGTGGAAAATCTGATTTATTCAGCTGCGGAGATGATAAACATGCAAAGAGGATCTCTTTGCGACAGTGAGCATTAATAATGAAATATTTGTTCCCAAGCATTTGGAGAGAAACGAGTGAAGCATGGTTTATCTGTGGTTTAATCACTCATTAAGAAATAGAAAACCCAATTGGATAAATGGATAATGAAATGCTTAAGTTATTTACTGCCGCTAAGTCCCTTAGCCAGTACTACTGGGCTGGTTATTACGTTACTTTACAAATTAAAATCCCTGTCTGCGTTGTTGCCTTATGGTTGCATTCTAATTTTATCACATTTGATTCTCAGTTGCCTCGAAAGCAATTTTTCATTGACTACACCGATGATTCAGCGATGTCAGGACACATCGCTGCTGAAGTTTCAAAAGCCACGCTTCACAGTCAAACATTGTGTCATTGTGGCTTTTCTGTTATGTTTGTTTGTATTTTGTTTGTTTACAGCTTGGTATGTATAGAAAATCAGCATTTCACAGTAATTTTCAGAACTTTAAGAGCTGCCGATGTACCCAAAAATGATTTAAAAAAGAAATCACAGACGTTGTTGCAGTTTGCAGGTTTCTGGGGAATGTTATCTTTTTGTTTTTTCCCACATTGGTTCTTTCACATTGCAGCAATCATATCTCAGTTCATATGACTCCAAACGTCCATTGCTATCTGCCATTGCTTGTCTAACCCTCTCCCCTAAAGTCTAAATAAACCCCAGTGCTTTGCATCCCCACAAAGTTTCTTCCCTTGCCTTCATCACTCGCTGGCCGAAGCCAATTGGTTGGGTGACAAAAAGGAAAAATCTTCCAGCCTTAGCCTTGGGGAGCGCAGATGTGTTATAAATGACTTTTGCTTACGTTTCAGTCGTGTTTATCGGACCTCCCACTAATCTTCCCGGAATATGAGGCACCCGCACTTATTCCAAACGGCGAGGTGCCAAACAGGCTTCCCTGCGCCACGCTGATAACGCGGCAGCAGCCGAAGGAACGCCGTTTAGGTGCCTTTGAATGGATAAGCGACATACACTTATATATGTAATACCTCATTGTGTGTTTCCATTTCATCTTACTGCTGCATAAACCACAGTGTGGAACTTTATAAGCAAAAGAGTTTCTCTCTGTGCAGGATGAAGGGTGGGGATGACTGATCACCTGATTAAAAACATATTGAGGGGGGTTATTACCGACAATTGGGGTTATTTCTGAAGGGACAGTCACCCCCCATTTAGACTGATTAGCACCAACCAAGACCACCCTTAAGAGAGGAGGAAGGGTAGGACTTATAGGGGCCCAGACACTGGGGGGGGGATGAGTGTGGGTCCAGCCATGAGTTTGCGTGGCTCTGGCTCTCGCGACTGTGTATAAACCATACGTGGCATTTTTTTAAGGGATTATGAGGACAGTAAGGTGCCAGGGGTGAATCATGAATTTTTTTTGGTATAATAGTGGTATATGAAAGCCCATAATTCATACAGAGGAACCAATTTTATCATTCACCAATGATGTGTTTTTAAATGGTGAGTGATGGAGAGGGGGAACACCAGGGCCTAATCAGCTTTCAGCTGGGGCCAGTGTCCCTGTGGCTCTGACCCTGGCCAGGGGCTGCTGTGGTGTAGCTAAGCTCCATCTTGTTCCTCTGTTTAGGTGGGCTAGGAGCCTTCCTGGTGCGATCTCCCAGCCATCAAGAAGATTCACCCATCACAGAAACCCCCTGTACTGTTTCTCAACCCAGTCCTTGGGAACCCTCTGACAGTCTGCAATTTGCTCCCTCCCAGCATCCAATGCACCTGTACCATGTATTCAGTGTTCTTCATTGGCTGAGAGCTGGGAGGGAGCAAAAACGTGGACTCTCTGGGGGACCCCACGGACTGGGTTGAGAAACACTGCTGTGGAACAATACCAGTAAAAAATTACTGACCATATATTACGATGTAAACAGAATCTGTGATTGGTATTGATTGACATTTTAACACACTTTCTCTACCACAGCCTCACTGTCACGGTGATAAATACACATATTTTTAAAGCCTGGTTCACACAGCAGCTACGCCCATATTGCAGATAAACAATGTTGAAGAGGTAAGGATTTTATTTCCATTCTTTTGAGGATTAAATGGAAGGTAGCAATGATTGGTAGTAATGATTGGATTTACACTTGGCAGAGTTAAACATATTTATGCTTGCATTTGAAATATAGAAAATGGATGAATGGATGGATGATGAAGTGAAGCATTATTTGCCATTTGCACAAGTATAACAAGAGATATGCCTGAATGTGTTTTTTTCACATATCTCTCGCTCTCCTTTTTTACGACAGACACAGATAAAATAATCACATAGATAAATGTAAAGGCTGAAATGTAAAGACTGGCATATAGAGGTGAGAGTGAAGTAAAGGGGTGACATTTATGAAGAGCTGATGATTGAGTGATGAGGTCTGCTGGTGATATTAGGCAACCCTTGTCCCCAGAGTGCAGCTGGCAAAGTGTTTTAGTAAACTTCCAGCCTGGGAAACGAGGCTGTTGCAAGCATGAATGTTTTGCCTTATCACACCCTGCTCTCGACTTTTCATCTCCTTGACATATGAAGACACACTCTGAGGAGACCAGATAGAACCTGTCAGTTTGCAATGTTTCCTCCTGATCATAGGATTGTCCACAGAGAAGCATAAATTACAGAACTAAAAAGATTCAGTTTATTATGCAGTTTAACAAGTTTTTATTTCAACACTTTTTAAATGATTTGAATGGAAATAACAGGAGGCCCACTTCAATTATATTTTGTATTAAATGGCATCTTTATTAAGATCTCCTACCCAGATTACGTAATAGTGTTTTGACTGCACGTGACAAATTAAAGAATTGTTTTACACAAAAATCAATTTTGTAAGATTCACATCTAACTACTTGGTGTTCCCCATTAATTGAAATGATTTCTTAACTGTTACAAACCTGTTAGCGTTCATTTTTGATTAATTTATTTTACTGAATTAAAGCTTTAATGAACATGGCCGTTGGGAGCGGATTCCGGTAAAATCTTTATAAAGAAAAACACTTTCACTGCACGTGTAGATATGATATATCTAGTGCTGGATAAATGGAAACATCTTAAAATCTCTTCAGTAATGCTGTCTATCTTTGACTGTTAGATTTGAGCTTTTCATGCTAATGAATCTTAAGCTCCCGTTTCCGTTTCTTCAGAATGCGAGGAGAAGCACTTTGGTCCCGATAAGCATGAAATCGGTCATTATTTTAAGACGTGGCGGAAAGTCATGGTGGAAAGTTCGTGAGAAATGCACTTTCCACACAGGCAGTCATAAGTGACAGAGGACTTAGAATAGCATCATCATCAGAGTGCAGATGTACTCTGTTAGGCTCGGCAGAAACGACCCCTATAAGCCGATTACATACAAAAAAAGAAGAATCAGTTTTTAGAGATGGTGCTGGAAAGCTTAGAGTAGCATTGCAATGCTTGTGGGATGTTAACATGCTATCACATACACCCACAACCACACAGTTACATACAAACACACATGCATCTCCTTCTTCAGCTCTTTACGTTGACCCTGAGGCCCTTTACCAAAAGCTCCCCACCCCCTGCACATCTACAAGAGCCCCCTTTACCCCTCCTGACTCCTAATCCACACCATCCTCCTATTAATCTCTTTCATCCGCACCCCTCACCACTTCTGTAACCCCCAAGAGTTTCTTTCTTTTAACCTTTGGTAAAAATTAAACCTTACTTACAAGCCTTCATCTCATCTAAAGATTTGTGTTTCTCTTTTTTTTTAATCGTTCGGTCCACCAAACAACTCTTGACCTCCTCTCCTATTGACAGCCATCTCTTCCTCTCCATTATCGCTGAACTAGTGTCTCAGATGCCACTTTGAACAATATGTACTTCCTGCTTCCAGGAGGTCTATCGCAGACTGTCTAGATGACAACCAGACACGTTGAGTATTACGACCTGCAGAGTGATAACCTTGGCTGATTCACATCTTGCTACACCACTGAGAACACTAATCCTTACCTTGGTGTGCACTTACATTTGCATGTTTTCATTTAGTACCCATTTAGCAGATGTTTCCAGCCCCTCCTTTGCTCTATTAAAACCTCCTCACCTCTACCCTCGGCTGCAAGAAAACGGCCGTCTATCTCCGTCCATGTGAATCCATCCCCACCATCCTCATAAACATTCATGTCGCCAACCGCTCTGATTCCCCGTTTGAAACAATGCCCCAGACGTCGTTCTCCAGCCTCACCGAGGATGGCTATGTTCTCATACCATTTTATATTCATGCCTTTCTTGTTTTTTATTAATGCTTTTCTTTTCATTATATGTAGGACTTTTAAGTTAAAATCAGGAAAATGCTCTCATGAAAATCTGCTTTAGCTAAAATACAAGGTATTTTATGGGCCAAGCATAGTTCATATTTAATTATACATAATATCCTCTCCTCAGATGTCCTTATGCCCATAATTAGCCAAAGGTGCTAACAGCTACACAAGCCCCGGTACAGGTGCTCCCCCTCTTGCCCTGCCAACAAAACCCCCCTCTCATGCAATCAGAACCCTTCATCTCTTCATGAGCCTCCCGGTTTACATTTCTCACACATGTTGTGTTATGGGTAAGGGGCCAATTCTGTCATTTCCACCAGAAAACAGATGTCAATTTGCTACATCACATCACCAGTGATAAAGCAGGCTTGAATTTACCCTTTCTGTATTCGCAGGAAGGAAAGCTGTTTACTTCTGGACATAATATTGATGTTTATTCAGAAACACAAGACGATTGCCTTTTTTATAAACTTCCTTTTGTAAAAAGTCTGCATTGCTAGAAAGTGCTTTGTAACTTCAATAAACTAGCAGAATGTGCCTCCCTCTGTAATTCCAATGCTTCACTCATCAGTCAGGAGTGACGTGTGTGTTTTGGGTGAAATTATCCACAAGCGTAGAGCTCAGCCTCTGTCATGCAAGCAGAGCTTCTGTCAGACATTCTTTAAGTGTGCTTTTGATAACAGTGTCTACAGAGTTCACTGGATCTCCTCCCAGTTTTATCTCACGGTCCAAATGCAAGCAATTTAGGCTAATTGGCATCCATAAATAGTACCCCATGTGTCACTGTGTGGGCATGACCTGTGATGGCCTGGCATCCCGTCCAGTGTGTCCCCTGCCTTGTCCCATGTCCTTCCTGGGATAGGCGCCTGGCTCAGTGTGACCCGACGTTGGATTACCGCTTATGGAAAATGTCTTGGATAGATTATAACTACATCAAGTTCATAATGACAAGTGATCCATCATGCACACTGCTCCAGGAACCGATGCACTTATACGTATGCATCTCAGAGCCTAAAAATAGAAGCTATTCCCCTAGATCCTGTAGCTCTTCATTCTGCTTAAACGTAGCGTTAGGATGGCAGTGTGGCAAGGTGGGGGTTATTGAATATAAATTTTACTCCACCTGGCTGTGCGAAGGCACCATAAAAAGTGACCTTACTTTCTGCCATGTGTGTCATGTGGTGGGAGACACAGTGCTAAGTAACATTGTGGATCAAAAATTAAGCAATAATTCTTCCACTCAAGAGGAAGGCTCGACCGTCACTGTGCTCTCCTGCTGACACCTACGCTCACCTGTAACTGTCTAATGGATGCTGACACCGGTTCAAAGCCGTTTATTGTCAGCGCTGGTGTTAAAAACCCAAGGTTATGGCACTTCCAAGCAGCTTTCCGTCACTGTGGATTTTCCCGGTTTCTTCTGCTGCCATGGAAGATCACTATTGACTATTGAAATGTTCTCGTATCAAATCAAGGCATCTGACGGTCTGATCACACTTCCATAATGTGGTACAGACGCTTCATTGACTTAAGATGTGGGGGTAGTATATGGCTCAGCGAGTAAAGATGCTGCGATTGGAAAGTCGGCACTTCAAAGCCCAGAGTTGGCAGAGTGATGTCACCGTCGGGCCCCTGAGCAAGGCACTTAACTCCAAATGACTCCCTACCTTCTGGACTGTACATCACTTTGTACAAAAGGATCTGCTAAATAAAGAAATGTAATGTGAAAATAGAAAGGCTAGTTATGTTGTATACAAAAAAATAACCAAAAACAACAAACAACCAACCTCCTTCCGATTAGATGCATTGACTCTTCATAATCTTATGCAATGCCTGTGTTAAATAATATTATGGCAAGCTGATTGAAAGGTGTGTGGTCTAGAGTAAAAATAACAATATGAAAACGGTTTAATCGGATTAACTGACATTTGAAAGTCTGCTTTGTGACATCGACTTCACACTTAAAAACGCCGTGTTTATGCGACTTGTGAAGCTATATTCGGCTGTCTTTTCTATACATGTTTTGAGTTGGATGCCACGGATAACTCTGGATTCAGCTATTATTTTATAAACAAAAAACGTATGTAGCTATACTGCTAAGAATAGCAAGCCAGCATCCTCATTTATATAACTGAATGGTTAGTAAAATATAGAAACACAGCTACACGGGGGTAATTTAAATACACAGCTTTAGATTGTATGCCCTGCTGATCTTGTGCACGTCTTGACATATTTTTGCCGCCTTTTTCCAGGCAGGATCCCAGGGCTATCCTGGGAAGCTCAGCAGGTCAGGCAGGGTACACACAGGTTGGGATGTCAGTCTATCTCAGGTTGCAGATAGAGCCAGTCGTCCACTAATGGCGAATTCAAGCCACTAATTCCCCCAAACCACGTGCGTTTTGGCTCCATGACAAAACCCACAGCTAAGCACGGGGGGCAGGGGGGGCAAACTCCGCCCACACAGGGCTGGATTGGATTGGTAACGCTGGGGGTGCAAGCTAACACCACTCCCCACTAGGCCGCCCAAGCAAACCCCGACCGCCGTGAATTGACACCTGAGACAGGTGATTATGTATAAATTCCCTAATTTGTTGCAGTCGCAGTGTGAGGAGCTTGGCTCTCAGAGTCTTGGGACAGAGGCCCCGACGGCGTTTGAGGTGCTGAAGGACAAGGCCAGACGTTAGGTGTGATGCCTCCTCGGCATCATTAAGAAGCCAATGACAAGCTGAACAGCCTCTGCTCTGTCATTGCGTCCTGCTGATGTAGCATCTGTGACTGAGTGCCGGGGGCCCCTCTGGGCCCCTGGGACAGCTGTGTCCCCATGTCACCCCCAGAGGAGCTGTTGTGAGATATGTCATTTACGTCTGTTAAAGTGACACTAAAAACATAAAAGTCATAACTTCCAGTGTCTGTGCTGCCTGGGTTTGAGCAAGGGGGTTACGTGATTCCTTTCTAGAGTCTCTTTCCTGTGGTAGACTGAGCAGCCAATAAGAAACAGGCGAAGCTCCGCCCCGTGACAGTGTTCTTAACACTAGGATATGTTGACGTCCATACCCCCCAGTGGGCAGCAATGTGCAGCAATGGCCTGGCTGCGAAAGGGTGCGTGTTGACTGGGAGGGGGGAATGGTTCACGCCAAATGGACTGATCGTGTCTTTAATCAGCCAGTCTGCCAGGGGGAGGGGAGGGAAGCTGAGGGTGGCAAGAGTCTGGGGCTGACCTATACAGCGGCTTGGCCAGCATTCACGGCTGGCTGGCGGGGGAGGGCAGGGCTGTCCGTTATCCCCAGGCCTGCCCTTCCGCTGGGTAAGAGGCTCCCTGCTCATGCCACAGCAGATAAATCAAGTGAAAGAAAGCCAAAGAAAAGAGAGGCGGTGGGGGGGGGGGGGGAGAGAACAGGCAGGAAGAAAGTGCCAGACCCAGGGAAGATGACTGACGTGTACTGGGAGGGGAGGGCTGTCAAAGGGCAGCTTGTTGAACGAGAAGCAGAGCAGCTGTGGGTCTGTCGGGGGTGGGGTGCGAGGGGTTATGTGATGCGCAGGCAGTCTCTCAATGCGTATAGTTCATGGAAATGCCATTTGGTCATCAGGAACCATGGGGTTAACTTTCCTAAAATGTAATGGTCTAATGGGTGGGGGGGGTTTGCACTCTGGGTTTCACATAAACCGCAGGAACAGTTGATTTTCTAAAGCATTTATATGTTCCTAGAACAAGCCTAGACTCTGTATTCTTCTGAAGATCTTTGCCACCTTTCTGATCACTTTATGCTGTTATACACAGTTGCCTGTTATGTATGCATCCCACCCGTACCACTTTGGCTTTAATACCTTTCCACTGGGTAACCTCTCCAGTACTTCTTTAAAACTGAATATTACTTTGTACTGTCTTAATTTACATGTGAAGGACTCAAAAAGAGCATAATTACAAATCTACCATGTTCTCTATTCTTGTATTCTTCTCCTATGTATTGTGCTGGATTTTATTGTGTTAAAAAAAGTACAAATTATAGTATGTCATCGGTGAAAAAAATCCCCATGAAAGTATTTAAGTGTGTTTGTTTAAACAGGACAATAATGAAATGTGTTTTTTTTTTGCAACATTGTAACTTTTTATGTTGCTTATGATAAAAATGTCAGGGTGGTACGTGTCATCTATACACGAGGGGTATCTAACAATAAAAGACTAATTTTTCATGGCAAAGCAATTTGGGGGGGGGGGGGGGACTTCCCCAAAAATTGAATTTAAGTGCATTAAAAAGTGACAAAAAAAAATGATTCTGTGTAAAAGAAAATTTGGGAAAGGGTTCAAATTATTAAATTAAAACAT
>JAODKC010000001.1:17701138-17718508 GCA_026777985.1 Mormyrops attenuatus
CCCGCCCCCGCCCCCCCCCCCCCCCCCCCCCCCCCCCCCCACCCCCCCCCCCCCCCCCCCCCCCCCCCCCCCCCCCGCGGGCCCCCCCCCCCCCACGTCCCCAAAAAATGAATGTAACTGCATTAAATAGTGACATAAAAAACTGATTCTGTGTATAAGAATATGTGCTCAAGGAGTACTATTCTGAAATTAAGACATTTTAATCCACAGTGAAAATCCAGTAGGCTACAGTACTTCAAAATAAGTGCAATTATGCTATAAAGGCATCCAGAAATCCTAGTCAGAGAGTCATTCTCTCACTCAGTGCTGTTCTGAATCCTCTTCATTTATGAGCTAATTTTCATGTTTGTTCAGCAAGAGAAATTAATAATCTGTCTCCAGCAGGCTGTGGACTCATAGGTTAAATTCATAGCAGAGGAGTGCTTCTCCTGCAGAATTGAGGTTTCTGGATAACAAGTTCAGAAAGGGAAGTGAGACGTCGACTTGCTTCAAGCGGTCCGACAACAATGGGCCACTGACATAAAAATCGCCATGTAGTCCAGTACGTAAATAATTGTACCAAACTGCTACACGTCCTGTTTACTATTCACACAATCATGGATTTGCATCAAATTAGGCACCCGATCGCCTGTTTCTGTGAAATATTCAAAATATCCCAACAAGATGTCCCTACAGGCAATGAGATGGGCTGGACTGAATGACAATAGTGAAACGCAGGAGGAAATCAACCAAAATGCAAAAAAGGTTATCTTAACTCTTGGGTTTCAGGGCCTACAAGATGCACTGCTGTTGCGGATTTGAATCAAGTACCTGAATAACCTAACGTTATGTTATTGCTATCTAGATTAACTACACTTTATCTTTCTGGATAAAGGTATCAACAATGCATGTACATAATTCAAAAGATATGATTATTCTTGCCAAAAAAGCCATTATCCATGGGATTTTGGAGTAACAACGTGTCTTGTTAATTAGCAACTCTCATCAAACCTGCCCTATGATTTTTCCATCACAATTTGCTGCTGTTTATGAACATAATTTGTCGCACAGTTATTATGTACAGGCACTTGTATATGCATGTACAGAACAATTTGAGTCACTAGGCAAACACCGCCAGGGGCTAACAAAGACAATGCTGTCAAATAACAATTTTTACACAAGGCTGGCATTCACAATTAAGCAATCTGAATACGCAATTACAAAGCTATAAAGTACCCTAAGTAATTATTTACAAATGCAGACTGTAATCCATATTTGGGGCAGAATGGCAGCTGGCCATGTTTTAGCTGACAGACTCCGAAACTAATGGGGAAGATTTTGCACTTCGGAGATGCTTTCAGGCTGACTCCAGCTAATAGAGCCCCTGTGATGTTGTCCTGAATACTGTTGGCTTTACTGCCACAAAAACCTACAACTCCTTACTGAAGTGTTTTATTCCCTAAAATGCTCATCATTGCATGTCCCCTCCAGTTAAAATCACATTTTTTGCATTTCTGAAGCCCAAATGTATTTGGCTCAGGATGAATGTTATTTCTACTCTGTCAAAGATAATATTCGCCCCAATATTTTAAGCTGTTGCTTTTAAGCGGGTGACAATACGCTCCCTCGTCCTGGCAGAAGCTGTCAGAGGACTGGGGGCTGATTGTTGAATGACGGAGTGTCCCGGACGGCAGCGGCACAGTCGTCACATGCAGCTGCACCACCTTCAGCCTCATGCTGGCGATTTAGCTTCTCCTTGAGTTGTATCAAGCTAAAATATTCAAGACGAAGAGTAGTCTCCAGGAGACACAGCCAGCGTCGTGGGTATGAGGCGAGGTGCCATGCTTTTGGTATGAGTATGCATGGATCATTGCACAGGAATGTCTTTTTAACTTTCTTTCTGGGTGACTGTATTACATAGCCAAGCAATTCAGGCCTTGCCACCAAAAAACATAAAAAATTAAGACATTTTGGTCAGAAAATGACCTTTAGAAGAAATAAATATATTAAATATATTATCTGTGTTTGGCTACCAAAATAATGATGCACTAACCTGGGGCGACTCACTCACAAAGTCAATTCCACTCCATCTCACAAGTTTCAAAAACTAAATAAATAGCTAGCGAGTAAAGTCAGAAGATCGTAGCTAGCTAGCTGGATAGCAGAACATGCTGCTGCAGTATCTCCGGAATAAGGAAAGAATTTATTTAACATTTAGTGTAGTATCCCTAAACGAAATATTAATCTCAGAGGCCACGAGCAAATGTGAGGTTTGAGTGGCAGAAAACACTGCCACTGGCATTAACTCCCTAAGAACGCAACAGAAGAAAGGCACTGCTATGTTATTAATGTTTATTCCTGCATGTCAGCACCTTCAAGGACCCAGTGGGTACCGCTGTAGGGCTAAGGTGTCCTCGCTTCCGTTGTGTTTACACCATGGAGCCGCGGAAAACATGGAAGGTCACCGAGGGCCAGTAACACGGGCCCCACATCCAGTCTCTGCAATAACAACTCCACAGGGATGCCTGGATTACCCTGGGTGGGAGGAAATTGCTTCTCTGGTCACCTAGACGAGCACTCGGTCACATTACCCCACCCTGTGAGGCTCCAGTCTCTTTTTATAACCAGGAAATAAAAGCGCCTTTTATCATGGAAACAAAACAAGCCTCTAATTCACAGTTAAATCTGCCTCACCATTAAAAGCTCTCCTGTGAAAGCTGATAGACATAAATCCTCATCGATTAAGGAGACGGCTCCGGCATACCTGGTTAGGTCTCCCAGCGACGCTGCGTCAGCATTCTGGCTTGGCATTAGGTTTCCTCTTTACGGGAGTATGCTTAGGACACACAGATGCTTGGAGCAAAACTTAAACTTTGTGAACACTGATTTTTTTAGCTGCACACTGGTGCTGTTGTGCACATCTTTATTAAGCAGAAAATGAGCGTGAAATAGGCATTCAGCAAACTATACGCATAAAAAAGAAACATTATTCAAAAGATTTACCTGCTTCTAGTCATTTACAATTTCATGACTAACAACAAGGCTGGCTTGGTCCAGACCAACAGACTCTGATGGTAATTACACTGGTTGTGCTGTCATTCTCAAGCGGTATTTTGAACTGTGATGGTCACCAGCTCTGGGTTCAGGTGCCTTACAGGATTCACAGCTGCACTAACAATATCTAAAAGACATGAGAGCGAATGTCACGTGGCCTTCAGCATAAAGACGGCTCACCCACAGCTGGAGGGAAGCAACCAATGTACAGCTCACTGTACTTCAGGCTAATTTTTATCAACGTGTTATACAAACAGTTATGTAACCGAATCTAACTTCATTAAATCAGCTCCAAATTTGTCTCACTTTGTTTGAAGGTCCAGATGAACCAGCTCAACTGAGGAGGACATATCTGTTCAGTTTGTTGGCTTGTTTGTAGGAGCACAAATCCACATGTAGTGAGCGCTGTAAGGAGCTTGTAGCCGTCTAAGAGACGCCACACCTTACTCGCTGTTGTGTGACAATCCAGTCGGGCCTAATTAAGTGAGATGCTTGTCGCAATGAACACCAGCATGCACAAGCTGTCCACAAGACCGCTGCTGAACATGCAGCCCTGCTGGGAAGCTTTAAGGACGTAATGCAGCCGTGCCAAACTCACCGTGAAAAGTCCCGTGTGGAACAGACGAGGGTTTAAACTCTTTACTATGCTAACCTGATGATCTGAGTCTCTAACAGTAGCCAGACAAACTTATTCCATACGTGCAGGATGTCCAGTGTAAAAAAAACACACTATAACTGTATCTGTTTGCATAATCCCACCCACCACGGATTCTGAATTCTTTGATCCCCCCCCTCCCCACTACACACAGCCATCTTTAAAAAACAAAATCAAAGCATCCATAGCAAGTAACACAGAAATAAAAATACCCCCATTAGGCATATTTTATTTCGGGAATATGGATGGAATTTGAAAGCGCTGTAACACTAAAGTGATTTAGCATTTAGGGGTAATGTATAATATAAGCAGAAATATGTATGCATTTAATGAGTCATAAAATGAATGGAGTATTACAGGTTCATTAGAATCATGTAAAACAATAATTGAATAATGAGGACAGATCGTACAAAGAAAGTTAAATGTCTGCAGAATAGCACAATGTTCGCAATGTTTGAGTTTTAACAGAAAGGCCTTAGTTAAGTGCTTGTTTTCATTAAAGCCTCTTTTGGGAGAAGAAACCATCAGACTGTGTTAAATGTATCACTGGGCAAAGTGTTGAAAATTAATGTCAGGTGTGTCTGCTTCGAGATTAGAACACTGCGATAGAATATGAGTTTATAATCTTTGGGCAGAATATGTCGCTTACATTGTCAATGTTTATTTAAATCCAATGGAGCTTGTTTTGTTGCTAATACAGGATTCTGGATTTTATTTTATTTATTTAGCTGTCACTTCTGCCCAATACGACAAAGTGAAGCAGATAATACTATCACAAATGGTACAGTGGTGTGGGGGTTTAAATCATTTCCAGAGTTCTGACATTTGTTGCTAATTTAGGCTCCAATCCAAGGGGTCTCTTGGGATGGAAAAATAATGACCTGTGAAAATTAGCATTCCTGTAAAAAATTTCAGTTGTCATTGATATGAACATGGTCATTAAACAGTATAAAGTTTTTGCCTAATTTCCTTCAAGGGACTTATTTAACTCCAGGGAAGCGATTCGTCCAAGCTGTCATCTTGACATTGAGGTGTTTTGGAGGATCGAGGGACAGACTGTGTAAGACAGATGACTCACACGGGGCGTGAATTAGCTACCAAATTGTAGGTCACCTAAGAAAACAGCCCCTCCCCATCTCAGCTTTTCGCAAAACCACGTCTTTCATTGCAGTCACATATTACCATTTTCACCCACATAAGTTACTCTTGCATTAAATGTACTAAAAGAATGAGCATCTGACCACAAGCACATTAAATAAATGCTGAAATGGCTCCGTCATCTAATTACCCATTTCAAGCGAAGAAGATGCACAAGTGTTGCTCGCTAAAATTTCACAGTGATGTCAGTGAGTAGGCGAGAGTGTCTATGGTCGCAATGCAGCAGAAATAACTTTTCTAACTTTTCTAAATCAAACATTCTATTACTGATGGCCATTATCAAAGGTGAATGTAGAAACTCAATGTAGAACTCAGGCAGGCGGTTCCGCTGTCCAGGACAGAGAGACTCAGGAAGACTTTTTTTCCCCCAGGCCATAAGGCTCCTCAATTCAGACTAATTCTGGTCCTTCTCTAAACTACGTATGTTGTACTGGAATTCATTCACATATACTGCACATGTTCACTTTACTGCACAAAAAAACTTTAGTCTGTACATCATCTCGTCATTGCACTACATTTTTAGATTGTATATTTGGATTGTATATTTAGATTACATACTTGATTTCATATATTGTATTTATATATTGTAATTTTCTTTTTTACTCCTCTACTCCTTCCCTTTTTTCTTCTATTTTTTGCACAGCCAAATAGGGAGACTCAGAGATACATTTCACTGCATGTTGTACTGTATGTGTCAAATAAACCTCTTGAATCTTGAATCTAGAAAGATAGGGTTTGCAGTCACTGCACCGCAGCAACAATATAGGTGGCGTGGGCAAACAGGCAGAATCACCCGCAGCACTTTTGTGTCGCAGCTGCGAGGCACACACCACACCTCCCATGTGTCCCGGCCCTACTCTTCTAGTTAAAAGGCCCTCATGAGTAACACTTTGAACTCTGTCAGTCCACTCAGTGGCAGCTAAGAAAGTCAGTCAGTCTAAAGTCTAGAGGCTTTTAGTTTGAAATGCAAAGAAAACAGACGCCCTTCTGCCTCACCATGATCCCCACGAGACCTTCTGCTTTCCAATTGTAATTTCCCTCTGATACGGAGCACTCTGGTTACAATAATGCATGGAAGTTTGAAAGCTATATTCTGGCGACGTCCTGATTGAATGAGACAAACGAAAGTCAACAAACAGGCAAATGAAAACAAGCGCATAGCTAGTCACAAAGCAGAATCGATCATAAAAAGTCTCCAGAAGAAATAAAAATAGGCAATGGATGTATGTTTAGGAGTAAGAAGAAATTGCCAAAAAAACTGTTTGTCAGCAGTAAGAGTCACTGGAATGAGTTCAATCATCAAATGAAATGAGAGTTCGTTTTAGCACTGAATTACGTGTCCCACTGAACCAAATCTCTGCCCAAAGCCTGGATTAAGGCTCAATGTTTTAAATCCAGTTAATTTATTTTAAAGCTATAGTAGTGTGCAATTATGGGGTAAAAAAAACACAACAATGCTAATATAATAAATTAATAAGACTGAACAACAACAACATTTAACATAATTCCAGTAAATTGTCCACTTTTACATCAGAAGAGATACACGGAAGCTACTGCCTCACAATTTACCCGCGATAAACCAGCACTTAATTGGCCTCGTTCTATACAGCCCACGCACAACCCACATACCTCCTCTAAAAGGAAGACTTTCATGATTTAAAATTCTATAACCGTAATTATACAAACGGCCTGAAACAGCATCATTTTAGCGCAACCACTGTAAGTATAAAACTGCAAGAATGGGGTGAATATAGCATGTCATACTCATTAGCTAAAAATTATAATTGGTGGCTTTCTCTGTACGGTAGTTATGACCATATTGGCCAGTGTTTTATTACTCCCTGTAAATCCAGCACAACCGCGAATCAGATTCTGGGAGGAGGGGCTCCCGTTGTTAGCGTAGCCAAACTTTTCCACTCAGTTTGTTTCTTTAGCCTATTTAAAATCTAGCTTTTAAAAACTGGCATTTACAAGATTCATCCTTTCAGTATGTGTTTGCATTTTACAATTTCAGTTCTATTTTGGTTTTACTTAATTGCATTTTCATTATTTTGACTAATTAATATGTTTCCTGTTACAATCTGGAGCTGGCATTCAGTTCTGAAACTTAAAATTGTCTTTATGCGATAAGTGACTCAAATGCAATGTACGGAAAGCAGTGAGGAAATAAAACTTATTTTTATGTGATTATTGCTCATTGTCCTTAAAATACGAGTAAGTGCCGTGAGATAAGGCCATTAATTCATACCACAGACAACCCTGATGTTTCACATGACAACGTTAATTATCTTGAACATCACACTAAATAATAAGGTTTTCAGGACCTGATGATTGCATCCTTAACAAAGCAAATCATTCAGTGTTGTTCTCTGGGACGCACAGCTGGTCCACATTTTTGCTCCCTTCAAGCTCCCTGTCAGACAGTCCACATTTTTGCTCCCTGTAGTCAGACAGTCCACATTTTTGCTCCCTCCAAGCTCCATATCAAATAGTCCACATTTTTGCTCCCTCCTGGGTGGAACTTGAGTCATACCGCGAATTAGCGGTTTCCATCGCAAAGTATGCCAGCCGTACCTGAGCCGTAAGCAAGCTGACAGGGCCCTATTTGCAGGAGCGAAAGCGTGACCAAACGGAGCTGGTTGCGTCACCACCATCTGATTCGTTAAAATGGTTGAGATACAGGTGTTTTGCGGATGGTATGACTGAAGGAATCGTGGTATATTATATGTATCATTCATTACTAATAGCATCGCACCTCGCGGAACTTGGAAAAGTACTATAAAACAGATGAAAGGAATGGATTCGTAATGCAAATTTACGCAAGCAGATGCTAATTCCTCTAGCGTGTGATGTTAACATAACACTACGATTGTCACAGATGTGCCAGCGGAAATTAACATATAGTAAATAATTATGTACAATGTATGAACAGTAAATAAGTATCTCTTCGGGTTTACGTCACTGTCGCTCTGCAAACCCGGCAACGCCTTTACGGAGCAGACCCTACTGCAATGGAAAACTGAAGCGAACTGGAATCGCACGGTAACTAGCCGATCTTCGCAGTATGGCTCGGATCCTTTATGCCAGTGAAATAGCACCATTACTTTAACTTTTTTTTTTACGGCTAACTGCATAATGCGTAGGCTATGTTCATACTAGGCCGATTCACTTTTATTTGTTGATATGTGATGGAATATACAGTGCTTGAAGTGAGAAAAAAAAACAGGTGCCAGTACTCACCTTGTTATTCATTACCGGCGCCAGCATGCAAAAAACATTCCTGATCCTCTGAAGAAAAAAAAATGGCCCACTTCAAGCACTGGGAATGTACAACAAAAGCATAATTTTAAACACTGTGGCCTCTAAGGTTGATGGAAAGTGAAATTAAATTCATTTATAAATTCATAGCAGTAGGCCTATTTATAATAGTTATCATACGTACATTGTGCGGCACAATTATAGGGCTACAGTTGGTCCTTGCCACTGTATCTGCCATAGAGATGCACAGCTGAAATCCAGGTATACCGATCTGTCAGAGCTAGTCCGATGGCTGGGAGCCTGAGAATAGTTTCATAGCTTATGTTCTCCGTGCATGTGATGGCTTGGCAAGTCGGCCTTGCTATACCCAGAAAGACGCGGCGCCGGCTGCACATCAAGCATTGGACAGGCAGTCAAGTGTAGCATCCTCGTTACGTGCAGGCTTCAACAGTAAGAACAGATGGATCCAACCTGCCACCCTGCCCTCCATCCACTCTCTCAAACAGCCACAGACAACAGTTACATTACCTATTCTATCACTCTCCTCATCCCGGATCACCCTACCAGACATTCCTTCAGGATGTTCAAATGACTCCAAATTGGTTTCTTACACCGTTAAACTTGTCTGGAACACGCTCCGGTACATTGGTATGGGTGGGACACAGTATCCGTACTGTAGCGGCAGAAATGCTGGCGAACTATCCGGACTGTTCCAGATATCCGAGAAAGCCTTTGAAATCGCTTGATAAAAGTCGACTTCTTCCAGCTAGATCTCTGTTAAGATTCCCCAGGGTAATTCATCCTGCATCTGGGAAGAGTTTGGGGCGTTTTGGTGGAAAACGCAATTTATTATTCTTTTTCGACACATTGTTGAAATAGTTTAAATTGTGTGTCTCGTGAATTAATGATAGTGATATAATAATTTTTCGCATTATTATACGGTGGTCAAGCAGACAATAATTTTAGTTTAACTTGCTATTTCAGAAAACGTAAAAAGCGGAGCGGAAACAGAGTTTGCCTAACGTTTCAATACACGCGTTGTTTCCTACCGTCTTCTTTACTCACTTTAAAACTAGTCTACTCGCAACCTATTAACCAAACAATAGCTCCAAATAATAGACCCTAAAACAGCAGACCTAATACGTGTTTTGAAATGCAGAAGTCTCTATACCCCTCTTTTAAATGAACCGTGGGATTGCGTGGGGCTGGATGGGTTATAATAAAGGAAGGAGAAATTCTTTTTTGTTGTTAAGGAGGAGGGGTTACTAATGTAAGCCAGCGGAGATTTAAGAGGGGGGAAAAATCCATCAATCTGAATGATGTGAAAATGGGCGATGCGACCAGCAGGGAGAGACAGTGAGGTGTCTGGGAGGGCTTTTTTTGTACTGGTGAGCCTGGGAAGGGATTTGCAGCCTCAGTACCATACAGCGATCTCAGTACGGTGCGGACAGCGTTGGGTGGAGGCTGCTTAATGGTGCTCCCAGTCCTACCTTTGTTTCAGGGATCTCTGTAACGAGAAGGGAAGGAGCATTTTGTCCCCGACTGCAGAAAGTGGATACTAAAACCATGTACCTTACAAGAAGCGCCCTGCTGATGCTCCTGGCAGCTTTGCAGGTAATGTTTGTTTAACGGCGATTTTGTACAATGTTGGGGAGTTACGCTGGCTTCTTTGGCGAGTCCCCGACGATGCGATACAGTAAAGATTCAGCGTTTCTCCGTCTTAGCCTTCCCGATAGAGAGTGTTTTTTCTGAATATATAGAAAGTATTAGTGGGATGAGTTTATTGTAATATAACGAATAATATGTTTGGGACACCGTGCGTTGCTTTCAGATATACATGCCAGACAACAAAACGCAGAAACCGGCTGCTTGTGCCGGTTGCAAACACGATTCCGTTGTTGGTTGATTCTAGCGTTTCAGATGCGCCAAATGTTTTCCTTATTGCTAAATTTTACTCGGAAAATGAAAAATGCATTTTTCTTCTGGAGCACATGGCAAATTCCGGCATGTAGGACAGTATTAGAGGTCCGCAGCCTCAGCTGCTGTGCTGATTAGAGTTACTGTCCATGGTAGCGACATACTATATTCTTCTTTTTTTTTCAAATGTCCCATGTTCGCGGGATAGGAAGCGAGTCCTTACTTTTTAATTAGGGCTTTTTCAGTGGCCTGCGATTCTAAATTTATGTTTATTTCTTCCTTGGGGAGGGGGTCTTGATTGTGAAGCTTGTCACACGACCCTTTTGGGAAGAATTACTAACATAAACGAGCCTCCCGTTTGCCCAGCCTTTTGTGAGGTCCGGCGGATCCACTTACAGTCACAGATGTGTAAAGGGAGCTTGTTTGCGACCTGCGGGCATGCAGGCTGTGCTAATGGGGAATATACACGTAGCGACGCATTTAAAAGGCTGCAATCAACATCGGCTAATGAAAGCGCTTTCATGGCCGGAGAGCAGCCTCTGTGTCGCCTGCGAAACACTTTCCCGTAAGATACTCGGTAGTTTTCAGAAGATAGGGAATTACAGAAAACAAACATATCGGGGTTTTTATGTATAGAGAGTTGCTGACTACGCAGGGCGAATAAATGAGTAAATTTTATTTGATCGTAGACAAGGCTATAACATTAAACTGAAAAGTGATTGAATTCATTTATATCATTCCATATTACGACGAATCGAGATTAATAACCTTTTGTCTGATCATTTTTGCTACGGTTTTACAATATTTCCATCCTGTAATAACTTGTGTTTGCAAAAAAGTAATGTTAGACGATATTTATATGGAGTAAGTGGTATGCACAGAAGAGCCTGCATTGTCCCTTGTGTGCAGTATGTGGCTGTGCAATCCGTTTAGTAATAAACACGATTTAACCCAGTTTAAATTCGAGTGATTGAAAATGGCAAGTGGCACGAATACCCACAAAGCAGCATCGCCCTGGAGCTCAGACCACATTGTCTAAGGATCCCAGGTCGAAATGGGGTCGGCGGTGTCAGTAGCTGCTGTATGGAGCCCCTGTCTATGGGTGCTGCGTTTAAAAGTTCGATTCGCCCGGGTCAAACGTGTCTGTGATTTCACCAACTCGCGCCCCTCAAACCCCTCCCTGCACCGCCATCCCAACCCCCGCATGTCAATTAACATAATAGATGGGAGTTTTTTTCTGGTTCTGATATTCTTCACTCCTTTATCCTTATCATTTCATGCTCCTTTATCCCACGTATTTCACAATAACGTTGGTTTGACATTTCCATTAATTTTTCATACATTCAAGTTTAATTGAGTGATTTACATATATTTTATAGCACTCGTTACTTGGAAAACATTCATATTTGATATCACTGACCAAGTCAGTTGTTTGTTTTATTTAACTTACATAATACAAAAATGGCTTAATATGAATGTTTTTCATTATTACTTGCTATAAAAGAGCATGACGGCCAAAAGACTCCTTGCCCATAACTGGGTGTGGCTTACCTCGCTTAAAAAAGGGACACAAAGACCCATGACAATTTCAGTGTTGAAGACAACCAATAAATTGTTTATGGAGGAAATGTTTCTTGTTAAGTCCAGCAATTTCAGATTGGGTTTAAAAGGGGTGGGGTATGTGTAGGTCTATTGTGTGCCGTGCGAGGGCCTGAGTACAACGGCTCTTTTGAATAGTGTGGATTCGGGAGCGAGGGAGCAAGGGCTGCCTGCCATGGATAATGGTGCCCTGGGCTGCGCCAGAGTGGTTCGTAGAATGTGAGGAGCACACTCACATTTATCAAGACAAACAAAACAATAAAAATAGCGACAAGAGAACAACAAAAAAAAAAATGCCAGAGGTCAGCCAACAGCGAGATGTGTTTGACTCTGAGGAGAAGCTCTTGTGAAAGAGAGCCAGAGCAGCGGGTTTAAAATTTCCGACGAGACGCGGTAATTATGCCGGATTTACACAGTCAACGGTTGCTGCTGTTGCCTGCTTGTCCGTTTTCTTTCCGCGTCAGTCTTTAAAACGATGTCCTACGGAGAAATGCCCAGTGATCAGGAGCCCCAAGCCCGCGTTACAGTCTGTTCCCAATGAACAAATGGGGTTTGTTCTTGTATAGCCAGGCTCCCCGGCAAATGCTTAACCCTTTGGCCTCATTACGCTAATTGCGGCTCACTTAAAAACAACAGATGCTGCTGTGTGACCAACGGCGAGTTCGGAAGTGACCTGGAGACGGCGAGGATGGCCATTAAGAGCATCATAGTAAAATAATAATAATAATAATGATCAAAGGAATAACAAAAGCCATGTGTGACTTCTTCACAGATCTCTGCAGAGGGTGAAGACCCCTCGCCCTGCAAAGCTGGGTTTACGAAGGACGTGTACCATGCCGTGGTCGCAGAGAGGGTGTCCGAAGGCCAGCCAATTATAAGCGGTAAATCTCTTCCTGTTTCCTGTTTTTTTTTTTGTTGTTGGCCACTTGCCACACCCTGCTGTTCTGCAGTATGCATGGGACAGTTCAGCGAGCATGCCTCTGCACATGTGTCTGTCTTTGTGTCGGACTGTTAAAAGTGAAGGATTCTCAGGACATGGTGTTTTAAATTCCAGATGAACCCATGGCAGGTCAGCTAGGTCAGTCCAGACAGCACGCACCTTTGTCTCATTTTCGGGCCGGTCTGTCTCATAAGAAGCTGAGACGATCGTTATAACACAGTGAGCGGGCTAATATTTGGTGTCGTTGTGCTTCTGTGGAAATATTATGGAATAACTGACTTTGGGGACAGAGTATGTCATCTTCATTGCTGACAAATGTTTCAGTCACGCTGAAACAACCCTTATAGAAGGTATTTCTTCAGGCCTTCAATTTAGCATGATGTGAAAATAAGATGTCTGTGCCATCGTGGTTTATTTTGGTTTTTTTTTTCCCAGAATGCACCCTTCATTTACTGCAGCCCTTTATTTAGTTTGTCTGAAACATGTATGAGTGCTGAATACAGTGCAGAAAATCCTGCCAGCTCACCGGTAGTTGGGGGGAGGGGGGGGGCTTCCGATTTGATCTAATTGGAGATTTAGTCTTAAATGACGCCTTTCGCAAGCAAACAGCAGGGGTGCGGAACCAGACACGGGTCAAGCACTGGCTCCACTATCCAAACTCGGCCGAGGGACCCCACTTGCGAAGGGAAGCTGGGAACAACAAAGGGGATATCAACACATCGTGCTCCCTGCACTTAACACGGCTTTGGGCCGCGGTGCTGCTTATTCTCACGCACCAATAATTAATGGAGCGAAGAAGAAAGACTCCAGCGTTGCCCTAGGTGCCGGGGGCATTAATTGGCTGGATGTAATTATGCAGAATAATAAGAGCGTCACGCGGCACAACTTCGCGAGCCTCAGGAGTTGATAAAAAGGAACCGCAGACGGCCAGGCGATTAAGCGGCGAAAAGGTGAGGCTAGGGGCCCCAAAGGCGTGGATGCATTTGGGGCTGGGAGGTGAGATTACCGTATGCCACGTGGCTGCAGCTCCCTGCGGATTCACAGGCAACTGGCAAAAACACCCACCCCCAAACACGCACAGCCGTCACCCTTCCACTGAGACATCAGCTTGGTGATAAAGGTGTTCTTCGTGATGAACCCCCTTAGCCAAAGCCGAAATAAGGTTACCGGCAACCTGGAGTTATGGGAGGGGGCCGGGCCGGAGCCTTCATCCTCGGAGACAAAAGGAGAGCACAGCCACTGGATTTCACACCAGGCTCCGATATTTTACAGCTTGACTGGGGCACTTAGTCACAGATGGTGGTATGGGAGCTTGGCGTGGGGGTTGGTCGCCTGACTAGCCGTTCAGTTGGCCAGTTACCTGTATGCTTCAGCGTTTGATCCTCTGTTTTCTTTTTTCTTTTGACTGGTGGATAAGCCATCACCACTGGGGGGCCTGGGGCTTCCTTTGTTTTTTGGTTTTGTAACTTTCCTCTGCAGCTCTCTGATGAAGCAACATTCTTTGTCCTTTCTGAAGGACCCTATTAGATGGGGCTTTCTGCCACGCTCAGTGTGGGAAAGGACTAACAAAACTTTATCTGCTAATGAATACTGCCTTTGTCTTAAAAGACACTCCTTTCACTACATGACTGGTGGACCTTCCTCCTCAGTGGTAAATATATATTTTTTTATGTTGTCCTTCGACGGGTCTTGAAAAGCGAACAGATTTCATCGGGCCGGGTTATTGTTATTCCGTGTTTGTTCAGACAGGAGATGAGAAAAATGCGCCGCATTCGCGTCGGCCGGAAAGAAAAATCATTTCGAACCATATGGTTGAGAGAAGCTTTCCACCCCCACCTGTAGTGCCTCAGTTTCTAAAATTTCTTAGTCGTGTTCTCTACACAGGGTGTGGGAACTCAACACGGGTCTGGAAAAATGAAAAAGAAAAAAAGAAAGAAAGAAAAACAGCTTCTTCTGTATAAGACAGTGCATTTACCCCTTAGCTCATGTCACAGTAATAAGAAGTGGTGATCTTATTTTTGTACATTTCAGCAGAATGGAATTTGTATTCCCGAATGATGTAAGATGAATTTAGCAGCTGGAATTACCGCAGTGCTTCTTCTATATGTTTCCAAAATTGGGATTCTCTTTGAGAGGTACAGCCAGCCGAATCAGAGTTCAGGTAGTAGAGGCAAATACATGCACAACTGGTTTGTGTGGACAGTTTCAGGCTTTATAGTGTTACTCAAATTTGCTACTTGTATGAACCCAGAACCAATTAACAAACAAACAACAACATGTCATCCTCTATACAAAACCGGCCTCCCTGACAGTTGTTTGCCTATGAAATACTTATTGGGACGTCTAGTTAATTATCCTGAATGCAACCAGATTGTTTGTGTTCTTCTTCCCGCAGTACTTCTTGTTGAAGTTCAGCCTTTCGGCAAACTGTGAGCTCGTTATTTATTGATACTTCTGGCAAAAAGAGGAGCTTATTTTAGCCTGGAGGATGAGATCTGGGTGCCTGCTTGTTCAGTCAGTGCCTTTTCTTGACTTTTTCGAAAAGTGATTGCGCTCGTTGTTCATAAATAGAAAACCCCCCTTTCAGAGAACTCATCTTAGTTCACTTTTGCTGCCTAACAGACACTTATATACAAAGTGATTGCTGTCAGATTATTTACACACTTGTAAGTTTTTTTTTGTCAAGTGCTTTGAGTTTTAGGGTACAACAGCAAGACCAAGGTCCTTAGCCATTGTGCCTCTTGCTGGTTGTTCCCACACTATTGTGCAGATACACTGACCCGTTTGCCCTTCTTTGGTGTGAGCACTGCCAAAGGATAACACGTGACACCCTTAACGGGATCTGGGAGACAATGTCCTGCTGAACAGGTTGGCCGGGACAGGGGTAACCAGATCTGCATCCTCTCTTTGAGGAGGAAAATACGCCGGGGCTATGAAACTCTGGCAGATTTCTTCTCAGAAACCCAGTTTAACTCCCCAGTGCTGCCCCACGACAGCTGTGAGATTAAGAAGCAATTACAGGATATTCTGTTTGCATGCATCGCTACTCACACTGCAGAGAAGTGCCAGGTTTCTGCCTGTGCGTCGGCGTCCTGACGTCGGGCAAAAACAGAGTTCCTGCGCCCCTCACATGCCGGGGTTTAAGTGCCCGTATACAGAGCTTTGGAGTTTCACAGCCTGCCAGGCATCCACCTGTAGCTAAAAATGTGAGGACGCTCTTCCTCGCTAGTAGCTTAATGACCGTGTCCAGAGGCCAGGCTGAGCCAGAGCTGGCGCTACCCCATCCCTGGCTGTCTGACTCCATTAAACATTTCCCTCCCCTCTACCACATTCCTCACTTCAGAATGCGCTCATTAAGCATTCACGGTTAGTTAGAAAAAAGGCTGATCCTCTATTTCAAGGGTGGCCAGTCCTATCCAGAAAGGGCCGTTGTGTATGCAGGTTTTTGCTGCAACTCCCTAATTAGATTATTAATTAGAAGACTGATTGGCGGAAGAGTCCTCACACCTGGGTTTAAACAGCTGACCTAATGGTTGTCCCAAAAACCTCCATGGACACTGGCCCTTTGCGGATAAGATTGTCCGCCCCTGCTCTACTTTAGCCACAATAACTGAGGCATTTCGATTAGCATTTACGTTTATCCAGATTACAGTTCAGACTGAGCCAGCCCGGGCCATAATTCGACCGCACAAGGTACTGTGTGCCTGGCTAGATGTGGAGCGGCTGTGGCACCAGGAATGCACGCACACACGCACGCACACACACGTGCACACACTCACACGCACGCACACACACAGGCACACGCACACATGCACGCTACCCTCACATAGCCGCACCTGAAATGCAGCAGCTCTCTCGCTGATGCACTGAAACTTCTTTCCTACGCTTGTGTGGCAAAATGAACTATAAACACATCTGTGTGAGAAGGACGTAGTTTTAGGTCGTGCCCCTCCAACCAACCACCACATTTTTTCATGCCCTAGTGTTATTTGTATGTTGGTCAACGCAGCTTGACTGCCTGTTCTGAGAAATGCCAGCGCTAACGATGATCCAGCCGCCATAACGGAGAACATGAAGAGGCCATTTAATAGACTGTGGCCCTTGATAAGGGCTGCAAACAATCAAAGGCTCTAATTTCTCCTACATAATGAAATGAAATCCCTTTAAACTTCGACTGGGTTAGTAATTCTTCAGAAGTTAACTCATCTTTAATATAAAATTGATATTTTTGTTGTGCAGATTTCATGCCTGTGACTTATCTATAAAAAGGGGGACATGGGTTCTTAATTATTTAATTGAAGCAGCAGGAACGATTTGAATAATTAATGGCTTGGTAGAAATAAGGTCCATAATTAAAATTTGGCTGATCCAGCCCTCATTTTAAGGATCGAGTCAAGAATCAAAAAACACTTTGTCGAGCTCTACCATGTCTCACGAGACTGATGAGTAACAATTCTGCATTGAATGACAGCTTGTGTCCATAGTAGTTAAAAATGCAACATATGGCATATTTTTGCTAAATCAGTATACTGGTATTTACTGACCCATTTTTTCTCTTTTTTAGATGATCAATAAATTCTGGGTCTTTCTTCGGTGTGATCAATACAGTGTAATGGAGTCTGTGCCCCAGTTCCCAGATAAGGGCCCTGATGGTAGCTGACAGATTCGGTTGCTTTTATTGTTATGAATCCTGGGATATTTTGCTGTGGGCGCCCAGAAGTGGGGTCTGGAGAATCCCAAGTTTGATCTGCTGCGAACTGGGCAGCACAAGGGAGATGCTCCAAATCATACAATTGGTCCCTTTAAATAT
>JAODKC010000001.1:17721326-17733203 GCA_026777985.1 Mormyrops attenuatus
CCCCGTCTCTCAGCACAAGCACCCTTGAGTGCGGCCAGATTAACGGGACTTCCCCGCAGCCGCCTGGTCCACCTGCGGGCATTTTAATATCACTGGCAGCCAGGGAGAGCAGCATGACTGCGGCCCAAGCTCCCATGCTTGACCCAGCGTGACACGCCCCCTTTGATGGGGAAATGAGTTTGTAGACCGTGTTTACAATATTCAAAGGCAGGTAAATGGCCTCTTTATGATGCCGAAATTCATGTCCTTCAGTTTGCAGGAAGCATAATTCATAATTAAGCTGTAATTAACGAAAGGCATAGGAAGATTCCTATTAACCGGGTTCCTCATATTTCACTCTACATAATGTAGGCTGCGTCTCTCAAAAAGACAAATTATTTGTTCATGGCCAGTGGGGAAGGAATGTATTTTCTATTCAGTTGGGGTTTAGTTCCTTTTAGGTCCATAATCATTTTTAGCAGAGAACTAAGACACTA
This sequence comes from Mormyrops attenuatus, assembly GCA_026777985.1. NCBI lineage: Eukaryota > Metazoa > Chordata > Actinopteri > Osteoglossiformes > Mormyridae > Mormyrops > Mormyrops attenuatus. The sequence goes on from JAODKC010000001.1 coordinate 17,721,803, forward strand.
AGGCCAACGGTAAATAATTAATTCATATTGCCTTTCATTTGTGGCAAGAGCAATGTCATGAACACGGAAATTGCTGTGGGGTTGGAGTTGTTTTTGGGTTCTCACTCTGGAAGGCTGCGACATTAGTTTGGGCTTGTGGTCGACCACAGACCGAAGGCGAGTGAAGTTCACGGCAGGCGCTAGCGGACTTTTCAGGGCAGGAATCCGACTCCGGCTTACTTTGCTGTGATGGACTGAACAGACCTTTTTACTCAGCCTGTCTCTAATTATGACCAGAATTAAAAACAGGGGGGGAGAGAGAGAGAAAGAGAGAGGCCCAGTCAATATCAGCAGCTATTCAGAGAATGTCAGTAGGGGGTGAAAACTGCTGAGGAATCTGTTTGGTCTGACCTCAAGCGTTGCTGCCTAGTTACAAGTTTCAGACATGAATGGGTTTTTCGCTGAGTAGGAAGCACCTTTTTATTTGTGCCGAGACTTATCTTACTTTAAAAATAGTTTCTAGTGTCTTTTTTCCTTAGTATAAGTTCTTAAACTTATATTTCGCTTTCCAGACAAAAGCACTCTGCACAGGAACCCAGAAACCTCTATAACAACAGTTGATTCTGACCGCACATTTTTAAAACCAAGATGCCTCTTTTAGCTTAGTGCTAAAAAAGGGGTTATTAACCTGATGAATGGGACAAAAGCAGGACCAAAGCTGTACCAGAGCTCGATTTGTTTTATGAAGCGCTTTAGTGGAAAAAAACGTCCATTCAGTCGTGAATATCGCTGACATGGAAAATGCAGGAACCCCCGTCTCTGGAGCAGACGGTAGCCTTTGGTTAGTTATCCAGCACAGGACGCTCACCATGATGCGAAAGTCCGTAAGAATTCCACCCGTATGTCGCACGCCCCTGCGGAATGGTGGCCCAACCCCTGACGCCAACCCGCTGCGCCTCGACGCCGGCGCGCTGAATTTCACAGCCGCTAGCTGGGCGAAGCTAGGGTGCATTCGCGGTTTATTTTGGGCTCCGTTCTGAATTCGCACTACGGGGACCATGATAATAAACAGACCCTCTCAGCCCATGGGGGTGAAGAGGGGGTGCAGATGGACGTAATAATGCCAGATAGGTCCAGCTATATCATGTGACCTCTGCTTCATTTGCTTGGTTTTTCATAGTGAATAGCTACGTGATTATTGCCTCCAACATACACCGTCCTGAGATTTGATAGCTGGAAGTGTAGGTGCGAAAAATGCAACGCAGACAGTTTGTGAGACCTAATGTGGATTTTGGCAGCCGACATATTTGCGGTGGATATGGGAACTGGGCGGTAGAAACAGTTGGCCGGAGAATATAAAACGACATGCAGTTTATTTACCACCACGGATTCTACTCGCTCAGCCTTAGCTAAGGTTATTTGTTATCTACGATTTGCATATCACTTCCATCTGGGGCAAACGATTCTGGGAATATGGGACAAAGTAAGAATGCCCTGCATCCAGCCTTGGATCCGTCCCATTAATGTGCAAATTAATGGCCAACTAACACTTTTTTATGGAACTTTCCACACTTGGAGGTGTCGATTTGTGATGTGGGGCCTCGGCTCACAACATCCCAATGCTCACAACGCCTCTGCCGGTTTGGGATGAAAACTGCTCCATAACTGTTCTTTATCTTCCTCTTTTTCCTCTTCCTCCCTTCCAAAATGGCTGCTGAGAAAAAGGTCGGGGAATTTTGGTAATCCCCAACAGCTGGCTTTCCAGTCTGTTGCAAACCAAAGTGAAGGACGGCGTGGCCATGTGATCCGTTACACCCCAGCACATTCACCATTGAGCATTAGTTTCATGCCCAAGGAAGAAACTTCCCACTTGGGACCCTCCTGGGAGAGGCCTTAATCCTGCCATGATCACTGGTGGCATTTATGAGGTAGCCAGAAATGTTGTGTGCAGCGCCGTCACTGATGCTCTCCACCATGACGGAGACAGTGGGAGGGCACTCAGACACCATTTGTTTATTTTTTTCATTGCAAACGTATATGCTCGCTGACTGGGTTAAGCTTCTCCGTGTCACCTAAGACACATGCTGTTTTTCTTTTTTAATATCATTCCTGGGTTTCTTCTCTAGAATGCCCATCTCCATGGTGGGTTTTTCTCATGCAACCGGAGCCCAAAACCTGTCCCATGACAGCTGTGTGACAGAACCGTAGGCGAAGCTGCGCCGGAATGATGCTGACATGTGCTCGGCCTGCTCAGGAATGTTCGCTCGGTTACCAAGCACAAATGCTGGGCCCGGCTCCTTGGCCCCTGCCAGAACCTCTTCTGTAAGCTGTTCTTCAGGGTGGGGAGAAAAATTGAGTAGTAATAACAATGAAAAAAAAGAAAGAAAATGTGGAATGTTCTGTTCACATTTCACGCAAAACTAATGAGGGCATGTGTTAGGAATTAGCGTTAGCATAACCTTAAAGCAGCATAATGTTCTGCAGATGTGTCCGGCTACTGTTGCTTTGATCGTTTCTCATGTAAAAGGGAGCACTGTAAAAACAGAGCGGGACCTTGTGTGAGTGCACGCTTATCTCCAGGCCTTGTCTACCCTACTGTGAAAGCCGCCCTGACCATGAACCACTGACCCACTGCATCGAGATCCCCGGACTCCCTAATGCATGGCCTTGGCTGCCATCTCCATGAGGGCCAGCTGACATCCGTCATCACAAACAAAAATGAATGTTTAGAAGCCCCTATGTTAGCTGATTTGCATTTTGTGCAGATAAATATGCATATCGAAGGCATGTGCGTGTGTGCATTTTATATTTGACTGAACCATCTCCTTTGTGTTTATACATCTTTTTGCTGTGAGGTGTTACTCTTCTTTTCGGGCGGAGATCCTGGAGGCGCTGACCATCACAGACTGTTCCAAACAGTCAGCCAGTTAAAAATGTTTGACAGGGAAGTGACAGCTGTTGTTAGACCTGCAGGTGTCTTCTGACGTAGTTGTGAGCACCAGCCACCCCTCGGTAAACTTTGAAGTTGCCTTTGTGTGTTTTTTCACGTCATCGTGCAGGTTTGTTATTGTTAAGTGTCCCCCCCTCAATCTCCCAGCGCTGCAATTCACACTCTCAGGTCCTAAAACACTTCAAGACATGGTGTGCTCTGCTGCGTTTATACAAATTCCTCTTTTCAGGGGGTGAAGGGTTTTTACCCGAGACTACTCAGAACCATTTCATGGTCTCTCACTTTGCCGTTTGGTTCATTTTTGCTGAGCCTCCTCTCAACACCCGCACGTCAAGTAGCGAAAACATTTTGCCCACCTTTCAGTTTGAGCCTGGGATAATCGATTGGTCACTCTCCACTGGCAGGAACATTGTCTCAGAGACGCAGCTTTTCTTTTTCCGGTTTCGGCTCGAACGCAGAAGGCTTAGGTTCACATCCGGCGTCCAAAGTTATTATCAGAATGCCTCCGTCACAAAGGCAGCAGTTTCAACAATGAGGCGGAGTGTGCTTTTTATGGTAACGACCTCTGCTATAGAAACATTTTTGCAGTATTCTTTCTGCTTTCCCGTGGGTTCTGGAATCTGGAGATTCTGCTGGCGTCCATATTGGCTTCCCCCCAGCGTCTCTGATGGATTCGACACAGCTGACATCGCGGTGTCACGGTAGGGGGAAGGGGCTCACCTAAGCACAGACCAATGGAGAGCATGTTTGTGAGCTGTGGGTTGCTAAGAGCGACCAAAATTGGTCTCTGCCACCACTTTCATTTTCTCCCAACGGGCACATCGCTCCATTCGGCCGCATCAGAGTTAAAGGTCGCTGTTGATTTTTAATAATTTAATTTTTACATTGTTTACAAGCGATAAAAATTTTATTGCCTTTTTGCCCTTTACAGACGAATCTTCCTTGCTTTAGGCTGGGTAGTTGATGATTAACAAGATTAAATTGCTTTGAGAAAAAAAATGCTTCACTTTAAAGTTGGGTTTTGAAGCTGTGTAACTGCACATTTATAATGTTCCGTATAGCACGTCAGGCACAGCCAAACGAGCTCCATGGCCCTGAGCGATTAAGAAGAAAGACCAAAAAAAAACAGTGACGCTATTGCCGATGATGCGCACAGGCGTCTGTGCCCAGCACAGAAAAGCAGCACTGGTTGCAAACAGGCGCCAAAACCGGAGACTCTCTGGGGGTTCTGTCTGACTGAGTGTCGTGGGGTGGAGCTAATAAAACGTGGGCGGGACCTGGCCGCCACTGATGACCCGGTTTCTGGTGCAGTAATTAACGTCTTCAATGTTCCTAACAGACCCACACTTAGAGTTAGGGGGCTGGACGTTTAATCAGATGAGATCTCTGGAAGGCTCATCATGAGTGCCGCAGGGCACTCGCCATAGATGACCCAACACCTCTTTTCGGCTCCCAGTCTCGGCTATATTTGTGGGAGATGGAAAATAAATGCGGGGTTTTGTTTCATAGGTAGTCTTTCCATCCAATTGAATGTTAAAGGGAAAATATTTAAAGAAAGCTTTATGCACGATTTGCGGAAACATTATTTTACATGGAACAGTCGTCCAATTGTGGTGTTACTCTCAGCTTGGAAGGAAAATCAATGCTTCCCCAAAGATCTGGCAAATTTCAGTTTTGGATTGTTGCTGTTATTCCGTATGCCAGCCACTCTATATGGAGCCCCAATCCCAACCGACCTACTGTCCTCCTGATTCCATTATCCTTGCGTGTCTGTCACTGAGCTTCAAGACTGTGACCCAACTGTGTCCTGCTGTCCTGGGGCTGCCGCAGGTGTCATTTCCTGTTCCTCCCAGTGCACCCACCTTGTAACATGCCAGCATGGGCTATGCTATTAATCAGTAAGCCCTAGTGCACAGGGGGCCTTTGTGAGGCAGAGGATTAGGCAAGAGCATGCACACATGCACACACACAAGCAGCGCAACAACTGCGAAGATTTAGCAAAACAGCAGCAGGCTTCCTATAAACACTGCATGTGTTGTGGGCATAAAAACAAGTTCTGAATTAACAAAAGGCAGAGGTCTTTGGGTGTCTGCTCATATGCCTTAGATGGCTGCTCAAATGCCTGCTCAGAAAGCTCCTGTCAGGGTCATTTATGCTTTGCGGTCCCTTTTATTTGGGTCAGGTACAGTGCTAAGGCAGATCTTATTATAACCAGGGCTGTAGCAGAGGAAGGCGGGTTGAGTATCAATGCCTTTCCCAGGCTATGCAGGATTATTCAAAATTATTTTTAAATTTAGAGTCGTTTGCAGAAGAGAAAAAAAAATATTATTTTATTTAAATATGTCCAACCCCCCCACCCCCCAAGGAGCTTCTTGTGATAAGCCTTTATCATGCGCTCTTGGGTAGCATTTGCCTACAGAACTCTGGGTAATTTCTCCTTTCACTGGCCAAGGAGAGGCCCTCTTTGTGCTCGTAACGGCATCTCCGCCTCCGTCGGGTTGGATTTCTGCACTGGGGCTGAGGATACCTTTCAGGTACAGTGGGAACAGTGTGGCCACGGTGCAGTGGGGGGGGGGGTGATGGGGGCCGAGTGCAGGCCCTGGGGACCCCTCAGCGTGGCTGTCGGCGGTGCCCAGGGAGCCCTATTCTCTGGCAAGGCTCAAAGGGATTGCATGATGTGCACGACCTTTGGCCCCCACTGTGGCGGTATGCAAATGAGCACTCTGGGGGGTGGGCCTCATTTTCTTTGAGCCTGCTCTTTTTTTCTTTCTAAGCGCTGTAACTTAAGAGAGAAAACCCATGTGCTTGTTGTCCCTTTTCTTGTGTAAAGGTAACCAGAGAGGCCAGCCTTAGTACTCCAAAGGCTGTCATTGTCTGATGGGAGGCGGGCACTTGGAAGGCCGATCAGATGTAATCGGCGGAGCGGGGAGCGGTATGGCGGTTGGCGGGCACTGCCTTTTCCCAGAACATGTATCACTGTGTCCAGTGCTGCTGTCTACTTTTCATTCGGGAAACCTGATATCTCTGCAGGGCTTGTAGGGAGGGCAGGTTAACTCCCCGCGTTAAGGACCGTGTGTTTCTTTAAAGTGCTTTTTGTGTGGCTACCTCTCAGGAAAGGGGGGGGGGGGGTGACACCGACCAGGCTTTTGTATATCAGCCTAATGCTTTTGTGAGAGAAGCTCCACGCTGGAAGAAAATATGTCCTTTAATCAGCCTCCCATTCTCACCCACCCCCTTATGTCTGCTCTGCCCCCTCATGGTGTCCCTGCATAGTACCCAGGATGCATTGCTTCATCATTCCTTTCATTGTCGCAGTGTTGTGATCCCACATCAAACCTGGCTTCAAAATGTGACCGAATACATAAAATTTATATATTTATTCATTAGTTGTAAAATTCTGCTTCATTAAAAATGCACTGCTAATGGCATTTTCCGCTTACACCCTGGGTAGGGCAACGATTTTCCTCAGATGCATTTGGCCAATGTTGCGACGTCCAGCCTGATGTGTTTGCAGAGCCGATCTCTGTCCATGCGTTTCACTATTTGCTGAAAAGGGGCAGTAGGCACCGCCGTTTTCAGGGCGACTCGGCATTCGCTTAAAGCCAGCTCCTGGATGGTCGCCGGGAACCACGTGAGCAGAGCTGGAGGAATGAGTAAGCGATCTCCTAACTTGGTACTCGGCTGGAGTAATGGAATAAACGTCACTCCAAGGCTTGGTTCCCCTGTTGAGATCATCTTATGCCCAGACAGAAATTATTGTTCAAACTCCCATGTTTTTAAGACACCAAACCATCCAGCAAAGTTGAATGAAATTTAGCATCAGGTAGTGAATTGAGCAAAATTCACGAGAAAAGTGGTAAGCTTTCTGTATGACACAGTGACCAAACCTGAATGACCATGGCAGCACTCACACGGGTTAGGGGACACTGCCCGCACTCAAATTCCCGCTTAATTCCTCATTTACAGCCCGTCTAAATGTTAACCTAACGGTGTGGAGCCCTCTGGAAGAAAGAGAATTAGTGCAAAACGAGAAAGGGGCAGAATTGCATTAATTTGAGATTTGAGATTAGAGGTTTAATATCCAGCGAGTGTAATGCACCACTGCAGATAAAATGTGGCTCTCTGTCATTTGGAGCCGAATCACACTGGGTCGTTAAAAAATTGATCAGCTAACGTAAACTGAGCCGGCAGACCTAAGCTAATAAGACCCCTGCTGCCCCCCCTCCCCCACCACGAAAGGGGTCACTCTGCCCTCGCGTGCATGAAAGAGCAACATCGACTCCTGGCACCAAATTACTCCCCATGTTTGCCTTCAGGCGTGGGTTTGGGGGGAAGGGAGGCGGGGGGGCGCTGAAGAATTAGGACACCAGCTGACGTCCATCTAATCCCCTTGTATATTTTCGCTCAGTCACCAGTACGTGGGCTGTTTTTGCACCCCACCCCCCTCTCCCCTCCCGCCCCCAGTGTCTGCTGGGAGTGAGAAATGGAGGAGCAGGTGGCTACTCTGTGTGTACCTGTGGCCAGTCAACCGATCGCTCATCAGGCCTCATCTTCAAAAGGCCCTTTGAATAGGTCCTCTGGTCTCAATGTCATCGAGTTGTCTTTTTCAGTGCCTGCTCAAAATTATAAACTTGAACACTTGAAAAGCTCCCCGATGATTACATAGATAGATAGATAGATAGATAGATAGATAGATAGACTGATTGATTGATTTTATTTAGACTAGGGGGGAACATTCATTTTCATGTGCATAATTTTTTCATTCGCAGGGAATTTTAAATATTTCGGTGGCAGATAAGGGTGCCTCCACCCCGTTGCTGTTGCTTGTCAGACAAAAAGCGCTGCAGCTGTCTCAATCGATCAGTCTTATCCTCACCTTGTCAAACGGCCACCTGCTACAGCACACGACAGTGGCAGAAAGCATTCCAAGATATCATTTTTAGCATGAAGATTAGCCATATTGATTTTTCATGTATTTGACTGCCCATAGCTGCTTTTATAGCTATATAGCTGGGGGGGGGGGGTGATGCTGTGTTAATTTTTTTTACCTTTTAAAGCAGCTCTGCTTCACCCTTTCTCATGTTTCATCTCACTTCAGGGAGCTGATTCCTATATTTGCGCCCACGCACATTATCATATAGGGAGACGGCATGTTAGTTCTCAGCTTCCAAACCCGGCTTTCTTCATCCTTCCACGTTGCCCCTGATGGTAAATCAGCATCCTGGGAATAAACGGCGCCACTGTTGTCCTTTTTGTTCGCTCAGAGCTGGAAACCGTCCAGTCTGTTCTTCTCTTTGGTGTGTCAGGTTGCTCCAGTTCCTACGTCTAATGGCCAGATCGCGCCGGCGGCCTTACGCGATTCGCAGCCTACTCGGCTCCAGGCTCGGCCCGCAAGCAGACAGGAAACAGCGCCACACAAGCAGGATTGGTTTCCTTCCCAGAAGTCTGCACTTCCAGAGCAGGGCGTTCCCCAGTACAGCCAGGACCCGATCGACTTGCTTGGAAGCGGCTCTGGGTGGGCCTGTCATCGCCCGCGCTATGCGCGTCTGCTCAGCTGATCTTGGGCCGTGGTTCTGGAGCCATCGATTTGGAAAAGAACCCCCCGTTCCCACAACAATGAATTGCCCAGCATGTCATTTAACACCGTCATGTGACCCTTGAAATAGTGTATACAGGTAGACACACGCGGCAAACGTTTTGCGTTACCTACATTCTCCACACTGCCACCTGTAGGTTCCCTGCCATGTCATTACATGCTACATCCTTTGTGGCCCAAAATGTGATTTCCTGCCAGACTTAAATTGCTCCATGCAATCTGATAGCATATGAAAGGATTTGTATTTTATTTTTTTTTTACTAATTATGTTTCAAGCTGGTACTTGATTTGTATTGATTTAAAGGGGTGGCGATTCCTGAGCAGGGCAGTAATCAGCTGGCAGTTTAAGGCCTCTTAGGAATGATTACTTTAATGATTACTTTTGTTCGGAGCCCTTGTGTCAGCGACTCAGATGGTTAATCAGACCTCAAAAGGTCCTTTTTTCGCCCCTGTTTTGTTTTGCTCACTGTCATCTGGCTGGGGGGGGGGGGTATGGTATTCCATATACTTTTGTGTACAGTAGGATGAAGGTCGGTGATGTCAGGGCCCCCCCCCCCATCCATGCTTCAGACCGAGGGGCCGACAGCATCCATCCTCAGCGCGCCTGACAGTTTATGGTCTGCCGTCGAATGACATGAAGGATTTGGCCGCGTGGCGGACGCGGGGGCACATTTATCCCGTCATCTTGGCACAGGCCCACTATGAGAGCAGTGCCAGTTTGCTGGTTAAATATAATATAACTATGCTTGTGCGCTGAAAACAGCCAATTAAAATACAGTCCCAGCTTTGCACCCCCTGTTGCCGTTCTGTTCAGAGTCAGTCAGGTGCATCTCCTCTTTATCCTTCAGTCCTCATGCACCCCCCCAACCTTTTTTTAATCAAATCCTTTTCTTTCTGCCTTTTATGTGAATCCGAGGCCCATTTCCTGAACCACACAATACCCAATCTGCATTAGGTACATATGCCGTGGTGATGGAGTAAAACACATTTGCATGTACGGTGCGAGATATGTTCCGTCTGTTTTCTTTCTCCAGGGTAGTATTAACTGTGTCACACCCCACCCCCATATCTTTGCTTAAGTTGCTATAAATCTTACACAGGGTGCCCTGGTGCTCTGTGGGTATTCGAAACTGCTGTGGTCAAAAGGTTAAAACATGTCTGGTGGCTTGAAAAGACAAAAAAAAAAGACTTGCATGCAGACAGCTGGGGCTCGTCGACTCCACCGCACTCATGTTTGTAAAGGGATATGACCCTTTCAATCACGTATGAGGGAATGCTGACCAAATTCATAAGTGTTGTAAAAACAGAGAACATTCAGGATAACCCGACCGCAGAGCCTCCCTTTATGAAACGCGTTTCATAAACATTTTCTGTAATTATTAGCAGTCGCTTTTAATTTAGTGTATGTTAACATGACAGTTTCATTACTCATTTGAAGAGTATTTCCTTGTTAACTGTCCAGATAACTTTATAAACGTTATAAAATGAATCAAAAGTTATTTGACTGCATCTTTTTGTGGTACAACAAAATTATTCTCACACTGCCAAAGACTTCCGTTAACTGACTTTGTGTGTGTGCTGATTACGCCCACTGAGTTTTCATTTTGCTTATAGATTCTCCATTCTCACTTGATTGTGTGATTCAGCCACTTCTTATTGTGAAACTGAATGTCAACACAATATTAGCAGTGCTTAAGTGGCCAGCCTGTGCGGGGGACACTGACTAAGCCTGATGTTATGTACTATAGCTGGACGCATTATGACCAAGGCACAATTCAGCTGGAAAATCCAGATTTTTCCCAATAAAAGAGATGCAGACGGAAGCTCATTTTGTTGTTAGCGGCGCATCTAGTCGCAGTGGACATTAAGAGGTAGGGACAGAATGATGCAATTTGTGTTAGCCAAAAACGACAGTGTGAATTTTACATCGGTGGATGAAACGTCAGCTGTGTGCTGGGATAATTATTTTCAGGGGGTGAAACGAGCTATGAACCACGACAGAATGAACCACAATAATGGGACAACCTGACAGTTTGCTGGGATTTTAATAGCACCTGTTGTACAGTGTGTTATGCTTAATCTAAATTAAAATCTGACAAATGGAGGGCAGTTCTCAGTGGGGGAAGCCTTTTGTCCTCACCTGGTCAATCTATTAATGACTCCACCTTCCCCCCTTAATTATTTGAGAGTCGTCAGGATGGGCACTGATGACAAGTTAGTCTCTATATTGAAAAGTGTTAACGTGATTAGACTGAGCATTCCCTGCAGGCCGGCAATGGACTCGCTCAGGATTTTCCCTTGGCGACCGCTTCCGTCGGCATCATGCCTCCTGCATTATGCCGAGGTTATGAAAGTCTGTCTGCCTCCATCCTGCGGTTGGCTGTACTTTGTAAAGCAGAAGAGGGTGGAGCTTTTTAGTTTGATCCATTTAGCGTTCAGATAATTAGGTACCATCTGCATATGACAGTATCAGTTCATCCAACATAGTTTAAGTAACTAAACGATGATTTATAAACTGTTCAACATTCATGCATGTGTAGCCTAATGTTGCTTTGATAAGCAATTCCAGAAAATAGAAGGATGTATATGTGTGTCACAGTTTGCTTTTAGAAAATAGTTTTGCCGATGAGTGGCCTTTGATTCAGTGAAGAACAGCTTGCTTTGGTTTGGTTTTTGAGGGAACAAATCGGTTCCTAATCTGATGGAATGGAAACCCGAGATGTCTTCCGGGTATCTCGGTTGTTCACAGATAACTTTGCAATCTGACGTGGGTGGGGGTAGTGGGGGGGGGGGTGGTGCTCACGCCAGACAAGTTCGGGAGCTCCGGCCGCGAGGATCGACGTCTCACAGGGCTGTTCAGCCAAAGTTGACAATTA
>JAODKC010000001.1:17734275-17778810 GCA_026777985.1 Mormyrops attenuatus
TAGCCACTCGGTTCTGTCTGCAGAATCTACACTCTGCTGTCTTCTGTTATGTGTCTTTTGTAGCCAATGATTGGAAGTCCACCCCGGTGTTAGTGGGGGCGACCCATGAAGTGACAGCAGAGGTGATCGTTCTGCAACATCCGGTCCCAGCGACATGGACGCCTCCTCAGAGAATCATACGACTTCTCCCCTTGTTTCCCTCAATTGTACTTAACATAAATTACCAGGAGCTTTGAAAAATGAGGCCCCATCAAGCAGCATTTCAGATCAAAGCTCTCATTGGTCCTGGTTTTAGATGTTGAATAATTAACGGGCTGGTGTTGGCAAAGTGTCATTTTTAATGGCACATTGTAATAGCTGTGAATTTCAGTTGTAGCTTAACAGACCAAAGTGGGGAAAGGGTTTGTTAACTCATTTAATGGTGATGAATTTTGCCTGAGGTAATCAATCACTCAATATGCAGCTGTGTCAGATAATGCCTGGCTTCACTCTGAATGTTAGCAAAACCCACAGAAGAAACGGCCAGTTCACCGTTGCTCTTCTAAGAAAAGTTCTAACCATTTACTAACCATCTACTCCTTGTCCAGGAAAAAACCTGCAGGACACCAGAGGACACAAGGCGGGGCTACACCCTGATGGGATGCCAGTCCTTCACAGGACACAAACATGCACAGCGAGAAATTTATTGACACCATCTACCCAAACTGCATGTCTTTGGCCTCAGTACTCAGTACTCAGAGCTCCAGACTCTCAGGGCGGTGGCAATATTCAAACCCTGAAAACCTGAAGGTTTGCAGCAAAAAGTGCTACCCGCGGGGGCACCCATCACAAAGGCCCTTTGTATAGCAGCCTGCAGGAGTTTCTGTCCAGATGCAAATCACATGCCTGTAATCAGGGATCTCTTTACTTTGGAGGTCAGGATCTTTAGTGCTCCTTAAAAGCAAGACTAAACTAGTCATTGGCCCACATTCAACGGTCAATTACAAGGAGTATTGGCTCTACAAACCCAGGTCACTGTGCCCAGTACACTGTTGTGGTATGTCATGACTCTCCTACTCTGTTTCCGCAGAGGGTCCCAGGCAGGTCCCGTTTGTAGACTGTCATTATTGTCAGCATCTCCAGTCATACGATGCTGCACATGCTTCATGACCCAAATAATCTTTCATGCAACACAGGCAAGTGTACATGAGCCAGGGGACTGGAATACACCATTATTCCCCATGACATACCCAAGCTGTATATCAAATTATTACTTACCCATGTCCTACATGAGACCTTTTGTCTTCTGTGGCAGCCTAGCTTGCTCCAGCTAGGTGTCCTGTATGGCTCCAGAGTTGCAAAATGACTTTTCTTTTTCTGAATCATAATGGGACCCCGTGGCTAGAGGGCCTAATCGCAGTGGTCCATGGGTAACCATGCCAACGTTCAAATGGATCTGATCCTCCCCCCATCCCCCCCAGGGAAAGACAAATAGATCATAGGGTTTTTGAGGTGTATTGAGATATATTACATAGTGTGAAGCAGGGAGTTCCTTAAAAACCCTGTTTTAGAAGAAATCATGAACTGTGCCAGTCAAAGGGTGTTTCTCATTTATCTTGTTTGTCTGGCAAATGCTTTTGCATAAAGCGAATTGCAGGTCACAGTTTAGTACGCAGGTCAACAATGCAAGAGCATGACTAGGGTGTGATAAAGTATATTGAGCTTTGCCGATGTCTCACGCCCTAAAGATCAGCGTATATAATCAGATATACACATACAAATCCAGCCATACCTCCATTTTCCAAACACATTTCCAGTTCAGGGTTGCAGGGTAGCCCTGAAGGCTATCTGAGGCAGCATTGGGTATAAGGTAGCTGTCCACCCTGGACAGGGCATACACACCAAGGGGATTTTAAAGACACCACCTAACTGCATGCCCATGTCCCATTGTGTTACCGTGCTGCAAAAAGCACAAACTACATATAACATATATCCAGGATCCTGGTGTGCATGTGTATTATATCACATATGTGAAACTATCATTAGAAGATTCAAGAAGGTGGACTATTAAAGAAGTGAATCGTGGGGGGGCAATTAATTGTAGATGACCTTTACAGACGAGATGAAGGTTTCCAGTTAAAAGGCACAGTGTGAAGAGTCTTTAGTATGTAGAGTTGAGCCTGAAAGGCCAAAGGGTCATGACATTTGACAGATGTTTAAGTAATTATAAATGCTACCTCTGGCCATGATTTGCCTTCTTCTTTTGGAAATGAAAGCTTTGATTTGAATGGAAGAAATTGTCAGCAATTTTAAAAACCCATCTATGAAGATGGGTGTTTTCACGATGACTGGCATCCATTTCTAAGATGTGCTGAGGATTTGACAGACTCCTTTTTGGCCGTAATCCACAGGGAACAGAAACGCCGGGTAGCCTCCATGAGGTTTGGTCCCCCTTCACCTCTTGGGCTGATTTGTCAGTGCAGTATGGAATGCAGGATCCTGGGACTTTGGGTTGGAAACTGTAGACTGCAGTGGCTTAACCTTCATCAGCCCCTGGTCCTCTGGACCTTATCGAGCTATAATGTCATCCACTGGGCAAAAGAGAAGCCAGTGCCAGAGCTTTCACGACCCCAAGGCACCACGGACTATTCATTTTGTTGTTCTTTTTTTCTTTTCTTGGAAGTCTGCTTGCATATTTTGCTGTTTGGTGGTTTTGTAATTTGTGTTTTCTAGTATGAAACAGGATTTTCCTGGCTCAAGTGACTGAGCGGTTCTCATTGTATTTGAACGGGAGTGTGGCTCTAAAAACCAAGTCTCTTAATACGACCTCTGTTTCTCCATCCCGAACTCATCTCATTTTGCCGATGGCACTGGTTTGTGTGACAGGTCTAATCGGTGTAGCTCCATTTGGCCTTTTCTCATCAGGGGCCCCTTCCATGCAACATGCATCTGTAACAGGCCTTCCTACTCGTTAAGCAATTTTTATATATTTTACCATAACGAGGCTGGAGAATTCTCATTTTCACAGGAGGGTGGCAATAGGTCAGGCAGGCGGTCCATGCCGGCCAGCTGAAAAAAGTGATCAGACAATCAAAGAAAAGGAGACGGGAGAAGGCAGCAATAATGAGAGGCTGTCTCTGGAAAGCCCTCGATTGATCCTTGACACGTTGATTTGGAGGAATGGGACACTTACTCACTCAGAGAGGAGCCATCGGCTCCGCGCTTATATCTGGCAGAGCAGTTGATCTCCTTACCTCGCTATTGACTTCTGCTGCGTGAAAGCCGTTCAGGGAGAAGCACACTCGCAGGATAACGATTAAAACCGGCAGAATGGGAAATGGCAGAGTCTGTTCGGGGCGATAAAAGGAGCCCATGCAGCCAATGACGTCCCTTATGCCGCATAGGGAGGGACTGCTGGATCCAGGCAGTGGGAGGGTGCTGAGAAATCTTAAGTAGACATATTAGTTAGTGCAGATTTAGGGGTTCAGATCTGGTTTTCACTAACTGCTGATCACTGCATGTAGGTCCCTGTGTCCGTGTGTGTGTGTGGGAATGTTTACAGAAGAGCTAACGCAAAAAAGCGATGTGCGCCTGTAAGTAAATTTACAGTGAAAATAAAGTATTTAAACATCATATTTGCATTTTACTATATGTTTTTTTAGAATGTTTTACAAATATATTTTTGGCTTATTTGTTTTGCTATATGGTTTCTTGAATGGCTTGGGGGATAAATCCGACGTAAAATTCAAGTTACGTAACACTTTGTGGAACCAATTACTTACGTCGGTCAAGAGCTGCCTGTACTTTTTTTTTTTTACCAAACCGAAAAACGAGCGATTTAAAGAAAGCAGTACTTGATTCACGGTCTTGCAGTAAAAGGCACATTTACGCCGTGCAGTTGCCCAAGGTCTCCACCCATTCGTGTGAGCCCCTTTTATCCGCCTTTGGCTGGCCTGTATCCGGGGAAACCGGTGCGGTGAGTTAAGGATCCCAGTTGCTGAGGTCTTTCTCTGGAGCGTGTGAGGCGCCTGTAGCCAAGGTGAATGCAGAGCACCGACGAGCCCTGTTTGTCGTGAAAAGCACCGGCGGTCGCCTTCAATGGCCCATTCCTCTCAAAGGAAGCCAAACAGGGGCTGAATTTCCCCGCTAACCATCTGTAGAATTTGCAGCGCTATGACCCTCCTGCTTCCACTGCCGGGAACGACACTGAAGAAAGTCCATTACTTTTAAGCTCATAAAGTAATTTTCATGTGGTTTTTAAAAAATATATGTATCAGGCACAGTACTGAGTACAATGTCTAGACAGATAATGTGAAAGTGGGAAGGAAAGTTGACTGTGATTTATTTTTCTCTGTGCTGTTTGAATGAAAAATTAATACTCAATATAAATATAAATAGTGAATTAATAATAAACTCATAAATATTTATACTCCACTTAGAAATGAAAGGACTTTCATCAGAGAGAGGAAATTAGGCTTATGCCTAGTTACTGTCTGCTTTTTGCGCATGTGAAATTTTTTTGGCCTTTTTCTGTTCATCTTCATAATAAGCTGCATTTTCAATAGAAAATTGCATGATGTTTTTAGTGGGTGTTTCTCAAGTTGCCCTTTGAGGTTCCTAATTTGACATATCCAGAGCTTCCATCAGTCCCTCTACCCAAAAATAAACGGACTGTCAGTTTAGCGCGAGATAACGGCTGGCGTGATGAGTTCCAGTCAGCCGGTGGATGCCATGCCAAGCGCTACCTGGTAACGGCAAAAGGGCCATGTTTAATGTTGGGAAACCATTTCAAAAGTAAGCAAACAAAACAGGCCTTCATTTACCACATGCTGTGGACCTCCCGAATGTTAAAAAAAAGAACAGTAATCGGCCATTTTTAGACCTTTTAGCTCCTTCGCTGCATGACGGAGAGTAATAGCAGGACAGAATGGAAGACAGGAGAGTTTTATAGGGAGTTTTATAGGGAGTGATTCGGTGTGTGTGTGGGGGGGGGCATCCCTCTTCCGCTGGGGTTGCTTGGCAGATCCAGCAGGATGTGAGATCCACAGCACAGTTGTGGCGGTGAGGCTGCTGTTAGGAGACATCAGAGAGCATGTAGAGTAGTACAGTCATCTAACAGAAGCACAATGCGTATGTAGACCTAAAACCTGGTAGGGCTTTATAATGGACGGAATGATAATTTTTACAATTGATAAGCATTTAGGCAGCGGCTTCATTTAAAGATATATATGTATTTTACTCCTCAGCTTTTGGAGCGGCTCCCCAGCCAGGGAGCCAAAAGCAAA
Organism: Mormyrops attenuatus; assembly: GCA_026777985.1. Taxonomy (NCBI): domain Eukaryota; kingdom Metazoa; phylum Chordata; class Actinopteri; order Osteoglossiformes; family Mormyridae; genus Mormyrops; species Mormyrops attenuatus. The sequence continues at coordinate 17,739,540 of JAODKC010000001.1, forward strand.
TAATTTTTGAGCTTGAGGAAAGCGTCCCTCTTCGTTTTATGGGCTGCGCCCGCACAATCTGTTTGAATAATTCATTTGCCCGGGCATATTCCTCAATCCAGACATATTTGCCAAAACAAACAGCTGTTTTTTTTGAGCATTTAGGGGACCCCGCGCACAATTGATACGAGATGCCTACTGAGGATTCTGCACCCGCTAGTCAGTGGTGTAGCTTTAATGCTGCACTTTGCTTCAGAACAAAATAATAAATGCTTTGTAGCCTCTACCTTCATCCACTTTATGCCAGTTATGTGGATAGGGTTCCTTTGCTGCCAGTTAAAACGTGGCACCCGCAGTTCCAAAGGCACACTCTGTGTGGGTCCGAAGCCCCCCCACTGAATGCGTTAGCTACCTTTATTTCCCTCTTCTTACTTCAGCCAATTAAACAAAATCGTCGTCATCGCTTTTCACATTCAAAACAAGAGGATGCTCCGGCGGGGTCCACAGCAGTCATGGGCTAAGCAGACGCCTCCCCCCCCCAGTCCTCCCTTCCACCGGCACTCCACTCAGGTCACGTGACGTCGCAGCACAAAGGTCGCCAGAGAGGTTGGCGGGGTTTTGTGTTTGCATGCAGACGATGGTTAGCTGTGAATGCGGTCACTGAGTCGAAGTAATTTGGGACCCAGCTCGGGGTGGTTAATCTGCCTTTTCTGCTGACGGCCGCGTCCCTGACTCACCCCCCCCGAGGCACTGCACTGGCACCTCTGCCCCAGCTAAAAAGGCCTTTATCTCCAGATTTATTACGCCAAAGCGACTGCTTGACTACATCGCCACACAAAAGGGGAGCTCAGCTAATACCGGGGGGGGGGGGCGGGGGGTACCTGAAGTCACACTTTCTGAAAAAAGGAAAAAATTATGTCCTTTGGTTCTGGCCCAGACTCAACGCTGACATCAGAATGGCGTGGAAGGAGCGATCGCCAGAGAAAGGCCTTGTGGAAGTATTACGGGAGCAGACCATGCTAGGCTAGGGGTCAAGGGCCTGGGCGCACTGACCAGGCAGGACCACTAAACCACAAATGGGGGGGGATCACGCCGCGGAAATGACGCCCCCTTTATGGCATGACAAATGCTCCACAAGATTGACGTATAGCAGGACACACAAATTGTGTGCTCTGCAATTTCCCCTGCAGAAGTATTAAAGGGCTTCATGCGCAGTTGGTGGTGTGGGTGGGGGGGGGGGTGGGGTCAAGGCTTAGGGGCAAAAAAGAACCTCTGGGGATCCTGTGTCTTATTAAGTCTCACCTTGAAGTGGGGATGTGTGAAACAATAACGACGGTGTTGGGCCGTGTACGCACAGACGCTCATTACCAGGCCTGGGGCTAGTAAGGCTACATTAATAACATCATAAAAGGCGTTATTAAACGTTGTTGGTTGGAGTTTATGGAGGTGGGAACAGCGGTAGGTTTTGTTGGGTCTGGCATGGGGGGGGGTCTTCTATTTAAAGCTCATTAGACAGGAGTGTGTGTGTGTGTGTGTGTGTTCAGCAGAATGTTGGAAGACTTTAGGGGCCCCCAGACCAACTCTCCCCCCGCTTTTAATGGCTGCTCCCCTTATATAGATACTTATGCTGCACATAAGGAGAACTACAATGCGAGAGGACAGAGGACAAATGTACAGTTATCACAGCTGAGGGCCAGACCCAGGCTCCGGTTTACACCAGCACAGCGTTTATCGGTGCCTCTTTAGGACTCATGTCCATTAGCTGTATGAGTATATGGTTCCTCACAGCACAGGCAATGGTTAATTATACGTTTAGCACAGCAATGTGCGCAAAATGTCACTAGGCACTGTGGTGTAAACATGAATGATGCAGCACCATGGAGTCAACCCGCAGTGTCTTATGCATGATTTTAAAATGCATGAAATGTATTCCTACCCCCCCCCGTGACTGCGTACACCTGGACTAGTTTTACCGTGACATGCCATGTTAATTATGCTGTTGTCCTGGCTGTGTGACGAAGACACGTGTCGCCGTGCTGTGTGGTGACGTTACCATTGCTGACAAATTAGACCCTTCAGATTTAATTGACTTAGACAAAAAAACAAACTTCAAACACAGACTTGAGTCAGCAGCCAATCATGCAGCAGGTGTAACACTCACAGGGCGTTATTTAAGACGGCGAATTCAGCGCCGAACGGGTCACCTCAGTCTGCACCATTTCATTAAAAGTTCTCAAAATATTTATAAACGAGTATTACAATGCTCTCCAGCATTTGGCTTCTGGGTAATCCCAACCGGGACTGTAATGAAGTGTAATTTTTATGCCAATGTTTCGTTTGAGTGGGAAAAAAAATGATGTTTCTTATTCAAAAATCAATTTTCCCCCTCAAAAAGGAAACAACAAAGGGCAAACAAATGCCAAGATTACAGAGAAGGCTTACGACAATGGATCATTTGATGCTAACGGCACTTTAGTTTAGACTAGAACTAGAACTGTTAACCTTTGTGTTATGAGTCCGTTTCTTCAACCATCATGCTGTCTATGCTTGTTGTCATCGATACAGATACATCAACTTTTTAACTGACTCAAAATAATCAGTCATGGGGTCTAGAAGAAGCACAGTGGTCTTGTACGTACCTCCTAAATCAGACTTAGTCTGAGGCGCGCTGACTTCTGGGTCATTGCGTAAATGAAGGGGTGTCTTTTGACCTTTTGGCTCCTCCTGCTACTTGCTTTCAGGTAGAATATGCAGCGTTTATAAACCTGTTATCGAACATTCAGCTGTTTTTCACAGCATGGTATTTGTTCTGAATTTCTACTAGTTTTGGTAAATAGTGTAAAAGCGGTCCTTTGTGTCTGTTCATCTCTATCGCTGTTGATTAAGACAGACAAAGGCCTGGGCCTCTTGTGTGCGGCGGGCACACTTGTGAGATCATTTCTGGGCACAAAGGGACTTTGTTCTCTAGCTCACCCTTTGGCACTTCTTGGAGCTCTGAGATACATGGCTGATGACTGAGGTGTCACGCCATATGTAACAGGGGGGCTGTCAGGCTGTCTCACATGAAATATCATAAAATGTAGGGGGGGGAGCTGTCTCATATGAAACATTTTTCCCAAATATGTTGGATTTGACACATAAATGTGTATGTTTACATCTTTACTTCATTGGCAAAATCATCTACATGGGAGGATTTAAAGACCATAGAAGTGGAAATCCCATGACAACACAGGGAGAACATGCAATCTCCACACACGTAGAGCCAAGGTAGAACCTTCAACCCTAGTCCCAGAGGAGGGAGGCCACACTGCCAACCAATATTCCACCATGCCACCCCAGATGAGAAATAAATGGGAAACATGCCCACACGAGCCCAGATTCACCCAAGCCCACAGCAAGCCAGCCCAATGCACCCATGCTTCTTTTATGCCCGAGCTGCTTCTTGGGTGTTATTTTGTCATATTTTTCAAACCACACCTGTTTTAATATCCCCAGGGGTCGTGTCGAAATAAATTATGCATGAGGTGCCGGGGACGCAGTGCCACCGTGTGCGGAGAGCTGCGGTTTCAGTGGCTCGCGATGTGCCTTTCCTCCTTCTGCGCTTTCTATTTCACGCTCCTGTCGTTCACACAGTATCAATCTGCTTTACCCCTCCCCCCCCAGTGAGATTTGTAGACTGCGGCAGAGGCGAACGCCTGCGGTATGACAGCGACGACCCGGCCGACTTCCGAATAGGGGAAGATGGAGTGGTCTATGCCACAAGGAATTTGCGTGTGCCTGGCACATATGCGAAGGTCCTGGTCATCACAGTGCGGGACTCAGAGACGCAGGACTTCTGGCAGACACAGGTGAAGCTGACCCCCAGGATGGATGGAGCACTGCAGGTAGGGGGGCCTACCGTTTCTCGCTTTGGAAATGAAGATGTTCCTTGCAGTTTTACTTACCCTGTTATGTGTTACTGCCTAATGTTTTTCCCAAATCAACCCAACTCTCCCCTGATATTAACATGGTCTAATTAAGACATGATGTATCAGTGAGAAACCGTTGTGGCCTGTAGCCATGCCAACATCATGGCCACCTCCTGTCCAAATGACCCAAACTAAGCAGCTTTAGCTGGGTAAGTCCTTGGATGGGAAACCTCATGGTAAAATCCAGATTTACTGGAAGGGGGTATGATTCTTCCTGGTTCCAGACAAAACAGTAAATCCCCAGTCCAGTGTGGTGCCCTCATCCTGACTCAGTGGCTGCTCAGTGACTCTCGTTGCCATAGGAACAATGGGGCTTGTTAGCCCTGGGTCTAAGTCCAAATTCCAAATATGGCCTCCTACCCATTTGGCCATTCAGTGGTCTAGCGATTCAGCAGTGGCTGGCTGTACCACCCTCGGTCCGTACCTGGCACACCAAGTGGACCGGACATTCCTGAGTCTGCGGGGGGGTTGCAATCTCCGTAACATGCTTTGAGCTGCTTGGTGAAGTGTGTTATAAACGCAAACCAGACACGCCAGCATGGTCCGTCTGGAGACGACAGATGGGCAGCTGTTTTCATCACAGACAAGATGTTTGTTGAATTCCTCAGACCCAGCAGGGTGATTACAGCCCCCCTAAGGTTGACCCCTGTAACACAGTGCAGCTTGCCAGTGTAAACTCCAGTCAGTTGTTCAGGGAGGAGGGTCATGATGTTCCTGTATTGAGGATGAATAACATTGTCATTGTCATGTGCAAGTTGGTGGTGGCTGCTGCCTTTTCCTAAGCAGGAATAGCTGAAGCACTTGCTAATCACATACATTTTCATTATGAATGGAAGCCCTGGGACTTTTACTACTGAGGGGGGCTGAGACTCTGTAGAGTTAAAAGGATGACAGAACACAGCAACAGAGTTACAGCAGCCATTTATCTTAGCTGCACAGCTGCAGCATCCATACCGGGATCCAGTCGTTTTTGGATGTCAGGGCACTGACTGCTGCACTTCAATCGTGAAGTAGAGACCACACAGAAGGCTGTCTGTGAACTGCGGTGAGCAGCATCCAGTAACAGAAGCATTTCAGAGAACAGGACGAGTGTCATCCTTCTGTCGGATATCAGCCTTCTTCCTAAGCCAGCTGCTGAAATCTGGCCAAACACAGCAACTGGCGGAGCGAGACGGCCATCAGGACACATTAGAACAAAGATCCAGTCCAAACATTGCGCAGGAGCCAGGGAGGAGGCTAAAAATGGTGCTTCCCTGGCTCCCTCTGCTAATTCGCTCGCAGGTCCCCAGCAGATATGTATGCGTGGTTTTAATGAGATCATTCATCACCTTCAAAATATTTTAAAAAAGGCAAAAGGATTCACACTCAACAAGGCAGCAGGCACATTTGCACACAGTCAGAACGATTGTTATTGCCGATGTTTGCCGAGTCTGAGAGACTGCAGACCATAACTTCCATGTTCACTTTTTTGCCTGCGTGGCACTGGTCCTCAAATTGTGGGTTTGGTAAGCAATTGGGAGGAGTTGCAAGGTGATTTTCTGAATGAATATGCCGAAAAAAGGTACCATCGGCAATTTGTGATCAAATATTATCGCAAGGGATCCCCCCACCGCCCTAATAGGTGACCAATATTTTTGGGGAAGAAAGTTTGTATGGTGGTGTGGCAAAGTACAAGGCTTTTAAAAGTGGGTGGGATTTTACCCTGCACTGATTGCTTTGTTGGCAACCTACATAGCTTGCTGGTTAAAGTCAGAGTAATATCTGTTTCTGATAATGAGGTGCCATATGAGATAGGATAACCCTTTCTAAATGTCTGAATACTTCTTGCGTGAGCTATGGGTATTTTGGGAAACTTTTTCAAACTATTTAAAGCAGAGGACTGGAAATGAGCTACTTTTAACGCACTTGCATTTAATAGCTAAGTGAAGTTCAAGTGCTAAATGTGGGTTCGCAGGTCTGATTGGTTGAGCGGGTGTTGAGAATGAGCAGATGAATGGGTGGGTAGACAGATAACATACAGGGAATGAATCACTTGTCTGGCTTGGCATTTATGGTTTGCGTGAGTGGATTCCTCTTTTATGTGTTTCTGCAGGCACAACAAATATGCAGTACTCTCTGTTGTCGAAACACAGCAGTAGGGGTCTTCTCACAACATTGCAATTTAGCGTTCAGGATATATGTAACTAGGAGTGGAATATTTTTGGCTTTGGTCCACGTTCAGAAAACAAGACGGTATGAGCACTGCTCACTATGCTAGACAGCTCAGCTGGAGCTGATGATCTACCCAGACAGGGTTAGCTAGCTCGACAAATACTTTGAAACACCATAAATAAATATGATTTTGTGTTCTTGCCACCTGAAAAGGTTTATTCTCCCGTGATGTGGTTTCCCTTGTGGATGAGGTTCAAAGGAAATGGCCAGAGATCGATCTGTCATTGGACCAAATGGCAGGGAAAAACCTCCGAATAAAAATGTTATTACCATCACGGGGAAGTGCTGGAAATTAAGTCGTTTAGACCATGAACATGGGCAGAGGACAAGATTGCTGTAATATTAAATGTACATGCTCAATTTATTTAGAGGATGGGGAAAAAAAACTGCGCGATGGGAAATAATCAGAGTCAGGTGGTGCAGCACAGCCGTGGGCTCTGACAGGAGGTGGCAGGGAATCTCGACTCATACCGCCACCCCTGGAGATGAATGTCCGTCCCACCAAGCAACCCGTCCGTGGAATTCATCATTCATGACACAGGTCCCAAATAATTACTACATTAATTCTGCCCCATTTTAATAGGGTAATAAATATTTCTGAGTCATGTTTCTAGTCCCTCTTGGACCCGACCTCTTTGAATTTCAATGCGTTGAGTGTAATCAGATTTCAGACGTTATTAGCGTTAGCTGTGCGACGTTCCATGACTCCTGGGCGGAGGGCTTGGTGCGTTCGGACAGGTTTTGGAGACAGCCTTTTTAATTTCTTACCACAATTTTCTGCCTGCCAGCTTTAAGAAATCAGAATTCAGAGGAGTAAAAAAAACCTCAAACAATCACTAAACTCAATCACTAAGCTCAAATCACACTTGTCAGGCATGACTCTAGTAACTATCGCCCCCAGGACACTACCTCTACTCTCCATCGCGCTACTTAGATACACCTTTTAGTGCACTAAACTGTTGCTGTTATTTGCACCTACAATCTGGTTGAAGTGTTCATGGTGTATTGTAATTTTCACTGTGTATTGTATTGTATTTTGTGCATATGTATAGTGAATATTGTTGTACAGTTGCACAGTTATTGTTTTGTGTAAAGTTTGTATTTATTTAGTGTATTGCACTGTGAATGGGGAACTTTCACTCACTAGTTCTCTCATTCTAGTGATGCGACAATAAAATTATTCAATTTGATTTGATTCTTTTAGCTAAAACATGACTCAGCCACTAGCCACCCAAGGCATTTTCAAAATGGCATGTAGTGTAATGGTTAAGGCCACAGACTGGTAAACCCATAGGTCGTGCAAGGAGCGGGTTCTGCTGTTGAACCAGATGCTCAACCCGAACGGTTCTTGTAAGGTACCTTGCTGTGCGAATGGGTCAAAGCAGGATAATCAGAGCAGCAGATCAAATTATGTGCTGCTGATGAAAAAGAGAGCAAAGGAGCTCAAAGCGCATCTCACCACATTCATAACTTACAACCATTTCTCTGGAGCTTTTTCTATTGTGATTTTTAAATAATTTGCTGTTTCTCCTTATTTGCTATTTTATTTATTTATTTATTATTTATTATGATCTTTGCGTTTTAATATGGTTTCCTAGTGAAACTATAAGACGGGTAAAATGGTGGAGGAGCACTAGGTCTGAGCGGCTTTGGATGTTTCAGCCTGGGACGCACGGCGGCACAGTGGATGCTCCCCAGTGGCTCCGCGAGATCGTGTTCCCGCCTCTGAGCGGCGCCCTGAAGCGAATGAAGAGGGACTGGGTCATCCCCCCCATCAACGTGCCTGAGAACTCGCGGGGCCCATTTCCCCAGGAGCTCGTCAGAGTAAGTCTGAGAGGGCGACCCACCTGCTACCTTCGCCTTAGTCAGAAACAATCCGCAATGTTAAATCAGGCCCCTCCCCCCACCACACCAAAAGACCCGTCCTCGGGATGAATGAAATATTATCTTCACTTTATCACACTGCAAGGACACACTGGCTGCTTGGCAAACGCTCGCCTCCTCTGCTCCACTTTCATCTTTCCGCAGCGTAGATGCTGAGCAGCGTCCTTCCAAGTGACATTTCAGGTGCTCCTTCTGTGGTCTGCACAGCAGATAATATTCATTCAAAGTTTTTTTTTTTCCTTCTTTTTAATATCCTCTCCTATTGCACGTCAGCGTCCGAGTCATTTTTAATACCATCTGTACATGTAGTATTCAATCCGGTGAATTATGAAGATGATAGTGGTTTAATTGCCAACTTCGAAGGAAGATAATGATGGTCTGAACTGAGGTGTAAGGATAGCAAGTCCAGATTAACACAGAAAAGAAGAGACTAGAAAAACACAATTAACCTCTTCGAGGGGAAAGGTCCCTCTATTATATGAAAGTAGTACTGCCTGCAGAGCCAGAGGCAGCCTCTAGCAGAGTCCTGGGGATTTCTTTTATTAATAGAGTACTATGACAAATGTAATTAATAGATTGATAGACGATTTTCCCCATTTAAAATTTTTATATCACCCCACCTAACTTTGAAAAATTAATTATGACATCATGTCTGGCATCGATGGGCGACGCACGGCAAATGTTCACATCTCCCTATGCTCTGCCTCTTATCAGATCCGGTCCGACCACGATAAGAGCCGTCTGCTGCGGTACAGTGTCACGGGACCCGGAGCCGACCAGCCCCCAACCGGAATATTCATCATTAATCCCATTTCTGGACAGCTGTCTGTGACTAAGCCCCTGGACCGCGAGCAGATATCAAACTTCCACGTAAGTCCTGCACCGGCCAACATGCAAGCTTGCTCTGCTTGAGCAGGCAGGTGGCAGGTTTCATGGGCCGTCGAACCGGGGGGGGGGGCGTTTTGCTGGAGGGGATACCCGGTTCACCTGTACTGGCATTTTCTCAGTGTCCTTTGTCTTCTCGAGGCATGCACCCGTAAACACTGAGCCATTTTTGGTGTTTTGTTGATTATTTTTATTGTATAATATGTGAAAATGTGCCTTTTCATAATCCTGCAACGAGGAAAAGGTCACATATTCTTACTAAATGCACCCGCGAAATTCCCCTCAATTAAATGTCTCTGACTTCTGATTCACTCACAATACAATGCAAGGCCTAACGGATTTCTCTGCTGTACCCCCCACAGCTGAGGGCCCATGCTGTGGACCTGAATGGGAACCAGGTGGAGAACCCCATCGACATTGTCATCAATGTGATTGACATGAACGACAACCGGCCCGAGTTTGTCCACCAGATCTGGAATGGGACAGTCCCCGAGGGTTCCAAACCAGGTTACTGTCACCTCATTCTATTCTGAGTTCACTATGGGTTTTTTAATGAATTGTGTACCTACCTTTTACCAGTCAGCATTTAAGATTTGTTTCAGCCTGCATATTTGATAATTAGATTATTCAACATAAAACAGATGCCAACATTAGGGCTTTATCTTGTGTAAAATCCGACTATGGCAGATTAGTATGACACTAAGTAGCTGAGGGTGCTTTAAACAGATTTTTTTAACCATTATTATTCTCCCCTAAGGCACCTTTGTGATGACAGTAACGTCAGTCGACAAGGACGATCCCAACACAGCCAACGGTATTTTACGCTACAAGATCCTGTCTCAGAACCCAGAAACTCCCAGCCTCAACATGTTTACCATCAACAACAAGACGGGAGGAATCATCACAATGGCAGCTGGACTCGACAGAGAGGTAAAATTGGTGTTAATTCATGCAAGAAGAAAAGCGGCTGGGGAGAAGCAGGATTAACGTATCATTATCGTGCAACTCTTGGTGTGAATCCGGCGTTCTATTACACTAATGAGTCATAATTGGAGCAGTTGGCGGTAATGAATCTGGGGAAAACGATCATTTTTATTACGGATGTATTTGTGTTTGGATATAATTTTTTTCTCTACTTGTGGTGTTGTGGCTATGTTACATAAAGAAGAATTTAACATTCAGCTTATATAAGGGCAGTGTGTTTTGGATCATGTGATTAATGGCTAATAATTTTTAAGGGCTCCTAGGCATTCCTTTCTCAACTGACTATAAACACTATTAATAGGATCTCTTTGGTAGACATCAGTCTGTCCCTACTTCCTGTGCAGTCATGGTTTTAGATTTCTGTTTTAGTGCAGTCAGATCTCAATGCAACAGCAATAAAAGCAGCTGAAGCTCAGGCCAGTAGGGTCAGAGATGACAGAGGATAAGCATCTCCATGGAATAGGTTCCCGTGATCCGAAAATAATCCGGTCTGTCCTTCCTACAATGAGCTTGTCCCACTCCACCTTGCTTTCCAAGGTTCACCCTTCACATGGTTTTGCTTGAGAAGTGCCCTTACCGAGACCCACGGGGCGGAAATAGAGCCCCTGTATGTGTTTGTTGGTTTTCTAAGGTTTCTGGTTATTAGCAAAGATAGACTGGGGAATCCTGCTGTAAAAACACCATTTCCAGATTTAGAAGGGGAATTACGCATCATGCAAGTTTCACTTTTAGGTTGTGAAAGTCAACTTATGAAATTCATGAAAATTGTGTTTATTTGAACAGAACCTGATTTAGGTATATTTATGGTAAATTGTTTTATGGAGAAATGATAATGTAGTTTATTTCTCATACTTCCCATTTGGTCTGCTCCTGAAACAAACGAGCGGCTTCGACTCAGGAGCAGATCATTTCACCCCAAGATCGACTTTATTTGTACTTTGGGGAAACCAGACGACCAATTGAATAATTGAACGTTGTTAGTTTTTGTTCCCTTTATATTGCGGCAGTTTCTGCTCTAATTCGTCAGCCTTGCTGACGGGGGTTCTTCTGAAACATAGACACAGTCGGTGGCTGTAATTTGGGCAACCTCTGCGACTATGTCCTGTTCTGGTAATTACACCCCAAGGCTCTGCCACACTTGCATGAGCTGGGGGGCGCCTGTCCTCAGGAACATAATCTTGCTCCTTCCTCATTATCTAGCAACTGGCAACCAGAATGACTTGTAGTGGAAAGGGAGTCATCTCAAAGAATGATATCCTTCCCTGTATTCCTCTGGGATATTAAACACACAAGAAACAAAAGTCTGTCCAGGATGCTGCCAGTACTATTGACTGCTCATAAAGTTTTCATCTGCTGGTCAGAGCAGCTGTTCAGAGCTAAACTCTGCACCTGGCAGAAGGGGGAAAAGCATTTCATTTTATACAGAAATACAAAATATGACTGGAATGCTGTTTCTTTTAAGACCTTTTTCTCTATGGGAAAGTGTTCCTGCTGTTTGTGTTGTAAAATAATGCTCAGCTAAAACTCACCCACTCTCATAAGGTGGGTTTGACTGCTTTATTTATTTATTTTTCTAGAAAGTTCCACAGTACACACTAATAATTCAGGCAACCGACATGGAAGGAAACCCAACGTACGGCCTTTCAAACACCGCGACCGCTGTTATCAGAGTCACAGATGTCAATGACAACCCTCCTGAGTTCACTGCTGAGACTGTAAGTAAATGTTTGAGAATTGATTTTTTTTGGGGGCGTACTTCAGAAACAGAGTCACGTAGACTTGAAGAGCATTTCACATAAATGCAGTTTGCGAGTCGCCCGGCTCTTAGAACGGTGCCGGCGATGAAAGCTGTCGACTTCAGAGGACAAACAGCGGCTTTCTTGGAAAGAAACGCACGTTGATCTTTAACACCTGCCATGAAATGTGCCGTTTCTATGCTAAAGATAGACTGTCATGAAAAGCGAAAGTGATGCATAGTGTATTCTTGATTTGTGGAGTCTGCATTAAATTTTGATATTGTAGCTCAGATAATTTGATAGTGAAGGATGTCATTATGAGGTATTACCGTTATTATCGATAATCACAGGACCACTTTCATAGCTTGTATATCTTGCATTGTGCATTCAACTCTGACTTCGATGGCTATAAGTGAGTGTCTGCCAAGACCTTGCAGTGCATACAGTACAGCATGTACTCTGTTTCCAGGCATGACAAGTCCCTGCATTGTGATTCAAACCTGGGGAAATGCCATAATGACTCACTGCACTTACCTGTGGCTTGGAAGGCTGCTCCGGAATTGCTACACATATGCTTATCACGTTTTTGCACTGCTGGGCTGAACCCGCCACGATTGCTAATTACATGCATGTTTTTATTTATGATTTTTTTTTCTTATTCGACCAGTTTTATGGGGAAGTGCCTGAGAACCGAGTCAACGTCATCGTCGCCAACCTGACAGTCACCGACAAAGACCAGCCCAGCACGGCCGCCTGGAACGCAGTGTATAAGATCACTGGAGGCGACGCCACGGGCAGGTTCTCCGTCCCCACAGACCCCACCACTAATGAGGGCTTGGTTACTGTAGTCAAGGTGAGGCTTGGCGAAGTTTCCAGTCCTGACGTTGCTGGATTTTTCATTTATTGTTGGCTGATGTGACACAGCACCGGAATTTGCTTTCAGAGTTATTTGTAAGCGAGAGTCATTGACCAACTGGTTCCCCCTCTCAAGCATGATATTGTTCTTATTCATTTGTTTCTGCAGCCTATTGACTATGAGACGAGTAGGACGTTTGTGCTAACTGTGGTGGCGGAAAATGAGGTGCCCCTGGCCAGAGGCATCCATCTTCCTCGTCAGTCAACTGCGACTGTCTCCATTAAAGTTATTGATGTGAATGAGAGTCCTTATTTCGAGCCGAATCCCAAACTCATGAGAATGGAAGAAGGCTTGCCAGCAGAATCAATGTTAACAACCTTTACGGCCCAAGACCCTGACCGTTTTATGCCGCAGACGATCCGGTAAGCTGCAATCCAAAGACGTGCCCCCTGCAATAATGCTGGGACATGGGACTGGAAGGAGCATAGATTTTCTTTAGTATTAAAACAGAATCTGCCCTTGTTTTTATTCAGAGCCAAAGAACATTTTATTAGGACACACATGTAACTTATGCTGCTGGCCCAGCTGTTCAGATGTTGAGTCTTGTCCTGTTTCCTGTCTGTATTTTTAGGTACTCCAAGCTGTCAGACCCCGCTGGCTGGTTGAAAATCGACCCCAACAGTGGCCATATCTCTACAATCGCCATCCTCGATAGAGAGTCACCTTACGTGAAAAACAATTTGTATAATGCGACGTTCCTGGCTTCTGACAACGGTATGCTGTGCCTCATTCCCAACAATTCCAAACTGTTAGAATCTGTCAGTCACAGACCTGTACTTCTATTAAAAACAATGAAGAAACCAAATGAACGTGGGTTACATCAGGTGATTCACAGTGCAACACCACACTATTCTGCAGAATGTATTATATATGTGAAGAGAAGGTACAGAAGGTGCTCACGTGCTGAGTCATGGGGCGACACAGGAGGACTGTCAATCAGTGCAGACCTGCTCATTTTTAAAATGTGCAAGCAAATTTGTCCACGACCTTTTCTGCTCATTTGTGGGAATTTTTGTGCAAGCGATCAGTTAAATTTCGAAAACGTTGAAATGGTCAGAGTTGGATGACTGCTTCTATTCAGCTGAAAAGCTGCTTACTCAGTGAATGCACGTCACTGTGCTTCACCCAAAACTATTTTAGTATTCTCAGTGCGCAGGCTGGCAGTGGCAATACAACCACTTAGGCTAAGAGTGTGCCCATTGCATGGTGGATACACCCCTGGCATGAGCAGAACATCTGTGCCGTTTGTCCATGAGACATGTTTTATCATGTTTTATCGAGGGTTAATGTCCGGTGTGGTTGTGTTAAGGCCGTTCTTTACACAGAGCATTCCTCCAATGTTACAATAAACATAATTGCAGCATCTTGACAGCTAATTATGGTCACATCTGAGTGGTCCATTTTTAGAAAGCTGCTCTAAGTGATACAGCTGATTTGAAAATACATAACAGTAATGGCCCACTTATGCTGTAGGCGTCAGAGATGCAGTGCCGCTGGCAGGCCAGGAAAAGCGGACTAGGTGATGTCGTGTCTGTGAGCCACACACTTCAACGCGTCCACTTAACGTCCCCATGCCCTCCCACTCTTTGCAGGAATCCCACCAGCCAGTGGTACCGGCACACTCCAGATCCAGCTGCTGGACATCAACGACAATGCACCTAGCGTGTTCCCCCAGGAGGCCGAAATGTGCGAGAGGCCTGAGCACACCGGCATCAATATCACGGCTGTGGACGGCGACCTCAACCCCAACGCTGGGCCTTTCGCCTTTGAGCTCCCCAACAAGCCATCAGACGTGAAAAAGAACTGGACAATCACTCGCCTGAGTGGTACGTCCCAAGCCCAAGCAGCAGGAACTCCTCAGCCCAGCTTCATCCTCGGATCATGGGGAATAAAATTATCTGCTTATTGTGAATCATAGCTATATCCTTTGACTTTATTGTCCAAGGATTACCTATGACATATTTAAAAGGATCAATACTCATCACATCTTATGCTAAGAAATGGCATCTAAGGTTCTGAATTTATGAAGGAATACTTTTCAGAGCCGTTAATGCATGTCTTTAGCATGGGTCTGTAAGTTCTAACATGATGTCAACCATATATGGTAACATGACTGTAATATTATAACATGATTCTGACAGGCGACTACGCTCAACTAAGCCTGAAGATCGGCTTCCTGGAGAGCGGGATCTACGAGGTGCCTATCACTATCACAGACTCGGGGAACCTGCCCATGTCCAACACGACCTTCCTGCGTGTCAAAGTGTGCCAGTGTGACCACAATGGCGATTGCGTGGATATTGAGCGCATCGTGGCTGCCGGACTGGGCACCGGCGCCATTATTGCCATCCTGCTCTGCATCATCATCCTGCTCAGTAAGCCCCATTTGACTGACTCCGTCCCCATCCTAAAGTGGCTCCATATGGCAAACACTTATCCACTAAAAGAAGTCCACACAGATTGTATGACTGGGGAAAAAAACAATTGACTGATCAAGCTCATATCAAGCTTTGAACTGGGGAGCAGCTTTTAAAACGAATTTAAGTAGAAACTGTGCGTCTTCCCATTTAATAGGTTCTCATTTTTCTGTCACTCTCTCTCCATCTTGGATCGCTTCAGTCTTGGTGCTGCTGTTCGTTGTGTGGATGAAACGCCGTGACAAGGAGAGGCAGGCCAAGCAGCTTCTCATTGACCCAGAGGACGATGTGAGGGACAACATCCTCAAGTACGACGAAGAGGGAGGCGGAGAGGAGGATCAGGTACGTGTCCCCCCCCCCTGCCAGACACACACTTACTTTTTCTAATCCTCCACAGAATTTAATATCATAATCATGTTGTGAAGCAAGGCAAAACAGATATTGCAAATTGACCTTTCCTGCCAGGAGGTTCCCAGCGTCAATCAAGTGTTTGTGTGTGGGACAGCTTGTCTTTACAGTCTTAAATGAGCCCTTAATGTCATCAATTGCATGGCTAATGCAATCCAAATGTCGTCATTTAGCAATTACTTTTTGATTTAGAAAGACGCTTTCTCAAGCATGATGGCTTCAGGTCCAATGCATTCCATAGTCAGGATTTTCTAAGATAGTAGCGTGATAGGCCCCTGTTGGGGGTTGGAGGGAGGTGGTGGTGGCACAAGTTTGCACACTAGGCATTGATTTAAACCAATGACTTTAGAGCCTGTGATAAGCATTTATCACCAATAGCCAAGAAGGCTGAGAAGATTCATAACGAAAATCAGCATTTAATTTTGGATGGATTATGTTCACGCTGTGCTAGGAAATTGCTGAGAAATTCTGTCGCCGGTCTCCATGAAAACTAACAGAACAATGTACTCATAGCACCTGTACGGTGAACAGGGCTATTAATGTCTTGATTAACAAATTTTATATTCCTAACTGCCTGACTCAAGTAATTTTTTGGGGTATGGCCTCAGTGAACCATCAACAAATTAACTGCACGCATCACTTCAAAGTAAAACACGCATACCACCGTTTAAAATATCTGATTACTAACAGTCTGTATGTCTGTGTAAATTGGAAACCTTTTTTTGACATAACTGGATGCCGTATTTTTGGGGTGGATCTGGCTGTGGAAGATGCCCTAATCACAGATGGCAGGAAAACGAGAAGGAATCTGCTACGCTTTGAAGCATTACGTTAACTGGGCAGTCCTTACTGGCACCTTAATCAAAACCTGGTTTCAGAACAAAATTGTCCGAAACATTTACAGTCACGAAGAACAATTGATAGCTTGTGTGTTTTTACTGCCTCCATTGAGAAAATTCCACTTGCCAAAGTGTCGCAATTGCTTCTCCGTTACAATCATCCAAGGAGTTATGGCAATTTTATTCCAGTACTTTGTCCACGCTCCCTTTTCCGTGTAGCTTGCTTCCCCCTCCCCCAACCCTTGGCGGCATCACCACGGCGCCGTGGTGTCCAGGTGGCCGACGCTGACGCCCATCTGTTCCGCAGGATTACGACCTGAGCCAGCTCCAGCAGCCGGACACAGTGGAGCCAGACACCATCAAGCCTGTCGGAATAAGGCGGCTGGACGAGAGGCCGCTGCACCCTGAGCCACAGTACCCAGTGAGATCCGCAGCCCCACACCCCGGAGATATCGGTGACTTCATTAATGAGGTGAGGGGGTGGGCACTGTATGGGCCACACCCAACAAAACTGCTCCAGTCATTTCCGACGAATGTTATGCAATTCAATTCAAGAGCAACCTTCAACTCCACGGAACCCTTACTGTGACTTGGATCAGGCATGGCTTATACTATAGTACTTGAGCTCAAAATTTAGGATAGCAGTGAATGCTGCAAATGTGGATAGGATCAATTAGGAGACTGCAGAAAATTACTAAGAAAAATGACGTCGCACACACACACATTCTATTTCTCGAATTTCATGTTTAATTTGTTATCGTATATGCATTCCACAATGGATTCTTTCCGCTCATCATTTATTCTCTCTCTCTACCGTAGATGGAAGAATTTAATATCTTGTATAGGGCCACAGTGAACTCTGCTCAAATGAGATTAGCGAAGAACACAGTTAAATTAAATTGGTAATGAATTAAACACTAGCCCTGTCAGGAAAACTTAAAGTAATTATGTTTGATTTAAACTGTGCATTATCTCAAATTCAAGCCTCCATGTGCGATTATACCTCCCCTGATTTATTTGGTTTGTTTGCCAGAAGCTGATTCCCAGGCATGATATTTTTTTGCATTTGACTTGTATTTTTTTTCCCATCTCACTCTGACCACATGACTACCCCAATGATTTATAGCATGCCTCAGTCAATTCTGGTTATTAAAAAAACACATCACTTTATTTATTGGCTTTGTTGTTGTGTGATACCATGTCAGAACTTTTGTTTTTTTTTGGCTGGCATTGAAGAGTTGTGTTAAAGATTTCACAGCTGCCTCTGGCTACCATCCGCCCAAACCATCATTTATTAATGTTTCAAAAAAGAACCAACATGTATTTTTCATGAGTTTCAACAGACATGAACCGATACCTGCCCCCCCCCAACCATAATTCTCAGTCTTTGAAAATTCTGAATCTTTATTTAACTTGGTCATGAATGAGGTCCCACTTACTTTGTGTTCCTATTGGCCACTCCAGGTGAATCTGGGATAGTTACACTTCATTTTAGATTGTATTTGACCTTTTGTACTGCAAAGTGTGAACTATTCACAGTCTTATTTTCAGCTTTGAAAACCTGAGGAGTAGGTGAGATGTTGACTCTGAAGAACATCTACAGTGCAAACCCATACTATTTGCAGATGATACGTGATTTATTAAAAAAAAATACACTTTCAAGAAGTGTTGCCAAATGTTCTTCACTATTCAGACTCCCCTAACCCCCACCCGACAACTATTTACTCAGGTCCCACATCGGAATAACAAACCGCACCACTGAATTGACCAGGCCTACTCTCATTCTGGGTCAGTGACTAAACAGGCAATCTGTAACTAAGGCATTTTTAATTTGTCTCATCTCATTAAGAAAGAGGGCCCCTCATATGGCAAACGCTGCTTTTTCTGTCCGTACGTTCGTTTAATGTGTTATAGGACTCTCTTCCTTCATCTCTCATTGGAAAGTGTGAACTGGAACATGGAATTCAGAAGACACCCTTGGATAACAACAGCTCCACTGTTGAAAAGTCGTACACTTGGCTGTTATATGTTATAGTTTTTCACTGGAGTTCATCGGCAGTGCCAATGAAGATGTAGACTTAACTTGCACTGCCGTCTTACAGGAGTGTGGAAGAAAGTGTCACTTTTCAATTCATGGTAACTCTGAGCTGGCTAAGGCCACACGTGCTCTTAAGCACTCTCCACTGAAGCCAACCTTGACTTGTTTTTGTTTTTGTACTGAAGCAGCAGTGATCTTCAACTGCATTTCATAGTGGAATTATTTAAACCACATGAACAGCAGCGGCTGGAATTGCAATGAATGATCCGTCAATCATTCTCCAGATGAATATGTTATTGCTGCTGCCTACAGCAAATATTTAAAGAGATGTAGCAAAGGGAAAATAATTTCAGACTGTGGAAGCTGCTTTTAAAAGAGTAGTTACATAACTGGCGTATCAAAATGAAGCATAGTTCCAATAAATTATGTTCATTCAGTTTGAAAAATCCGTACATTAGAAGTGGGCTCCCGTTCTTCTGCCCACTGAGTTCCCCACGTTGAGTCGCTAGCGAAAAACTGCAATCTAAGCAGGGGTATCAGAAGTGAAATGATTACCCACACTCATCATCACACAGATATCATGTCAAGCGATCTATCTAAGCACCTTATATGCTGGCATCTGATGGCTTGCCTTAATAAAAATAAACCAACCACAACTATGCAGTAACAAATCCAAAAATACAGTTAAGGGCTAGACTTACTAACTGTTTGCGCCAGTGCAAACCCTGTTTTGGCATTAAAATAGTACACTCAGGATTTATCAAAGATGCACAGGTAAAAGCAGTGGAAAGTGTTGCCACAGTTAATTGTGATTTCCCATATTACATATGCATTTATAGCAGTTCCCTTTCAAAACAAAATTTGAGAAAGGAGAGTATTTAAATGAATCACGCAACGTGATTTACTAAGTTTTGCGATGGGCAATTCACTGCAAATTCCATCCATTATTTAACTTTTAAAAGAGCATGTCTTATTTAGCGCTTGACATGGCTTCAGTAGTTGCCACTAGGAAGAGATGCCATCTAGGGTACAGGAGCATAAATCTACACAAATATACACTGGGTGGTATGACCAAAAATTTGTATCACGGTGTTTTTTAAGATTCTGCCAATTTCACAGTATATCAATATATTTTTTTACCTTTACTATGGTAGCGAGCATTCACATTAATAAAATACTCTTACAAATGTTTTTTAAGAGTGTTCTATGTATTATAAAAAACATTTACATTTAGATTGACAGTATAACCAACATGTTTTATTAGATTATTAATGTATATTCAGCAAGACTGCAGTGTTTTATGGATTTATAACCGTGCACGTACAGTACATAGTAAAAATTATTTCACTGACATGTTTTATTAGATTATAATGTATATTTAGGTAGATACCTTTTTTTTTTAATTATAACTGTATATTTAGCTCCATAAAGACGTTTTATCATTACCATATATATTTAGCTAGGTAACAACATGCTTGCTTAGCCGGCATGATTTTAATAATAATTTGATAAACTGATAATAATAGGAATTTTGCTTTACCAATATGCATTTATGCAGACCTAATTATGTTACACGTGCTCCTATAATAAGGCATAGACTGAAGCAGTAGCTATAAGCACTAAAACACTGAACAGTTATATATTGTTGTATCATCACAATATAACTGTTAGTAAGAAGGGCACGCACAGTTAACAGGGGTCCCCTCTCAATAAACTCTGCACAGCGATCCATAATGCTTTGAGAAATGAACAGTATTATATCATTTACCTATGGAAGTATTACAGCTGTTGTTTCAGCTATGGCAATATATGAAAAATTCATACCATATGGGAAATTAATACTGCTATACTACATGAAATGGTATTCCGCCCAGGACTATTTACACTTATATTACTTTTGTCAGATTGCAACATGCTGCGACTGGGCTGGTCATTATTTAAATGAACTGACTGAGTCTATATTCATAAATTTGCACACTTTTAGTAGATTACCCTCAGAATTGGTCACTCCTGTTGATGCCTTTTTTTTTGATTGCGTCCTCAAGCTAAGTTGCCCTGCTTAATAAATCTGGCCCTAAGAGTGCAAACCAGCAGGTACAATGATAATGGGCTCCTTTATCGTATTAAATGATACATTTAAATTCAAGGAACCTTTCTTTAAAAGTTGCTCCCATCTCTGATCCCTGAAATACTGGCAGCTGTGAATTCAGTTAAAGTTCACTGGTGTGCCTGGCATGGGGGTTTCTCCACTGACAGTCTGCGGCCTCAGTAAAGGAGGGTCACTAGGGGAGTCGAACAGTGTGGCCACTTTAGTATGCAGCCCTGGCAGAGGCCACACGTGCAGTGGTTCACCGCACATCGCAGGCCGACCGGCTCACTTTAGGTCAGCGGAACAGTTTGCTCCATCTCCCCAGGGCCATGGCGCATGGCTTGGGGCAGAAGAGCACACAGTAAGAGAGAAGGGAAAAACTAGAAGAAAGTCGTCCTTTTCCTCTTGTCCTTTAAGTACCTGGTCTTTTTTATGTCCTGGATGAGATCCTTCTTTTAGGCTGGAATGTATCCTGGAATTGTGGGTCATGTTAGCCAGTTGTCTTTTACCTCGTTTCCACCAACCCTGAGCTGGTGCTGGTGTTGGTGCCAGTGCTGCGCTGGTAAAGGTTAATCTGTATTTCATTTTCTTGGATTTATTTTGCCAAACTGGAAAAAAAAAGTTTCCATAGCAATGCTCTGTCTCTATTGCCTGTATCCACTTTTTTCTCCATAAAGGCTCCCCATCTGTGTGTGACTTTAATCTCGTTCGTTGTTTTACTGCTGTCCTTTTAAGGATCACGCAGTAGAAGAGTCTGCTAAAAACTAAACTTTGCAGTCTGCCTCATGATCTCTTCTCCACTCGAACGCCACAATATTTTATTTATTCAACCTGTAACATATGCTAAAAACTGAACTTTGTTGTTTGCCTCATTTCTTCGCCACTCAAACACCATAATATTTTATTTAATTCAACCTGACATTATTATTATTATTATTAAATCTGGCCAGCAGATCAATCTATTGTTTTTCTCAGAATAAAAAAACAATGTTACCTTATTCTGCTAATAAGCTGTCAAATTGCTTCGCTGCCAGCACCGCAGTTATTAAACTAAGTATATACTGGTTATGGATTGAAATTACCGGGTATACAGAAGGTCGATGCCGTAGCCCATCCCACTTTTGCTGACATTATGGTGCCAAATTCTGAGCCCAGCTTTTCTGTGGTGCAGTGCTGGAGCAGTTTTTTTCTGCCCCAGGGCCATATTTTTGCAGTGGAAACGCGTGGAACCAGTGCCAGATTGGGAAAAAGTCCGGCACAAGCACCGGCACCGTGTTGGTGGAAACAAGGCTTTTGAAAGCACATTAATTCTGACAAAACATGGAGTAAAACAAACAAACAGTCTTAAGGACATGTTCAGAATCAGTCCACGGGATAGACAACATCTGTCAATGGCCTTAATCTTCCTTTTTCTTAATTATTTTGTTATAGGGACTTAAGGCTGCAGACACCGACCCGACAGCTCCACCCTACGACTCCCTGTTGGTGTTTGACTACGAGGGCAGTGGATCTACAGCAGGCTCCTTGAGCTCCCTCAACTCCTCCAGCAGCGGGGGCGATCAGGACTATGATTACCTCAATGACTGGGGTCCAAGGTTCAGGAAACTGGCAGACATGTACGGTGGATGTGACGACTAATGGGTGGCTGGAAGGGTGAGAGTGGGGGTTGTGGTAGGCAGGGGTGAGCAAGCAAAATGGAAGTCGCACTTTTTTTTATGGGACAAGTACAGCCTCTAAAGAAAAGATATTTCACGAAGAGTGAACAAAAAGAAACAACGATAATGAACAACCACAAAAGCAGCAACAATGACAACAGCAAAAACTCTGGCTTAATGATTTAGTCTCTTTGCAGATGTGCTTTTCGAGGGCTTCAGTATAGACCAGTCTCGGCCGAGAAGGATCACTGGCAAAACCAACACCGACTGAGTCATTGAGGTTAAGAGCGCTAAGTTACACTTGAATTTCACAGTACAGAAGCACTGGGATTTTATGTGCCTTTTTGTACATTTTTGGATCCGAATAATTAGTTTTATGTTAAAGGCTTTAATGGTACTGACTTTTGGAGTGATTTCGATAATTACGAAAGTATGTCAAACTATGGTATGCTCCTACATGCTTTTTTGATTTCACCATCCTGTCTTCTGTCGGATACAGTTACTTAAGTGAATAATAGAGACAAAATAAATGAAAGTATCTTTGTTAGTTTGGATGGGCAGAAACAAATGGGAACAGAAGTGTACAGTGCCCTAGTCTTTTAGATAGAATTTTTCACTAAAAACATTAAACTTATGCAGCTGGTTGCAGATAAAGGGAGTCATGAATCATTCTGTAGCGGAAATAAATTTTTGTTTCTTTGAAGTGATATAGTACATTTCAGAAACGTTAAATTTGTCCTAATCCATGTACACTTTATTTGCCTTAGTCATACTCTGATTTAATTTTTACGCCACTGTAAAAATAATGTGTGTACATATTTTTTTCCTTCAGTTTTTTTTTTTGGCTTAGTCTACAATGAATGAAGAAGTTCCAAACTTGTATATGTATAATTTGAACTAAAGTTGAGGTTTTTTTTTTGCATGTTTTTTTTCATTATGAAAAGGTATTTCCAAAATTTATTTACAAAATGAAATGACATTTACAGAACTGGGTGAAATGTATTGAGTTGCAGCTATGAGAGAGAGCGAGAGAGAGCGTTTTGTAAAAAAAATTAAAATAATAATAAAATAAAAAAAATTAAAAATAAAATAAAAAATAGAAAAAAAATCTTATCAGCACAACTGTTTCAATTCATACCAAAAAAAAATGAAAAAAAGTGAACTGGGGAATAGGTATGTTGTGAAACATGAAGCACTAACACCAGAAACAGCTTTAAGACTTTGAGATGGTTTTTGTCAGTAGCTTTGTGGAAAATATGTACCAGGCCTCAAATGATACTCTGACCCCAAGAATCTGAATAAAATGCTAATTTTGGAGCTAGTGGTTGGTTTCCTGGATTTCTTAATAATTTTTTTATGATTTGTTTGACCATGGCAGAATGATCTGTTTAAATGAGAGCCATATCTATTTCATGGTCCTCTTTGAAAATGGACGTATTTTGAATTGGTTCCTTTTTATCCCCATTAATGTGTTTAGTTTGCTGTTGGTTTGTAGGTAAAAATGATAAAAGCACTTAAAAGTATATATACATCTACATTATATTGCCAAAAGATTTGGGACTTCCCTCCAAATCATTGATTTCAATTGTTCCAATCATAGCTACATGTGTATGAAATCAAGCACGTAGGCATGCAGACTGCTTCTACAAACGTTTGCGAAAGAATGGGTCGCTCTCAAGAGCTCAGTGAATTCAAGCATGGTACCATGATAGGATTCCACCTGTGCAATAAGTCCATTCGTGAAATTTCCTCGCTACTAAATATTCCATGGTCAACTATTAGTGGTATTATAACAAAAGGGAAGGAATTGGGAACAACAGAAACTCAGCCACAAAGTGGTAGGTCACGTAAAATCACAGAGTATGGACAACGCATGCTGAGGCGCACAGTGTGCAGAAGTCGCCAAATCTGCACGGTCAATAGCTACAGACCTCCAAACTTCGTGTGGCCTTCAGATTAGCTCAAGAACAGCACGTAGAGAACTTCATGGAATGGGTTTCCATGGCCAAGCAGCTGCATCCAAACCTTACATCACCAAGTGCAATGCAAAGCGTTGGAAGCAGTGAAGATATGTTCTGTGGAGTGACGAATCACACTTCTCTGGCTGGCAATTGGTGGTTGATAGGAGAACGGTATTTGCCTGACTGCATTGTGCCAAGTGTAAAGTTTGGTGGAGGGGGGATTATGGTGTGGGGTTGTTTTTCAAGGGGTTGGGCTTGGCCCCTTAGTTCCAGTGAAAGGAACTGTTAATGCTGCAGCATTCTAAGCCATTTTGGACAATTTCATGCTCCCAACTTTGTGGGAACAGTTTGGGGATGGCTTCTTCCTGTTCCAACATGACTGTGCACTAGTGCACAAAACAAGGTCCATACGGATATGGATGAGCAAGTCTGGTGTGGAGGATCTTGACTGGTCTGCACAGAGCCCTGACCTCAACCCAACAGAACCCTCTTTGGGTGAATTTGAGCGGAGAATGCGATCCAGGCCTTCTCGTCCAACATCAGTGCCTGACCTCACAAATGCTCTCCTGGAACAACGGTCAAAAATTCCCATAAACACACTCCTAAAGCTGTTATAGCTGCAAAGGGTGGGCCAACTCCATATTAAAGCCTATGTACTAAGAATGGGATGTCATTAAAGTTCATGTGTGTGTAAAGGCAGGTGTCCCAATACTTTTGCCAATATAGTGTATGTACGTAAAAAGGAGAGAGAGAATGTATGCAGTTAAATCATTAACAGATAGACCTCTTGATTTGTGATTCAGAAGGACAACAACTGATTGCAGAATGGTGGCAATCTATTTTTACATCACTAGGTCTCATTATTATGAGAAAGAGTCTGGAAGCTTTCTTAGCTTTGGTTTGCGTCTTTTCATTCTTGGATTCCCTCTAAAGCCAGGCCAAGACTGTTGAACTGTGAAAACCTGCAGCTCCTGTCAGATTTAAAAAAGAAACAACAACAAAACATGCAGAGTAAATATGTATTCTTAAACTGGAAATGCAAAGTAAGTAAATGAGGACTTCCTGACCTTGATGTCGACAGACGGCCACAGTAGGTTATCTAAGATAGCATGGCGTTGAGTTGGCTTCCTCAATTAATAATTCTTCAATCCCCGGTGCTCCCAGGCCTGTATAGTAATTGGGGGGACTTAATTTGTTTTGTGCAGGGGTTCATGGTAATTTCATTAGTTGTCTGCCATCAAGAGTTGGGATCCACACTGTAATCTCGCATCTCATCTCTCTCCTGGGGGCTCCTTTTATAACTGGAAGCTTTTAGCTTTGCCAGTCCTACATCACTACCCACAGGGAGAACAGGTCTATTATGCTGTGCACGTGCGTGTGTGTGTGTGGTCCAGGTATACCTTACCTTTTGGGTAAGGTATATGGGGACCAGTTTCCTGGTCCCCATATTGGAAAACTCTATTTCATAAAAATCCGTGACTGCATTGAAAAAATAAAAAATGCAAAAACTCTTGTATTTTGTTTGGTTACTTATGGTTATAGTTAGGACTGGGTAGGGGTTAAGGTTGTCATAGTTAGCACTAGCATTTTTCCCATAGAAATGAATGAGCGGTCCCCGAAAAGATATGATTACACGACTGTGTGTGTGTGTGTGTGTGTGTGTATGCGTATGTGTGTTTCTGTCTGTCTGAGAGTGAATGAGCAATTTGATTTTCCCTGGTCATTTGCCAGGCCAGAGAGGAAGCAAAACTTTCTGCTAAATCTATATCTAACAAAGAACTGGAACAATGATAAACCCTCAATTGCACTCCCAGGGGACATTCTTAAAGTCTTTTGCTTTCTTCCTGCCCCTTTTTGAAATCCTGGGGGCAGGTCTGTGATCCAGTCTGGGGCCATCAGCATTGCCACAGCTCATTGTATTAATTTAGCTGCTTAATGTGTCCTTTCTCATAGCTACAAATTGTGTTTTATGGCTATTTACTGAAATGGTCAATAGGTTAATGTACCTTGCACAATCACGTGTATAAATCAGCAGAACACACCCACATTGCCAAAGGTCCTGCATCCATTTCCTCCCACACAGAACCCTAAAATGTCTTTCTCTGCGATCCCCACCGTGTAGATCACGGGTATCAAACTTCAGTACTGGAAGGCCAGAGCCCAGCACATTTTTGGGTTTCCCCTCATTTAACACACCCGATTCAACTCCTTCTGCTAATTACCACATAGCTCTTGAGCTGAATTATCTGTGGTGGAACAGGGAAAGAACTAAGCTACACAGGGCTCCGGCCCTCCAGGACTAAAGTTTGACACCCCTGGTGTAGATAATGCTTCTAATCATCACTGACCCTGGTTCTTTTCACCACCCCTTCCTCCAACCCAAGGTCACCACAAACGCAACTGGCCTGGTCTTTGTTCATGCTCCATGTGACTGAACAGCTGTGGATGTTCCTCAAAAACAAAAAGTCTCAGTGTAGGATGGGGTGGGCAGTGAGGGGATGGAGGGCCATGCCACAGTTGGCCCCAAGAGGACAAACAGAAATCAGGAATGCAATTTATCCCCATGTGTGGGCGATTCAGGTAATCACACTTGGAACAAGTTAAGAAGTGCAGAGACTCTGCATTGTTCCATCAGTGGCCAGAAACATACTCATTCCCTTTTTATTTGTACATCATTCTGTTCTCCCAGGACTTACAAGAACACAGATTGTGCCTCACTCAGAGATCACAGGAGCTCATACCCGAGTCCTGTTATGCTCTTCAATGGAGGTCTTCTGCTTGCCTGATCCTGGATGACCAGATACCGGACAATGCAGACAAGCACAACAGTGATATAAATTATAGGACCTCCAAAAACCTATTTAGGGTAAGATTGATTTGGAGAAAAAAAAAATATTGTACTGACATTGTGTGGTGTGACTGGGGTGTTACTGGAAATACTGTTTTTAGTTATTTGCGCGCCTGTGAATTTTGTTTTTTTGGCAAAGCAACTACTGTCAATGTAACTATGTGTGTCTTGATGGGGAGCTGCAATTCTCACTGCATTTCATCATGAAAACACACAGCTCTGCTTCTGCGCTACGAAATGCTATCCTGAGGGACTGGCCATATGGAGTAAACAGAAAAAGGATGTAGAGCAGGTACAGGCCAACAAACCCATTGCGAATGACTGCTAACAGACCATTCAAAGTCAATTTACATAACGTAGTTTGAAGGAAGGGTCAGTCAGCCTCCGGAGATGTGTATGATGACCAGCAGGGAGTTAGTGGGTCTGGCCAGGGGCACATCCACCAGACCCAGTTTGTACCCTCAGATATGGTTTCCAGAAACTTAGCTGAGGAACAGGTCAAGCTCCAAAAAGAAAAAGAAAATTCTTCAGGAAAAATTATTAATCCGTAACCCCAGCAGGTCTCCCTTGAAGTGTTTTTTTCTTTTCTTGCTGGGCTGGGTCTGGATTGTAGCCCATTATTTTCCCCTCCTTTTTTAATCCTTTTAGGCTACAAGTATTGCAGCAAGGCTGCTAAATATAGGTCCAACCACAGCTCAAGGGAAGACAAAAATCACAATCGATCAAACTATACAGGGCTGCTGAAGTGCTTCTCACTAAAGGCCTGCCAACCCCCCCCCCCCTGCCCCCACCACCCACACTGTTTAATTTAAAATGCCCGGTCCAAAATGTGAGCAGTCAGCACAGTGCCCGCACTTACTGTAGCCTGTCCCCATTGTTGTTGTGCGCACTGGCACTTTTCCACCCCCCCTCCCCGATGAGGACCCCTGGAAATGGCCGTAAGCCACAGAGCAGGACTCTGTAGGTCTAATTAATTCCCCCCTCTGTGGCCCTCTCCATCCAGCTCCAGTTCAATAGCTGCTAGTCCAGTTCATTGCTTTTGCCGTCGTAATATTTGCCTGCTGGCTGATGGAGGGAAGCGCGCCGCTAATGTGCTACCTAATCAAACATGTTGTCTCTTTTTAAGTGATCTTCTCTTTGGGGGCTTCTCCCTCTAATGATTCATCTTCCCTCTGTGCTGAAATCAAGGAGACAATTACAGTCCTTCTGCAACTGTCCGGCGTTATCAGCTTACCCCCCCATCCCCGCTTTCCCGTTCCCCGCTCGGAGCCGATTACACTCCAGATACCAAACTGCTTATCGCCTGGTCTCATCAAAGGAGATTGTACCATGAGTGGGGAAAAAAACACCAAAGTAATTATTAGATCACCCCAAAGCCAAGCAGATGAATAATATATGATTATGCCCAAATCAAGGCACCCTGGACATCACAGTGTGTCTGAAAGAGTCTCCAGTCCCTGGGCTGTTTATTGTTCGCCTGGTAAAAGCGATTAAGGCACTTGGCACCGTGCCAATTAGAGTAAATCAGTGGCAGCTTGTAGTCAGTGTGTTTTGTGTCACAGTCATACATCAGGTGGGAGAAGAGATGGTAAAACTACCATTTTGCACAATTTTCTGAAGTCTGCTGACACTCTTTACATTGCTGAAAGATTTCAAGAAACCAAGCTTTACCAGGGCTAGCTGAGAATCGTTGAAATATATTATTAATGTGTGATATTTGGGCTTCCAATATCATTTTATAAGTGAACTGATTTTACTTTAATATATTATACTCCAGTGAGTTTATAAAAATAAGACGGTACTGAGATTCTGAATATCCCACCAAACGCAGTATATACTTGCTAGCTAGTTAGCACTATACAAAGAAAACTGCCTTTTAGGGTGCACAGTAAGCTCCTGTGTAAGGGGACATCATTGTTAAACTAGCATGCCCAAGCACTTTGGATGAACACTCTCCACTAGGCTTACTGTTTTGATTGCTTTCATGTGCCCCAGTTCCAGATCAGTTAGAGTTATTGCTATTGCATCTTAAACCACTATTTTCACCATTGACAGTGGACCCAAAAAGATGTTTTAAATCTCAGATATACAGTTTGGTTTATTATCTTTAAACAGTTCATACTGAGTGAACGCTCAACTGAAGAATGTTTAGCGACTTCTGAAAAATCACTTCTGTTCAATTCTAGATGTTCTGGGCTTCGCCGATAAGCTCTATCCAGAACCCTTCAGACCATGGGAATAAAATCCACACGCACACCTTGCAGCAACGACAAGTGCCGGGCCAATCAGACTAATCCACACCCAGGGACCAGTGAAGCGCTGGGCCTTCTCCTGACCTGTTTACATCACTGGCCTCGCTGAATGACGGCCTGCCTTTTCTTACTTCGGGGGAAAGGGATGAGCTAAGAGGCCAGTCACAAGCAAGTTTAATTTCAGAAGTGAGTCCTTCTGCTGTATCTTTCCCAGGGCAGGCTATTAACTCAGAGAGCACAGCTGAGTCATTAGGGCTATCTGAGTCACTGCCATAGAGAGTTTTTTGCCTTAACCCGCTTTCATAATCTCAATAACCTACTGAGGAATCGTGGCTGGTTTAATAGCTTTTCAGAATTTACTCATTAATAGATTGCCTATGCACATGAACTCAGCTGTTTGAAAGAAGACCTTCATACTACTTCTAAATAATACTTATCAATCATCAGCAGAAAATTAAACTCTTCAGACAACAGTCCCACTGCGGAATCCCAGGTGATCTCATTGTGGGACGTCATGATGCAGTATCACTTTCCAGAGTGCCTGATCTGAGATATCAGGACATGTAGATCTTGTCCACAATTCTCACACTCAATCTTTCCATCTTACCTCATTCCGAGCCAAACCTCCAGACATATGCGTATGAATATTTGATATATTTATTTGCTTTATAGGCACAGATGTGGCTCAGTGTTCTGCACAGAATTTACATTATGCATATGACCAGATGGATATTTAGTCACACTGCTCAGGTTCAGACCTTTGCCTCGGAGTCTTGTCACACTGAGGGTATGAACCTGTGACCCATAAATCTTCTCGGTCTGTCAGCGCTCCTAGCTGCTGTGGCACTATTCATCTTGACTTTTTGATATTCTGACTTGAAGAAATAATGCACATCCTATATTAAACTCTTTGACTATAAGTCCCCAAGTATGGATAAGGTGGATAAATTGGATTAGCTCTCTGACTGAGTGAATTTGGCTAACTCTAAATTTGCTTTGAAAAATGTTCATAGTCAGATTTTTTTGGGAACTCCCAATTCTGCCAGTTAACAGAGCAATTTGTCTAGAAATATGTCAGTAAAGTGGGAAGGGTGACAAGGTAATCATTTTAATAGGCAAGTAAATAATGTTGTTTTATTAAACACCATTAGCAGCTGCTAGTTTGTCATAAAACAGAAAAGAACACTTTTTGTAAAATCAAACTGAATTAAAAGATCCAAATACAGCTTGCTAATTACTGGGATGCTTCCATACAGAAAATGTAGAGTCTGCCACCTTTCATTTTGATGATACAGATGAAACACCACAGTCTGAGCCGGGGGTAGTAACTCTGATTCCCAGCGACAATCGCACGGCGGCAGAGGGCCACAGGCAGGTCGTTTTGCCCGCGCCATCCTGCATCGCCCTCGGTGATGCACTTTCCCTATCCATGCAATAACAGCACTGCGGTACAAACCCCAACTCCTGAGGCAATCATTTTCTCTCGCAGATACCGAACGTTCAGGCTTTCCCAGGAGCCTCTTATATTACTTTATAATTGGAAAATACTTCAGAGAAATTCCACCCCCCCACCCCCCCCATTTATGGTGGACCGCCTATTTTCTCTCCCCGGGAACCAGGCTACCTTTGAATGTATGGATATAATCTATTTATCATCTCCACCTTATTCAGCCACACTCTGCCCACGCATCATGTAATAGAAAGAGATTGTGGGATTATGTATGACTTTCTACAAGCATGGTGGGAAGAGCCTCTCATTTTTCTCCTTGAGTGGGCCATCGCACCCAGATCCTCAGGCGACTTCCCGGGCAAGCTGAGAAACACTTAGAGTGCCTTTTTATTCCAGCTCAAAATCTGGCAAAAGACTGAGAATTCATATTCCTTCTTCGTACTTCAATTTTGCAAGCATGGATTATCCCTGAAGGGATGTCATCTATATCTTAATTCCACAGACCAGTCCCAAGCACCCCTCCACCGAAAAAAAAAATGCACAAGCATGACAATCTCAGGACCGCACAAAAATGTCTTCAGCCTCCTCCTTTGGTCTAGACATGTACGGCTGAAGTGACTAATAATCTACAGTACTTACATTCACGAAAAAGCACTAAACAATACCACGCTTTTTCTCCCCAAATCATGTTAAATGCAGGCAGATACATGTAAAACATCTGACTAGCAATTATCATGGTGAAAATGCCTGTTTTTAAGCGTCCGTAACATTTGTGAACAGGGAATATTTTCAAAGGTAGGAGTATATGCTTCCAGTTTAACTGGTATGGAGCTATTTTTAGGATTGTACTTTACCTGACCTGGGAAAAAAAAAACATTTACAGAAAGTTTCACACTGAGATGAGTGTAAAAAAGGTTGAAGCCGTTAGAAAATAGCACCAATGAATAGCACCAATTTCCACACATGCTATAAAATATTTATTTGCATAAATGAAAACACTAAATGTCCTTATAACAGCTAAAAACCCAAAGCCAACCATACAAGCTCCTGAACAAACAGTCCAAAGAAGTCTTCCAAGCAAAAACTAGAGTCCCACTGATTATTTTCAATGAATGAATCTATTTCATCACACTTTTAACCAAAGTAGCTCATTAAGATGGAAATCAAAGAGTAGGAAAGAGGAAAACTGATCCATTGAGCAGGGAGGAGTGCACTATCAGTTAGAATCAAGAACCTAGGAGCACGGCATTGATCAACAGTCCATTTAACCGCCGCGCAGAGTGATATTCACCCCCCCCCCCCCCGTTCCCCTGTCGCTCCTCATAAACCCTGTCCTTTTCACTGCTACTCTTATGAGAGCTTTAATCATTCCTCAGTCATATCTCCCTGTCTATCTCCACGGTGCCATGATGGCTACACCGGAATGAGACAGATGCCTTGATCAGATATACATCCACTTAGATGGTAATTCAGAGATTTGTCAGACAGTGCCCAGGTTTTAATGAAAATGTAATCCACCCCTTCCAATGTCAATGATGAATAACACTGATCCAGGAAGGATAACTACATTGGACAGGAGCAGAATGTCCAATATCAATACAGCTGAGCATGAACTCGAGGAAGCCAAAGAATTTTGATGCAATTTCTTATAAAGAGCACAGCAATTATTACTCAACTGCTCCTTCCCAACACATCAGTTGTGCGGGTATCAATTGCACCATTTACCTCAGTACATCACCCAGCAAGCATAATGGAGTAAATATGACAGAATTGGAATCAT
This sequence comes from Mormyrops attenuatus, assembly GCA_026777985.1. Lineage (NCBI taxonomy): Eukaryota > Metazoa > Chordata > Actinopteri > Osteoglossiformes > Mormyridae > Mormyrops > Mormyrops attenuatus. Next base: position 17,771,840 of record JAODKC010000001.1, read on the forward strand.
AGGTAACATGTTACTTGAGGTCACAAATAACGTAGTATTATGCTATTACTTATGAATTAATTAACCACAAATTAAGTGTTAGTTACAAACTGATCATGTTTGTTCATCATTAATGAATTGTCACATCTTTTACCTCAAGCAAGTACTAAGTTTACTATATCTAATTCCGTAAACCTTCATGAACAACTGAAGGAATCACTGAAGGAAGTACTGTATGAACAAATAATGAATAATGTGTACGCGTCGTAAAATACTGGATTTCATGTTAGTTCATCGTTAATGAATTGTGATGCATCACTTATCCCAAGCAGTTACTATATTTGTTACTATATCTGTAATTCTTTAAATCTTAGTCAACTACTAAAAGAACTACTGAAGGAACTACTAAGGAACTATTGAAGGAACAAGTAATGAATAACACAAGTGATGTCATGTTGGGGTTCATGTATAGTTGATTGTTAATGAATCATTACATCTTTCATCTTAAGTAGCAACTATATTTGTTCATGATTTGTACTTCAGTAGTAACTGAGTTACTACTAAGTACTTTTAAAGTGTTACCGAATCATAAATACAATAAATACTAAATGCGACGTTGCAATTTTACACATGGTTTGTTCCAACTGACTTGTTCCTCTGCATTACAACATGAAGGAATCTGTGAAAAATATCTTTTTGAGCCCTGCTGAAGGGTGTTTAATCCCAGGCCAGGCAGAATTTTTCATTCGGTATAATGCAAGAGCTCCCGCTTGCTTTGTGAAGCGTCAGACTTGCCCTCTGTAGGGCAAGAAAAGTCTAGGCCGTAGATGGAGGTAACCCAACAGTGGATTACTGTGAAGATAATTAGACAATAACTTGGTTACTGAACTGTCTTTAAAAACAAAAACAAAATAAAAACATTAACTGGGTCAGCTTCTCTGTGTGCTGGCTTTCAATACTGAAATCATTCATACGTTTGATCACTGTGAGATATGCCGATTGTTTGGCTGCAATAAATAACAAGGCCATGAAGCACAGAGGATGAATGTAACCAAAAAGAGAAATTAAACTTATAACAAGTCACTTTCTGCATCAAAAAATACACTGTGCTTAGGGCGGTCTAATGGGGTGCCCGTTCAGCAGCATTATCAGTACGCCTCTGCACCACAGTCTCTTGCTGTGTCAGGCATGAATACGCAGTACAATACTAAAGGAACGCAGGGCTGGGTAGCTTTTCCAAAAAGGGCCTGGTCATAATGACAGAGGTGAGTTGCTCAGCTTGATCCCTTTTCAAAGCTTTCTTAGATCTGAAACAAGCCTTAAAAATAGAAAAAAAGTATTTTAAAGGGTAGTTATTTCAGTTTTGACTTTATTTTGACTCATCGGATTGGGTTTGAAGGTGCCAAAAGTAACTGCAGTGTAGTGGGATTGCTTTACTAATAGCAGCCCTAGATGTTGAAACGCTGAGAGACAGCCTGGTCCTCAATGGCCACAATATCCAGCAGAAATGTACAGTCTACCACAAATCCTACTCAATGTGTTAATCTGTGACAGAATTAAACCACCGTTATTCACACCAATCCTAATCCCTGGAATTCTGCTTTTTTGTCCTACTGTCTCATTCTCAACTCGGCTGAATTCAAAGGTACCTTACTGGCATGAACAGTTTCAGCAACTGCTAATTTATAGGAGCCGTGTTATGCTCATTTTCATTATTCATAATTTTATTTTGGGGATTTGATAGAATAGATTTACATGCTTTAATGTTTCTCATACTATACATATCTATTTGTTCTGCCTATAACTCTGTTGAGCGCAGGGTGCTCTGATTGGTCAGCTTGCCCTACATGTTCCACCCCTAATTTGAAGTCTGCAGACAGATCCACTATGGATTGTGTGTGTTACAAGATTACCTCACCATGTCACAGAAGTAAGGGCTGGAACTCCCACCAGGCATTTCAGGCAGATTAGAGTAGAGTGTTTTTTTTGTGGTGAGAGTTACTCCCTTTGGCATATACTTTGGCTCCTTGCAGACCTTTTACATGCACATAAAGTTATATAACAGACTAAAGGAAGGAGAAAAACCCGGAAAAGCATAATGGACCCCTTTAAGACATAATTTTATGCAAACAATATGATTAAATCAGTTAAACTCGCACTTCCCAGTTCCTGTGCTGGAATGTTTAACATGTAACTATAAGAAGCACCCCTGCACCCCTTTTCTCCAGTTTGGCCTAGCCCATTGTACATAGGCAGGATAATCTCAGAACCCCTTGTAAGACATGCCTGACCATCTGGGTTGAGCGTCGCCAACAAAAGAGTCCCTCTTTCCTAATGCCCCTCCCCCATCTGACACTCTGGCTGTTGCCGAAGCCTCTGCCTTCACAGAAGGCCAGAGGAGGAAATATACAGAGAAATATACAACCAACCTATGTGTCCTGAGTGGTGTGAATGACTCCCACATGCACCCATGCATGAAGAGCACAGCACTGCACCTTCACTAACTAACAAGGGCAAACTTTGGAGCCGTGTTCAACAAATACTTTATTCATGACACAAATACATCCTTTCAACTAGCAGGGTAACAATTGGAATCTAAAAAACTACCATGTTACTTAACAACAATCAGTATACAGCAACACAAAATGGAATTGTGGATTATTAGTACTGCAGACAGATAAATACATTGTTATTCTACAGAGAACGCCCAAAATATCACACAGCCGCAATCATTGGGGATTATTTAAACTGGAATTTGGATTAGACTAAACTCCTCTATAAAGTATCGATCCTGCACAGCAGCATGGGAAAGCGCTGGATAGTGTGTGTAAAGTGTTTATCATCTCAAACTTCATCAATCCATCCTTTCTAAACTAATATGGAGCTAGCTATATTTAAGGTAGGCTTACATTCCGAAAGCATGTCCCCTTCCATCTTTCAGTTTCACGTCAGCTGAATGGCGCTATGTTGTAATGACAAAAGTAAGATCTGCTAAATTTAAATATATAACCTTTCCTGTGCAGCACTTAATTATCTGTTAATATTTTATCAAGGAAACAGTGTTGACACTGTATAATTGTGCAGCTTAAGGGCTTCTTGGATTTGACTCTATGTTTGCAGAAGGAAATTCATGAACAGTAACAGCAAGTCACTTCAAATCTCACATAATGCAATAATGGGCCAACCACCATCCCCCGACCCATCTGTAACATGCAGACAACCAGTGTAGGGGCTCGTTAGTGAAATGTGCTCAGCTGTGGCTAGTTAACGGGCTATTTGTACAGTTCTGAAGCTCAGCAGCAGGATAGTTTTGAGGTCTGCAGAGGCATCTGAAATCCCTTCTTCTTATTATTCCTGTATTTTATCATTGCTTACCATACTGCCTTAACAATTAGTGCTGTGATTTCAGCTACCGCTTCAGCAGAGAATCAGAATAATTTGTAGCATTAATTAGTGCATGTGGCTGCTTTTAAGCTCCTTGTCTTACTGTGAAGGCATTAAGGAGAATCAGTGGAGTGAAATGGAATGCGAGTAACTGGGAATCATCATGGAAGAAGCTCTAAGACAAAACTATCTGTCAACAAAACTATCTAATCTATCTTCTATATCATGCATGCATGCTTTTCCCTGAGAATGCCCACTCCATGACAGCCTTTCGAAGTTGTTTGGGATCCCTGGGGATGCAGTGTTGAATGGTGTGAAGTCAATGGCATAAACCAGGGGTGGCTAATCTTATCCGCAAAGGGCCGGTGTGTATGCAGGTTTTCGCTGCAACTCCCTAATTAGGTCACTAATTAGAGGACTAATTGGCTGAAAAGTCCTCACACCTGGGTTTGAACAGCTGACCTAAAGGTTACCCCAAAAACCAGCACACACACCGGCCCTTTGCCGATAAGATTGGCCACCATGGCGTAAACGGTACTTGTTCTGGAGCAGGACCACATGCTCTGCTCACCTTGGGCCATTAGTCCAGACCCTCTAATGTGAGAGCACTTCAGGCCGGAGGTCAGCACGTCTTCTGTCACATCTTTTATGAGGGGAAGGAGGTCAAACTTTACTGTTAAAGGATAAAAGTATGTCTTCAGCCATGAATGCGACAGCCTGTCTACCTATTCAACGAGAGGACCGGGAGGTCCAGCCCATACAAGCTTTCCGTCAATCAAACTAAGAAGCTGGGTTACAGATCTTTAAGAAAATGACAGTATAAGTAACACAAACCACAAACAGAAAGATGTCTCTATATTTTAAATAATCTTGAATGCTGACATTTTCCACCTTGTAGCAGAATGTGGGCACCAAATTTTCAATATATCATGCACCGCATATCTTTCGTATGATTATGTTATCACTTGGTAGTGATAGGGTGGAAAAACACCAATACGGCTCACATGGGATTTGCGATGTTCATTTAAATGCAGCTGTTTGGGGAAGCATGCCATTTGAAACAAAGCAGGAGTGATTGGTACACTCCCCGTACGCCTGAAGTCGCCAGAAACGAAAATGCCTAGGGCACAAGGGAAAATGGAAGGGACAATTTGAGACAGTACTACAGAAGAACAGCGGGGGTGGATAATGTGCATTCAGTGTCTTGAAATGCATTTTATGTGAGGACTATACCAATGCTTACTGAAACGAGGCTATACTTTGAATCCGACGTAGGGTTTGCTGCATAGGTTCACCAGTGTCAATAAAAGTCAAAATTGCTTTAAGTTGTCCACCTTCTCGCCATGTATTATACATGCTTTTATACGTCTTATTTCAAACACTGAGAATGAAAGTGGGCACTTGATGTAAGATGTGGTCCTGAATTTCCTGGCAGGCCATGCTCTTGCACAAATCACGTGCCCTTGGAAAGCATGCCTCTGGAAGATATCTTCTGAGGACCTTACTGCCCTGGGTCCGTTAAACACTTAACTAAGGAACCCTGCTAAAGGGCTGATATGAAAAACAACACACGAGGACCCTTTGCCACACCTACCTTCCCAAGTCAGACCTTAACCAGACTTCTGTGGGAAAATTGGATGCAACCACAAGGTTCTTAGGCAACAGTCAGGATGGTCACAGTCCAAAGAGGACTGATTCTGTTGAACCCTAGGGAGGAAGTACTATGCCAGCACTGCATTTCCCCCCTTACAGTCCTTTATGTTAACAAGCTTTAGGGTCCTATGCAGTCCAAAACAAGACCTGCTATGCTACCTCCTACTCTCAACAAGAAAACATCAGGGGGGTTTAATGCAGGTGCCTTGTATCTTGAAATTGGGTATGAGATAGGACTGGTGCCTTTTGCAACAATGACCGAGATCCTGGAGAAATCCATAGTTCATCAGTTTTAACACAAAAATAAAACCGTGAGCAGACACACAAGATGTCCATTAACGATTCAAAATGATACTCTTTGGAATGTTTTCCATTAAAATGTGATAAATGCATTTACGGAAGATTTCTTTGAAAACCTGCTTTCGGGTGCTTGAGGCCTCATTCTTTGAGAATGCATTGACAAGAACAACCACTTTTGTCCATTCAAACAACGTTAAGTGCACCTATTTTTGTATGACTTTGTGCACCTTATGGGCCGCCTGCAAGGGAGCACGTAGGGTCACTTTTCCAATTGCTCTGAACACATTTTTCTCCGTTGGATGACCATTTTCTTTTTCCATTTCCTCATAAAGGGTGCTATATTCCATGTCTCATTCATTTTTTTCCCCTCTCAAACACCCTCAATGGCTTTAACACACATTGTTGAAGAAGGGAGCGCAGCCCCCCTCCCCCTGCCAATTTTACTTCCACGAGATGACTGCGCTCCAAAGAAGAACACATGCTCACAGAAGTCCTACAAGATATCATACAGGCCTCTTAAATGCGAAAAAGCCTGTAATGGCTTTATGGTTTTGCAGATTTCACTTCACACAGTTTCATCTTCAGCTCTCTAGCAGATCACTGTACTGACAGGGGAAACCCTACTTTTCAGTTAATTCTACTTTCCCTGCAGCAAGTCAGCTCTGAATGGTTCTGGGCAAGCTCACCGCCTGCTACAGATTAAGCCAATGACTTCCATTCAGGAAAATCAGTAAGAGCCAGATGGGAAAACAAACATTCATCTTTTCAAAAAACGATTGCTCAAAATTGCTCAACACATCCCTTCACGCGCACACACACACCATCTCTAAAGTCTTTATGCTGCTACAATCGCTTACTTTCTGATTGACCTTGGGTGATGTAATACCTGTACAAGCGCAATGCAGGACTTTTCAGCTCTACTAGATATGTTATGCATGATATATAGGCGAATGTTTTTAAACAGAAATTGTGAATGATGGCGGCTCAGCTGGGAGATTTCCTTGCAGGCTCTTCCAAAGCTACTCATGCGTTTCAAACGAAGTCCGCATGAGATCAAACCAGACAGTCTCCCGCTGACCAGTATAAATAAACAAAACGGCACTGAGGTCAACGAGACGCCACAACTGAGACAGCGACACGGCTGCTTATTTCCTTCAATGCTAAGGAAGACCTTGGGACCATTAAGAGTATTAAGTGTCCCTGGGCAACAGTGCACAGAACGCCCAACGGAACAAACGGAGCTGATGGGTGTCTCACAAAATTCAGAAATGCATCTAGTACACGGAAAACATTACATAGGCCTTTTAGTAAGTGCCATATTAAAAGAACATGCATTCATATTAAATATGTTACATATTAAATCACCTTAACTTGTGAAAAGACATCTGTAAATGGAACCCTGGAGGGGGCAGGCTCATTGGGGGTTCAGCTTGGTACCTCCCCCCCCAAGGATGTGGTGCCCCTGGGCACGAGCCCAAATGCCCTTATGGTTAATCTGGGCCATCTTGGGACTGATCCAAGACCAAACAGGATCTGTCTAATCCCAGCAAATTGGTTATAGATCTATACATATGGTGCGTGTGTGTGTATATATATATATATATATATATACACACACACACACACACACACACACACACACACACACACACACA
>JAODKC010000001.1:17778910-17789505 GCA_026777985.1 Mormyrops attenuatus
ACACACACACACACACACACACACACACACACACACACACACACACACACACACACATATATATATATATATATATAGAGAGAGAGAGAGAGAGAGAGAGTATAGAAAAGTCATCAATAAGGAAATACTGCAAATAACATCTCTGAAAGGTGAATGATTATTTGCTCTGGCCACCTTTTATGGTATGTCTACCATTATGGTATCTCTATGTACTGGGACAAAACACTGCTCACTGCTCACCTGAACAACACAGAGCTGTGGATTTGGACCCTAAATCACCATCCCTGGTCAAACCACAATGTATGCATGTGTCCTACCAGGGCTCCAACAGGCACAACAGCCATGAAAACTGGGCCAGATAACACCCACCCTAGAGCAAAAATGTATTCTGCAACATCTGTATTCTCCACATATTGCAAGTGCTGATTTTATGTGACCCCAAACAGTATTTTACCAATTAATGCACAAATGGCATCTATTGTTATTGTAACATAAAAATATAATGATTTACGCTCACTATAAAATTGTGTTTATATGTGTGAATTGTTTGTGAATATTAACAATTGCCCAATATCGATGGGGCATTTTGGAAAATTCACGCCTAAGTTATTGGCATTATTCTTGTGGTACTATAAAAATATGCTAATTATTGTGCTGAGCAATGTTTTTGAATGAATTTTATAATACATACGATTGTGGACATTATTCTGGTCCGTTACTTATTGTACTGGAGTATATTTTTCAGCGTGACTTGTTTTATGAAGGGCTCCATCCTGATGTCTGTTTCCGGACCTCACCAGCATACCAGCGGCGGTGAGCTCTGCGATTTGCATTTCTCCACGATGCAGATGGGGTGTCAGTAGCCCCTGGTGTTCTCCACCGCTCCTGGAGCAAATTGTTGCCTTGATCTCCACCACACACGTTTAAATCCATGTCTTCCTGCTGAGATAAAGACTGAGGAAATAAAGATGTCGGTTTGGCCAGTGCCATCCTTGCTTTTCATGGCTCCGCTCCTTCAGATTAGGGCAGAAAATAAATAAATTTTGAAACTGGCCGGTTGATTGGGAAGCAGCCAGAACTGAGACGAGCCCAGTCAGGGGTATCAGGTGAATAATTTATCACTTTCCGTGGGACTCCTCTGATGAGGTGTGTGCTGCATGCATCTCAAGGTCCTGGGAATGTAATTTGCATTTACTTTACTGTGCAGGAATGTCTGCAGTGGTTGCAGTCACCCAGAACTAAAGAATACCTCTGACCTCTTCAAGACAACTCTCTGCCAAAGTCATATGATTTCAGAGAAAGCATTTGGAGGGAATATCATAGCTACCCTCATGCAAGTGCTCACAGTGATCATTATCATCTAATGGCCAGTTTCCATTTCTCTGAGAAATAAATGGTTTTATATGTATGTTCCTTATTTTAAGTGTGTTCTTAGCTAAGGAAATAGGTCACCGTGAGCAACCTTATGATAACCATCAACCCACTGTGTCTGGCACACAAACATGGAGCTGGGCATTGCACCATTGCTTCCAGCATCAGTAGCAGTCATGCCGGTCGATCCCAGCTTTTTACCACAATCAGCTTAGTAGAAATGCATGATGGCCTTAATTCTTAATAATAGCCGTTACTGTTTCCGATGGGCTATTTAAAGAAAACACACTTCCTCTCTGCCCTGTTTTTCCTCAACATTCCCATTTTTTACTGATGATTTACAATCCGCAGCTGTTCTCTGGCCGCCATGGATGAAAAGGCCAAATGGGCAGATGCTTCCCAGAGCCTTATTAATTCCTAACTCCGAGGAACCCTCTACACGCTCCCTGACCTAGGTCCGGAGTCTGTAAGGAACATTAGCCCGCAAGTGAAACTCTAAAGTGCATCACTAAGTTCCCTGACCCGTACAGGTGAAGGAGGGGTGCCTGCTTGGTGTTTCTCTTTTTTCCCCCACCAGCATTACATTTTTAAATCTTTCTTAACATTCCTAGAACAAAGTATCAGGGCTTCATTAGAAGACTTCCAGTCTATAGCCCTGCATGTTCAGGTAAAAATTAAGAAAAAAAAAGTATTTTACTGAGGAACTATTTGACACTGCAATTATACAATAGCTTTGTAGCAACATTTTAAAATAATTACAGTGCAATGTGGTAATGAATACTTCTGTCTATCCTAGTGTTTGGTCAGTCGGGGTGTTTTGGCAGCACTGAAAAAGTTCAGAGCCACCCTCAGAATAAACAAGTCCCAGAGGCCAAGCAATCCATTCCATGAGGGTGTTTTAAATATATAATTCTCTTATTTATTTTTGGCTCAATTAACTTTAATCCCATGTAAATGTTCCATGTTCTCAAATCCCTCTGCAGCCATCCAAAGCACCTTGTGCAATTTGCTTATAGATTTGGATGGTGACCGCACCATCTGTATTTGTTTCTGTGGCTTTGGAGAGAGGTGTTTCTTTTAGTGGGGGGAGGGTGGGATAAGGCAGTGGGATGGGAGGGATGTTGACGTCAGCAGTGCAAGGACAGTGAGTTTCTCATGATCTCCCCACCAGGCAGGAGAGTGATTTTCAGTGAAAAGCTTTGGCCAGTCGCACCTTTGCTGTCCATCCATTATGGTGGAGTGGACAGGAATAATAGGGATATAAACAGACCAAGGGATGCTTATGGTTTAAAAAAGAACAAGCTCCAAACCAAACCTGACCTCTGTCACAAATATAGGCTACAATGGTGGAATTCCTCACATGTATGAATCAGAATCTCTTTTAATCTACAGAGCATTCATTGAGCAGGTAAGTATGTTACCTGTAAGTGTTAGTGATTTTTTTTTCTGCTATCAGGCTTAACGAGACAGGGTGGATCCTGCTGCGGAGAAGCAAGGGATGATCTTCGACTCCCAGCTGTCCTCTGACCGGTAATGCATCACCTCTCAGTGTGACTGGAGGCCAACTCACCCTCCTCCAGTTGTCCATAATTGATTTTCATTTGGTTTAGCATTAGCTGCACAAACAAGAGGTGCAGCTACCTGCCATTTTGCTTTTTGATCAGAGGAAGGGTTTGCATCAAAGACTAAAAATAAAATACTGCTTTATAAAGAAGACTGTATTGTGTTTATGTTATACATAGATGTTTAGCAGACATGATTATCCAATGAGACTTGCTATTGACCTCATTTATGTGGCTGCCTATTTTCTGGAGTAATTTAGTTAATAAGGTTACTCAAGAGTGCAAAACAGGACCCATCCTGGGACCTAAACTGGCAGTCTTCAATTAACATCTAGATCCTTAAATGCTATGCTGTCTGCTTCCCTAACGACAAAGCTAACTAAAACATGGATAGATACGTATGTTAGACAGACAGCCATACTCATGCAAAAGTACAAAGAAAGTGAAGTTAGATGTCTTAAATTTATTTAATCTTAGAGTCTGTCATTGAGTACAAAATACTGTAATGAAACCAAATAGAGCATAAGAAGATAAGATATTTACAAACAAGAGGAGGCCATTCGGCCCATCAAGCTCGTTTGGGGAGAACTTAATTAATAGCTCAGAGTTGTTAAAATCTTATCTAGCTCTGATTTAAGGGAACCCAGGGTTTTAGCTTACGCTACACTAGCAGGAAGACTATTCCATAATCTAACTACAAGCTGTGTAAAGAAGTGCTTCCTCAAATTAATTTTCAAATGTTCTCCTGCTAATTTCCACTTATGGCCACGAGTTCTAGTATTTAAACTAGGCACTCAAGCAAACTTTCTTACTTATTCTCCCGCAGCAAAAAACCTACCTTTTTCAAGTTAATCTCGATTTTCGGGTATGCCATGTATGCAAATATTATCTAATAGAAAAATATACTTTTTCACCTGTTGTGATACAAATCAAAGTGCTCATTATGTAAGAAGGTGCTAAATGAACAATAACCACACACAGCTGCTGGTGTGAAGCCGTTCAGCCACGCAGCACTGCTGTATCAGTGATTAGTTGAGAGTATCTGGACTTTGTCTCCCCCCAATAAGTCACGCATTCCTGCCCGTTTCTGTTACTCCAAGAATAAGGAGCGCACTGTGAAGTGACAGGGCTGGCATGGCTCTGACCCCCTCCACATTCCTGCCCCGTGAGCTCAAGTCTTCGATTCCACTAATGGGTAAGCGGATTGGACCCTCTGCCATGAAGTTGAGCAGTCATGAACAAGGGACATCAGGCAAACACAAAATGATTGAGTCAAAGGAGGTACCTCTGGGTTGGGGGGTGTGGGGGTCATAGGAGTTTGAGGAATGTAGTCTTTTCTTGTGGAGAGCCACTCCAATCAGTCACGGTTCCCCTCAGTCTCCCCCAACACCCCAACCATTGTCATTGTTATTGCTGGTCTAAAGGCAGACATTGGCTTCTGAATAAACTCTCTCTGAAAAAAACAGTTCAGCTTAATTAGAGCCTTTTCCTCTACTTTCACCTATTAAGCCCTATTACCTGTACCAGGAGCTTGATTTCCTCATCAGTGCCTCAACTTGGAATAAAATAACAGCATTCTGCGAGCACCATGCTAGCGAACACCCGTGGAAGAGACCAGCTTCCACCATTAGTGTCTCTCAAATGCATCGTGCCTGGTGGTAATTATGGAAGTAGCAAGCTTGCCCTATGAGTCCGCCATAAAAGGAGGTGATTAACTCGTCATTTAAATTACAAGGAAGCACCGCGCTCTTAACTTTCTGTCATTGCATCCCCGACCACCCAGATTAACATCTGCAGTATTGCCTCTTTACTGTATTTGTTCTTACAACAGTAGGATAGTCACAGCACAAGTATAATAAATCATCTGAAATAAGAGATAAAAACCCCTTTTATCGATTTTGTTACGTGACGGAGTGGTCTGTTAAATGTCTTTTTTCATTCCACTGCATGACAGTTTGAACGGTATTTGCAATATCACTAATTTGCGTGAATATTATACAAAGAATAATAATTTAGACAGAAACAATAACAATTTTCATGAGACTGAATCTGGCTGCTTAGCAGCCTGCCAGCGAGGTGTCTGCCCAAAATGCATAGGCTGCCTCATCCAGCTACCTGTGAATGGTACACGACACCTCAAACACAAAGGCCCAGCCACCAGCCTTGATGACACAGACAATTGCTTATGGCCTGAACTGAAAAAAAGTGCCTTTTCTATTCTTCTATCCTTTTGTACTCGGCCTCTCCCCCCCAGCTTCCCGTGGCACGGAGCCGGTGCGTTTTGCGCCTCCTAAATCCCCTTGAATTTCCTGAACATGTAGAGCACATCCTTTCAGGTTAGCCTTTGATCTCGTCGATTTGGCCGCGACTTCCGTGAGGTGTCTAACGCGACCGGACAGCTTGGCTTCCTCACTGGTCTCTCCCAAGCCTCTGATCCAAACTGTTTGCATACAGAGAGTAGAGGTGGGGGTGGGGGCTTGGTCCACTTTTCCAGAACAAAGTCTCGGCACCCACCCAACGGATAGCCAGTTATCTGTATCTGCCAATGTCTAATTACCATACTGGCTCAGTCATTAGCCAATGACAACTGGCAATTTAGCACAACGTAACCTTGTTATTAGTTTATTAAACTGAGTGATATGAGCCACTAAATATTCTGTATTGGAGTGTTTCCATTTACCATTCTGCATAAAGAACATTTAATTTCTAAAAAAGAGTCGTACTATAGCAGAGATGTGAACAGGGACGTTTTATTTTATTTTATTTTATACAAAATTACACGGATTTGCTTGCGTGCCATCAGGTGGGAGAGACAGTCGGATTCCTGTCACTGCTACATATCGACTCCTACAGGACTGCATATGGAGTTGCACCCTCCTCTGGGAATGTTATGATCAGTGAAGCCTGCAGCCTATCAGATTAAAGGAAGCTGGTGATTCATGTCAGAAGAATGTTCTGGATTTTAACTCCCAGCCCCTCCCCCCCCCCCCAGTTAACATTTGTGTTAGTAGGAGGAAGGGAGGCTTAAGCCTTTTCAAAACTGAGTTAAATGGGGAGAACATAGGTATCTTGGTTGTTGGCCAGCTATGTCATTAATAATGATGTCATCCTTCTCCCCAGCTCTCTGAGCTGCAGATAGGAGCACATCATATGACTTGTTATTCGTGAACGGGAAACATAAGCATTAGAAAAGGCGACACAAAGCAGTGAGTCAAACGCATAATGCACACATGAAGAGCCATCGCCATCCTCCCACATTTTCTTCATTCCCCCCCCACAGATTTCCAGTCCCATCTCTTTGGTTTTCCCATCAGTGAACTCCCATGTCAGACAACAGACTGCTCATCCACATCCACCTTTTGTCCCCCCAGAGCTTGAGGCTGCCCAAGAACACTGCTGGGAAGAGACGGGGAGTCATAGAGTCACGACGCACCTCGTCATCCGCCGTTATCTACTGTTAGCGCTAATCCCAAGACCAGCTCATCCAGGAAACGTAACGACAAATAAAGAGCCCTTCAAAGGCTTACTGAGCTGCAGAAACTCTGCTCTATTCTACATTTTAATGAGAAACAATGAGAGCCCTCTGTAACTCACGCTTTTGTTCTAATAACACCATGGCAACCACATGCCACAATATAGCAATCTTTTAAAAAGCCTACAGTGCGGTGAATTAAAGGTGAACAAAAAAGATTTGAGAGCATATTCTGCTGCTGTAAAAATCTATGTCCAACTATCACAACAAATTTCAATTAACTAAATAGAGTGGCAGTTACATTTAATACAGCTGAGTTTAAGGACCAGAAATAAACAGAGCAAGAAAAAAATAAGCATTTACGAACAGAAATTAAAAAACTCCAAAGTGCAAATATGTCAAGTTAAAGCAATCTGCCAATATGCTGCTAAATTAAACCCAATTAATATATCACCAGGGACATAAAATCAACCCACACACAAGGCCCAAAAGACTAGCTAAGACTACATCCAAACACTGTTTCTAATTGTTTGCTACAAAAATTGCTGGATGAACAATATTATAAACAGATTTGTGGAGGTAACAGTAAACCATAGCCTGAACTTTCCAGTGTGTGGGCTTACCAGTGTCACCAGCTGTGGCTGCGCAGGCAGCGGGGTGTGCTCATCTCGCTGATCGAACATTCCCACTCCTCCATGTCATCGGCAAAATGCCTCACGCGCCTCTTCATCTTTCCACGGGGCACCTCGCAACAGAGTTTTAATGCAGGATATCGCAGCGCAGCGACTTAATGGACTGTTTTATGACTGTCTATCTGATAGCTACACCGCACGTTAACTGCACCACCCTTGAATATATGAAGATTCTGCCCATTGAGAGAGACCTGCCATAAGATAATAATGATTATGATAATAATAATGACATAATAACGGCGAAAACTATAATAAATCCTTCCCTTTCTCAACAGGCTGTATGTCTCATGCTTTAAATGGCCCGTATGCTAGGTGCACAAACGGAATTTGCTTGTGTACTGCCATGCTGCCATTGGTGCCTTACAGAAAGACTAGACTGGGAAAGATAAGTGCCCACTACTGTAGCTCACATCTGGACGTAGTTAAGACCCCAGGTTAATAATGAAGGCTTGCTGGAAATCTCTGGGAATTTGGGGACAACCTGAAGAGCATCCAAAAAATTTAGCTCACCAGCCAAAAATGACTCCACACAGCCTGTGATAATTGGTCAGGTCAACCCAGTCAAAGGCGATTTTTATCGCGCCGTGAGTCAGTGAAATGCCTCTGTCACTGGCGGCTCTGTTTGGCTTGACTATGCGAGTTCCTGTCTTCTGTTTTTTTTCCTCAGAAAAGCAATGCAGTGCCCTTTCCTCCCCATCTTCTGGAAACCCCCGATACATCAACACACCTCAGCAGCCTAGCATTAGTGCTCGCAAAGAAGCTCGGAAAATGATGTCCATGTCCACACGTTATTCGGCATCTAGCACACCCATAGCTGTAGCTGGGAGCCAGAGTGGCAATTCATCTACTTACAAAAATTGAATGGCTAGCGTAAAAAGAACAGTTCTCTACTAAAGTACAGGTTTTTTGAAAGCAACCTTTAACATGACGTCTAATGGGAGCCACTGGAATGATAAGGCTACACAGAAGTAGGCTATTTTAAACAACAAGAAACAGCACAAGCTCATATTGCAAAATCATTCAAGAAAGTGCTTTTTCTGTACAATCTGTTTAATTTGTCAGAGTATAGAGCTCCAGTCATGGTTGTATACAACACATTTCCAGGTTAAGAGTTTTCAGGAAAAAAATGCTTGTAACTTTCCTCAGCTTTTCTTTCGATTGGAAAAAAAATGCCTCAACCTACAATGTGTTCATTGTTCACAACTATAAATAGATTCATTTAGTCATTTAAAAATTTCTCTTTGCATTTCTTTGTTACATTTGTCCTGTGTGATTATGAGAGTGACATAAATGTCCATATCTTGCAATAGACAATACATACATGACTTGTGTATGGGAATAGAAGCATGCATGTGTTCCAAACATTCGTAGTAACCAAATAAAATCCATATTTGACTTGAACACATTGTTCTCCTGTCTGTTTACTCTTTTTATAGGAGTCATTTTCCCAGAATTACCAGGCCTTTTGGTCCAGTCTGTAACAACTGACCATGTGAAGATTTCAGGGCCTATGTATTACTATCATACACACACCCTGGACTGTCGTAGGCATCATTTAAAAGAGGAGCACATTGTACAGTCCCGTATTGCAACACAGGGAGCCCTTTTCACTTAATACTGTCTTTGGCTAGTGAAAACTGAATGAGTGAGTATCCAGAGGAGAAGTAGATGGATGGCAGACTTAGCAAGTGCTGGGGGCTTCCAAAAAAAAAAAAAAAAAAAGTACACCACACCTGAGGAAGAACAATGAGTGTTTAAGCCATTGTTCCCATGAAATGATGTGTGTGGCATTGCAAGTGATTATGGGAAATAGGAACACACAGGTCCATCTGCTTTCTGGAGAGTAGCAACAACATCACTACAGCAAATTATATTCAGGCTGAACTACGAAATAGACAAAGTAAAGAAGTATGACCATGAGCTCTACTCACAAATTAATGTCATGAGTGAAATTTTAATGCTGTTAAAAAAATGCACTGACTTCCATCACTCCATTAGCTTGGAAATGTTTAATTTAAAAGTAGGCATCACCAGAAAACACATTCACATACACTTCTCTGCATCTGTGTCAGCCAGTTGTTAGATTGAACCACATGCCAGAGGACATCAGTCATTAAAACAGACCAGTGACAGGAGAACAAGCCTTTGAAAGACACAGTGGGCGAGATTACTGTGAAATCTTAGTCACTGCTTAACCTAACCAAAAGGAAACCAACAGCCAACAGGCACAAACCCAGCCAAACATACCATAATCCAGTCACTGTGGGCCCCCCAGGCTCACTGCTCCCATAGCTCACCACACAAGCCACCCGTAAAGTGTGAGCTAAATCACCAGTGGACGCTGCCACAACCTGGAGGGAACAGCAAGTTTTCAACAGAAAAATGGCAGAGGCTCTTATGCAATTGAAAGGGCACAGAATTACAACCTTGGCCAACATGTAGGCAACCCCAAATTTCCCCTTTAACAGAAATCAGGCAAGGCAGTTTTCTTTTCCTGCCAACAAGGGTAGCCTTTTTTTCTCAGATCATACAACGTGCAACAAGCAAACAGTCACAGGTCACATGGGCAAATATCATTGCTTCATAGGGATAGAGCCACATCTGGCCGGTCTCCTTCTCGCCCTCACCATTCAGTCCCGATGCCAATCTTGGTCAGGCTGCCAAGGTTCTTCAGTCATGCCCTGGGTATGCCAAGCATCCAGGGAGAGAGGCTGTCAAGGCCCCACTCCTCTCTATCGAGAGTGGTTTCCCACAGGGGATAGAAATGAGCCATCAGATGTCAGGCAAAGCCCAGATTTCCAACTCATGACTTGTCCCAGTCATGGAACAGAACGAGAGATGTTCTACCCCACAGCACTGCAGGTACAAGAACATTAATGTATTAATGAAAACTATGTCAGTGTTTTATTAAGGAGTGGTGCCTTGACTCAAACTGTACGATGTGGGGAAGAAGTTGCCAAGTCAGTTCAAATCACTTAAGATCAGTTGTGTGGCTACTGTGGAAGTGACAAAGAGCTGTTCTTTGTGTAACGTAATCCTCCCCTCTGTCAGTTGCTGGGACACATGCAGAAATGTGGGCACATGCACTCGGCTTGTTAATCCACATGCAGTCACACAGAGACACACAGGTGGCGTTGTCACTTGCGGTTTATGTTGTTTGTTCACTTCTGCCCACAGGTGTGGCTTTCCCTGCTGTTGGCCCTATGGCGTTTCAACATTCTTTAACTCCGCCCCCCCACCCACATTCCCTCCCCCTTCCTGTCACTGAACGCACTCAACCATGAGCTTGAGCGAAAAAAAAAGTTTGGCAGGTACGGGGGAAAATATTAGCTGTGATGTGGGGATGTGAAGATGATTGGGTGTGCCAACATTATATCAGCTTTGGTATCATTGGTGCTGGCAAGACAGCATTCATGGGGGTGCCAACCTGCCCAATGGCTACATGATGGACCTGCAGCAGCCGGACGGACCTGCCACTGTCCCTCCGCCCCCCCAGCC